>CM014089.1:33615229-33997808 GCA_004119915.2 Collichthys lucidus | reverse complement strand
AACCGCGGCACGGCGGGTCGACATCGGAGAGGTTCCCACGCTTCTCAGCCCCGGACAGGCAGGCTGATCGTTATTCACGCCTGAGCACGGTCTTCCCTCATCCGCCGCCAGGGAGGAGGAGCCGATGCAGCTTGGCAGGATGAGGCTGACGCATGAAGAGCGACAGAGACGACAGCAGGAGGGCCGATGCTTTTTTTTTGTGGTGAGCTTTTATTGTTACCTCGTCGCCGCCTGTCTGGCCAGAAGACCCCGAGCGGTGAGTCAAGCCACAGCCATTGTGACACGCAGCCTGACCCCGGTTAAGGTAACACACCATGCCACCACTATTGACATTAAGGCGCTTGTAGACTCTGGGGCCGACGAGAGCCTAATCGACAGGGGTTTGGCGGAGAAATTGGGGCTAAAGTCAGAGCCCCTGGCCAGCCCCATCAGGGCCAGGGCTCTTAATGGTAAGGATCTGTTCCTAATCACACACATCACAGAACCATTGGAACTGCAGATCCAGGAGCATAGGGAACTCCTGAACTTTTATTTAATTGAAACTGCCTCTCAGACTCTAGTCCTGGGAAATCCCTGGTTGTGTCTTCACAACCCCCACATAAACTGGAAGACAGGGGCAGTCATGGGTTGGGGGGAGGATTGTGTGAACCACTGCCAACCTGTTTCGGTCCAGGGGCTTAACATGACCTCCATTAATCATTTTTCTGTCTCACCCAGGGACGGATTGGCAATCTGGCATACCGGGCATTTGCCCGGTGGGCCGACGTGCTATTTGGGCCGATAAATCCTGATTATTTTTATTTATTTATTTTTTTATTTAATTTTGGTCTGACCGGCCCACAACGAGTAGATCACGCAGCCCAAACACACTGTTAAACAACCACTCTGTACGCTTTGGTCCCGCCTACAGGCACAAAAAAAAAAAGGCTGTGCAAGACTTTGTTTTCTTACCACCGGCCCTTACACGCTGAGTGACAGGGGACCGGCCCAATCACATCATGAAACACCTCCCCCCTTTTGGCTTGATGCGCCGGTGTGCAGTTTATTGATGGGTGAAACGCTATCAGATAAAGATGGAGAGAAAACGCAAAGGTGGCGCAGAAAACTCAGTGATTAAAAGAAACTTGCTCCTCGGGCAGACGCTGCGAAGTGTGTTAAAATCACTGATATGTTTGCCACAGCAGGGACTTCATCAGCTCCCATCGCTGATGACAGTGGTGCCGGTGCAGTGGCACTCAACATGTTGTTGAACCTGCGGTAAGCTGGACTACTGTCAGAACATGTATGAAATGCAACGAGTAGGATAAAGCCACCCAACCCCTTAATGGGTATGATAAAACATACTGTGGCGTCCGGCCGGACGCGTCAGGAATAACGAGGCGTTATTTAGCAAACTGGCTTTATTGCCAACAGTCTTGTTACAGCACTTGGTTATTGTAGGCCATAACCACGCCAAGAACACATAACAGGTCCCACTCTGCAGCCTCACTCGTGCCGTCTCTCTCCACACACGCTCACATACGCGCTCTCCCTCACCTGCTCCCCGCCCCCTTGCTCTCATACAGGTGCATTTATGGACCATGGGAAACCACAGAACTCACATTGTAACACACAGCACATTACTGCAGGGTCGCTACAATACATTGTAGGCTACACTGGCTGGAAGAGAAAATAAGCCTAGCTCAGTAGCCTACTTTTTATGTCTTTTATTCTAAATAAAAAATAGTCTTTAATGTGAGAACACGTGTTCACCATTCACCAACAATAACAATAAGTCTAATTTCTTATTAGACTATTATTGTCTGTGGGGTGAGTACTAGTCTGGCCTATTGGCTAAGTTGCTTTTTTGTCCTGCAGATATAGCAGTTCTTTATGTAGCCTAGGTGGTAGGGACAATGTAGGCTACATAACTGATAGAAAATCTCACTTTTAAAATATATCATTTTGTCAATGTTATGTGAATGCAGCTGCAGGTATCTGTACATTCCAGTATTTCTAGCCTAGGCATATTTAAAGCCACCACCACTCACCAAAAATGTGAGTGAAAACTGAAGAGTCAGCGCTCTCATTTTCTTTGTTCATCTAGTAGTCCTCGGGTAAGCTCTTATTTAGGCCTGGGAAAAAAAATGGGCTGTTTTATGTAGCTAGGTGGCTAAATACAATGCAAGTTAGCCTACAAAGAAAGAAAATAGCACTTTTTAAAATGACATAATTTTGTTCATTGCTAGTGTTATGTCAATGCAGTGTGTGTTTGTTTATATAAATATATTATAAACAGGCTGTATTTCAGTCAGTCATTGTAATTGTACAATATGTTTGTGTTGATTGTTCTGTACACGTGACATCCATTGCACGTCTGTCTGTCCTGGGAGAGGGATCCCTCCCTGTGGCTCTTCCTGAGGTTTCTTCCACATTTTTTCCTGTTTAAGTTTTTTGTGGGCAAGTTTTTCCTCACTCGAACCGAGGGTCTAAGGACAGAGGGTGTCACTCCCTGTACAGATTGTAAAGCCTCAATGGAAAATGGACTTTGTGACTTTGGGCTATACAAATAAAATTGATTTAATATGATTTGATTATTTATGTCCTGTTGAGCTAGGTTGTTTTAAAGACTTGCACAGTTGCACTGAAAAAACTGAAAAAGTGTGTTATCAAATGTTGTGGGCCAGTCTGGTCCAAAATGCCAGGGCCGATTTTTTTGTCCCAGTCCGTCCCTGGTCTCACCTGCCACAGACTCTGAGAACCCCGACCTGAGATCTGTGCCTCCCTGCTACCACCACCTCAGCGAGGTTTTTAGCAAAGCCAAGGCCTTGGCACTTCCCCCACACCGGCCTTATGACTGCGCCATAGACCTTATCCCTGGCTCCCCCATTCCCAAGGGCCGCTTGTATTCCATCTCCGGCCCGGAGAGGGCAGCCATAAGGGAGTACATCGAGTCATCGTTGAAGGCGGGGCTTATCCGTCCTTCCTCATCAGCAGCAGGGGCCGGTTTTTTCTTTGAAGAAAAAGGACGAATCTCTTAGGCCCTGCATTGATTACAGCCCCCTGAACGCCATCACCATAAAGAATCGTTACCCCCTGCCACTCATGACCTCCATTTTTGACCAACTCCAACAAGCGAAGGTATTTACCAAGTTAGATTTACGCAACGCTTATCATTTAATCAGGATCAGGGAAGGTGATGAATGGAAAACTGGGTTTAACACCCTTAGTGGCCATTATGAATATCGGGTCATGCCTTTTGGTCTTACCAATGCCCCCGCGGTCTTCCAGGCCATGATTAATGATGTTCTCCGGGACTTTTTAGACCGTTTGTATACGTTTACCTTGACGACATACTCATCTACTCTCCCGACCAAGAGACCCATTGTAACCATGTGACCCAGGTTCTCCAACGATTGTTGGATAACAAGCTCTATGTGAAGGCAGAAAAGAGCGAGTTTCATGCCGACACCATCTCCTTCCTGGGCTTCATCGTAGCCCCTGGAAGGGTGCAGATGGATCCGGCTAAAGTGAGCGCTGTGGCCGAATGGCCCACACCTGATAGCCACAAAAAAGTCCAGCAGTTCCTCGGTTTTGCTAACTTTTATAGGCGGTTTATCAGAAACTTCAGCGCAACAGCAGCCCCGCTCCATGCTCTGACCTCTACGAAGGAGCGCTTCCGCTGGTCCCGGAGGCAGAGGCTGCCTTTCAACACTCAAGACCCGCTTCACCACGGCTCCCATCCTCATGATGCCTGATCCCCAGCGGCAGTTTGTGGTTGAGGTGGACGCCTCCAACGAGGGGGTCGGAGCGGTCCTCTCCCAGCGGTCCGAACGAGACGGGAAGATGCATCCCTGCGCCTTCTTGTCACGCCGCCTGTCCCGGGCGGAGCGAAACTATGACGTCGGCAACCGGGAGCTGTTGGCGGTCAAGCTGGCCTTGGAGGAGTGGAGACACTGGCTCGAGGGGGCGGAACACCCGTTCATCGTCTGAACCGACCACAAGAACCTGGAGTACATACGTAAAGCCAAGAGACTTAATTCTCGCCCGGCAAGGTGGGCCCTTCTTTTTTTAACCGTTTCTCGTTTTCTCTTTCTTACAGGCCGGGGTCCCAGAACGTCAAACCTGACGCCCTGTCACGTCTCTACGACCCTGAGCCTGTTGCCAAAGAACCAGAGCCCATCCTTCCACGAACCTGTGTGGTCGGAGCGGTGACTTGGCAGATAGAAAAGGAGGTCAAGCAGGCAATCGGTGAGAGCCCGCCACCTAGTGGGTGCCCTGAGAATCGATTGTTCGTTCCAGTTGAGCTGCGCCCACAGGTGATCCACTGGGCTCACACCTCACTGCTTACCTGTCATCCGGGGGTTCGCCGGACCATGTTTGCAATCACTCGGAGGTTCTGGTGGAGGTCCATAGAGCGTGACGTCCAGGAATACGTCGAGGCTTGCTCGGTCTGCGCCAGGAATAAGACTTCTTCCGGTCGGCGAATGGGGCTTCTCCAACCGCTTCCCATCCCCACCAGACCATGGGCCAACATCTCTATGGACTTTGTCACGGGCTCCCGGTCTCCCAAGGTAACACCACGGTTCTCACGGTGGTGGACAGGTTTTCTAAAATGACTAGAATCATAGCCTTGCCTAAACTGCCTACAGCCAAAGAAACAGCTGATGTCATGATTAACAATGTCTTCAGAGTCCACGGGTTTCCTAGGGACATCGTTTCCGACCGGGGGCCCTAGTTCATATCATGCTTCTGGAGGGAGTTTTGTCGCCTCATCAGAGCCACGGTCAGCCTCACGTCGGGCTATCACCCGGAGGCCAACGGCCAGACCGAGCGCCTCAACCAGCAGCTAGAGACCGGCCTCCAATGTCTGGTCTCCCAGAACCCCTCGACGTGGAGCAAGCACCTGGTCTGGGTGGAATACGCTCACAACTCCCTGCCTACCTCAGCCACGGGTTTTTCGCCCTTCAAATGTGTATACGGATATGAGCCCCCTATTATCGCAGACCAGGAGCCTGAAGTGTCGGTGCCCTCTGCCCACGCCATGATCCGCCATTGTCGACGGGTCTGGGCAGCCGCCCGGCAGCTCCTCATCCGCCAGGGGGACCGGGTCAAAAAGGCCGCTGACCAGAAAAGACGACCCGCTCCGGCGTACCAGCCAGGCCAGAGGGTGTGGCTCTCTGCCAAGAACCTCAACCTCAAAGCTCTCTCCAAGAAGCTGGCACCGCGCTTCGAGGGTCCTTACCCCATCACCAAGGTTATCGGACCTTCGCCTTCGTCTGCCCCGGTCTCTCCGTGTCCACCCTACCTTTCATGTAAGTCAAGTCAAACCGGTCAAGGAGAGCCCCATGGTTCCGGCCCTCCCACCTCCCCCTCCCCCTCAGGTAGTGGACGGGGGGCCAGTCTACAGGGTCAAGAAGCTACTGGCCGTGCGCAACCGGGGCCGGGGCAGGTAGTACCTGGTGGACTGGGAGGGGTACGGTCCGGAGGAGCGACAATGGGTGCCTTCGCGGCACATCCTGGACCACAGCCTGATTGATGACTTTCATAGGGACCACCCTGAGCAGCCTGGGCCGTCAGCTGTCGGCCCTAGAGGAGGGGGTACTGTCACACCGCGGTGAGGTCAAGCTGGGTTTTTGTTATGTCTTGTCATTTCCTGTTTTATTTTGATAGTTAACTCTCCTCTTGTTTCAGGTCACTTGCCCTTCCCCATGTGTCACCGGTCTGATTGTCTTCCCCGCCCTGATTGTTTCCACCTGTTCCCCATTACCCTGTGTATATATTGTCTGCGTCTCCTTTTGTCCTGTGCCGAAGTGTTTCGTCTGTTTCAGCGTTCACCAAAGCCTCGTTCCTGAACCAAGTCATAGCCTTGCTTTTGAGATCTTCTTGTTTTTTCCTCGTAAGAGTGATTTTTTTGTTGTAATTTTGTAGCCTTAGTATTAGCATTATAGTTTCAGAGATCTTTTGTTTCTTTCCTCGTCAGAGTGATTTTCTGTTGTATTTTCTTAGCCTAGCCCCTTTTGTTTCTGAGAGATTAGCTTAGAGTTTTGTCAGAGCGTCCTTAGTTTATGCCCCATTGTTGTTTTCCTCGTTGAGAGTGATTTTGATTTTGTTTATTTTTTGATTTACCTAGTTCAGAGTTTATTCCTCTTCGGAGTGATTTTTTTGTTTCTCCTTATTCAGGCCTACTTTTATAGCCTTATTCTTTCGAGGGTTATTGAAGACCCAAATAAAAGCTTATTTCCGCCTGAACTCTGCATCTGAGTCCTCCTTCGAGTCCCGGCCTGACAACGCCAAACGTGGTCTGACGTCTCCAAGTCAGACGTGAGAAACAGCCCTGAGAAGTGTCATTTTGATAAATAGCTCTCAGCAGCTTCAATTCATAAAATTGAAGAAATATGAGTAATTAAAAACAGATCATTTAGACTTAGAAAAATATTTAAATTGGTGTAGATATATTTAATATAGTACAGCACTATATTAAATCTGTCTATAATTTATTTTATATCTAAATCTATATTCTTTTATTTCAAATTCTATGTGCATCAATCAAACAGCCACTAGTTTAACCTCAGATAGTTATGCATGATGAAACAGCACATTGTATCACTTTGGTCAGCCACTTTTACCTCAGATTATGTTGTGCATAACAATCTGAGGTAAAACTAGGGTAAGTTTGATTTACACGCATCGTACAAGTGTTAGCATACAAGACTGAGAGCAAATAAATTGTCAAAAGTGACCTTTTTAGAAATTGCTTTGACTCTACATCAGACATAAACATAACACTAACGCATTTCTACACCATAGACACTGAGACTTCAAATACCGTTTCTAATTTAAAATTTCAAGATGATGCTCACCTAAGAAATGTCTAGTCATTAGACAGATGTGTTTTGGTTATGCCAACGAAATAACATTTATATCACCAGCTATACCGTTTAATTTTGTAAAAGATCCGACGTATCCTAATAATCGTCTGTGTGGATGTGCTGACCGCCGTGTACACTAGCGCTAATCCTCCCTCGGGTGGGGGGGCGGAAAAACCATGACAGAAAACTTATAAAAAACTTAAAACTTATAATTGCAACGTAATGTGGATTAATCCTAAGAAAGTGTTGTTCTAACTGTGTCTCTGTGTCACCGGTCCCGTTAGCTGCTAGCGTTACTTATGTAGCTCACCGGCAGGTTGTCAGTGTCATGTCGTTGCAGAGTCATTACACATTAACAAGCCAAATCCCGCATATGTCAACGATGTCAGTTTCTGATTTCCAGACAATCTTTTCTCTTCTGACAAAATCGGCACAGCTTCATACATGCCTAACAAATGTCTAATTAGCAGCGAAGGATGAAGACATAAAACTCACCTGAATGAAGAGATGTCGACCATAACATTCACCGCTAGTGGCCAAAAAAATTAGGTGACGTTTTAATTCCTCACTCTATGATTGGTCTGTTGAGCGCTCAACTTTGCTCAGCTCTGCTCAACCATTGGTCGGCTGACAGCCGCATAGGGGAATGCCAGGTGCTGTAAGCTTATTCACATTTCGGCAGGGAACAAAGCTTTTCTTCTTCAATAGTCATGGTGGTGATGACTGATGTGTGTGTATATATATTGTAGCTGACGCCAGCAATACAACCATGTGTTACTATGGCAACACCGGAAGTTAGGGTGATATTGTCACATTTTATTTCTGATCGTGTTTTCTTTATTATGTTATACACATTTATGGAAATCTTCCTACAGTTTATTTCATTCTTTGGTTATATTGTTGAAATGTTTAAGAAACCATTATTTTGAAAGGTTACTTCCTGTCCGAGTAGCGCCGTAACTTAGAGAGAGAGAAAGAGACGAGAGGACTGTCTACTGCTGGTTAAGCAGGCGTACATGGTAATTATTCTCAAGGATGAAAATTTTGTACCTTTGTGTAAGAAATTACCTGAGAATGATGTATATGTATGTGTTCATTTTACTGCAGTTTTCACTGTGTTCTGTAACTTCGCCAAGAGAATAAAATTGTTGTGGACATCAGTACGAAGCGTGAGTCGTGTAACCAGGGTAGATACAGTGAAAACGTGACCTAATCCATCACGAGGCTGACGAGCGGCGGTGTCTACATCCTGCAATAAGCCACGGGCCACTACGAGCGGCGGTGTCTACATCCTGCAATAAGCCACGGGCCACTACGAGCGGCGGTGTCTACATCCTGCAATAAGCCACGGGCCACTACGAGCGGCGGTGTCTACATCCTGCAACAAGCCACGGGCCACTACGGACGGCGGTGTTTACATCCTGCAACAAGCCACGGGCCACTACGGACGGCGGTGTTTACATCCTGCAATAAGCCACGGGCCACTACGAGCGGCGGTGTCTACATCCTGCAACAAGCCACGTGCCATTACGAGCGGCGGTGTTTACATCCTGCAATAAGCCACGTGCCATTACGAGCGGCGGTGTTTACATCCTGCAACAAGCCACGGTGCCACTACAGGCGGCGGTGTCTACATCCTGCAACAAACTACGGAGATTGGCGACATCAGTGTCTCCGATCCCGCAGCACAGGTCCCAGCGGTCACTCAGAGGAGCAGCTTCAGGCCACAACGTGAGTCCTCTAGCTAAACTGGGCAACTACTACGCCTCAGGAAATTGATGGATAGAACGAAGTTACTGTTGATCATAACAAACAAGACATTAAAGGGATTCTGAACATTCAAATGCTTGGATAACTCTTATGGTGTTGTTCTGCTAAAAGAGCCTTTTCTATGGTTGGAAAATGTTTATGCTGAGTCCTAAATAAGTGTCAAGGGTGTCATGTTGTGTAATTTGGTTATCCGCTGCTAATTATAGCCATCATATCCTTGTAACTTATCTTACTTATGTGCTTCTTCCCTGTAATAATTCTTGAAGGTTCAACATGTCTCAAAATGGTGATAGTCAATCTGATGTCATGTCACAAGGGAAAGATGCAGGGAAGCTAGATGAGGGTAAAATCAGAAAATCCTCTCGTGACAGACGGTTAACACCTAAAATGCAAGAACTAAAAGAGCAAGAGTTAATTCAAAGGGAGAATAAGTTTAAAGCAACATACGAGAAATGGAAAAAGAATGTAAGAGGGACTCGTACAAGGTTGAAACAAGAGTGCTCTGAAGACGACATGTATGACATGATGGACGAGGCTGAGAAGCTTGACTCTGAGCTAAAGGAGCTGTATGATAGTATCCGACTCCAAGTCACACCAAGTCAAGAAATTCGTAGGAAAGTTGATGCATGCTCAGCGGTGACAGCAGACTTACTGCAACTGATGCGAGTGCGCCTCACTGAAGGAGGAAGCGAGTTTGATGCTGAGGCAGAGAGAGCAAGGTTATGCATGCTACTTGACAATGAATATGCTAGATCCATATATGGATCCACAGCCTCCAAAGTTACCGCACGTAGCTGTCACCATTCGGAGTGTCTCTCAGAATCACCTAGCATTTCAGCTAAGAGGGCAGAAACCGCTGCTCAGTTGGCAGCAAAGAAAGCTGAAATTGATATGGAAGCTGCTATTGAAGCTCAACGTCAGCAGCTGAAAAAACTTGAAAATCAGAGAGACATTCATGTTATTCAAGCAAAACTAAATGTTTACACTGAAGAAGAGACAAAAGAAAGGGATGGATCATGCAGTCCCGTAGGTAAACAAGTTAATGGTACGAACCCATTCACTCACTCCATCCCAGGTCATGAACAGCAAGCTGTGAAAAGTGAGACATCCTTGGTCCAGGTATTGCAAGAATCATTAGCTCTCACTCGTCTTCCAACCCCAGAACCTACTATATTCTCAGGTGATCCTCTTAAGTTTACAGAATGGAGCATGAGTTTTAAAGCTCTTATAGAGAGACGATGCTCCAACCCTGCAGATAAGCTATTCTACCTGCAAAGATACATAGCAGGAGAAGCTAAATCTTTTCTTGAGGGCAGCTTCTACAGAAAAGATGAAGAAGCCTATCAACAAGCATGGAATAGGTTGAACGCAAGATATGGCCATTCCTTTGTAGTGCAACGGGCTTTCAGAGAGAAGCTAAATATGTGGCCCAGGATTGGTGGAAAAGAGTATGTCAAACTGAGAGAATTCAGTGATTTCCTGCAAACATGTAGTAACGCCATGTCTCATATAGATGGTTTACAGGTTCTGAATGACTGTGAGGAGAACCAGAAAATGCTGGTCAAGCTTCCCGATTGGGTGACATCCAGATGGAACCGTTACGTCACAGAGCAGCTGGATCGAGGCCAAGACTATCCAGACTTCCATGAGTTTGCTTCATTCATAGCTAAAGAGGCACGTATTGCATGTAATCCAGTGTCATCCCTTCATGCTTTAAGGCACTCTGCAGAGACACCTGTAAGAGAGGTGAAACGCTCAAAAGCAAACACGTTTGTCACAAATGTGAAGGCTCCAGTTTCAACATGCTCCACATCCAAACCAGACCTCTATGAAATCCAGATAAGAGATACAGAAAAACCAAGGAAATGGAGCACACCATCACAAAACTCAAACATGACCAAGTGTAGTTGCTGTGGGGAAAATCACTCCATTCATAGATGCAAAAAGCTAACAGAAATGCCTGTAGAAGAGAAGACAAAATACATACATGAAAATAAGCTGTGTTTTGCATGCCTGAGAAAAGGTCACAATTCTAAAGACTGTAGAAACAGAGCCATGTGTGGCATTTGCAGAAAGGCGCACCCAACTCCGCTGCATGAAGACCGTTCCCCAGCAGAATCAAAGCAAGGTACAGTTGAAGAAAGTACAGCCTCATTATCTTGCTGCGTGAATGGAGGAGAAGGTGGGAGCACATCTATGGTTGTGCCAGTGTGGATTTCAGCACCTAATGCACCTGATAATGAAACCCTAGTATACGCCCTACTGGACACACAAAGCAGTCACACATTTGTTGATCAAGAGGTGTGCGAAAAGCTTCAGGCAACAATGCAGCCAGTAAAACTGAAGCTCTCCACTATGATGGGGAAAGATTCAATCGTGATGAGCCAAAGAGTATGTGATCTCACAGTCAGAGGTCTCTCTTCAAACATTTCCTTCAGCTTACCTCCAGCCTACACGAGAGACTTCATTCCACTTGACCGCGCACATATACCCACCTGCCAAACAGCCAAAAAGTGGAAGCATCTCGTCAACATAACCCATGAGATCCCCCCATTAATGGACTGTGGTGTAGGATTATTGATTGGCTATGACTGCTCCAGAGCGCTTATTCCAAGAAAGGTCATCAGTGGGGGTGACTATGAGCCCTACGGCATTAAAACTGATCTTGGTTGGAGCATTGTGGGAAGCGCGCCACAGCAGGTGAATGCTAAAGATGTAACTGGCCTTTGTCATCGAGTATCTGTCAGAGAACTACCACCTTTAACGCCATCTTCTGTCATTAAGGCTCTTGAGTCTGACTTTGCAGATACAAAATCAGGTGACAAAAGCATATCTCAAGAGGATATTTGCTTCCTGCAGATACTAAAAGGAGGAATTCAGCAAAATGAGCATGGCAACCTTGAGATGCCTCTTCCCTTTAAGGTACGTCCTCACCTCCCAGACAATAAGAAGCTGGCTCTGGCTCGGCTAAAGCATCTCAAAAGGAAGCTAGACAGAGATCCCAAGTTCAAAAACGACTATGTGAGGTTCATGGAAGGTGTTTTCAAGGATGGTGGTCATCAAGGGGTTTACCACCCGAGGAAACCAGACAAGATACGGGTGGTTTTCGACTGTTCTGCCAAGTATGAAGGCACCTCACTGAATGATCATCTGGACCCGACCTAACAAATGGCCTCACAGCTGTACTTTGCCGTTTCCGTAAACATCCCATCGCAGTCATGTGTGATGTGGAGAAAATGTTCCACAGGTTCCATGTCAGCAAAGAGGATAGAGATTATTTGCGGTTTCTCTGGTGGGAAAACGGAGACACAAACTCAGAACCCACGGAGTACCGCATGAAGGTGCACCTGTTTGGAGCGTCGTCTTCCCCTGGCTGTGCCAACTATGGCATGAAACATCTTGCTAGACAAAATGAGGAAGAGTACCCTTCTGCAGCCAGCTTCATCAGGAAGCACTTCTATGTGGATGATGGCCTCATAAGCGTGAAATCAGTTGGTGAGGCAATCGAGCTAGTGAGGGAAGCTCAAGCTGTGTGTTCCAAAGGAAAGTTGCATCTTCACAAATTCCTTTCTAATAGTCGAGAGGTGCTGGATTTCATCGACATTGCAGAACGCGCTGCGGAGGTAAAAAATGTTGATTTCAACTATGACAACTTACCAATGCAAAGGGTGCTTGGTATAAGATGGAACACAGAAAGTGACAGCTTCACCTTTAAAGTGACACTTGATGAGAAACCAGCAACACGACGAGGTATCCTCTCTGTCGTTGCCTCTTTGTATGATCCTTTGGGGTTTTTAGCGCCATTTATCCTCGAAGGGAAAAGAGTGCTACAGGAGATGTGCCAGAGAGGTACGGGGTGGGATGAACCACTACCTAGAGATTTGAAGCTAAGGTGGGAGGCTTGGATGAAGGATTTAGAAAACCTTGAGAAGATCGAGATATCAAGGTGCTTCATACCTGACAGCTTTGAAGAGGTCCAGAGAGTCGAACTGCATCATTTCTCTGACGCGAGCAGTCAAGGATATGGACAGTGCTCGTACATCAGGTTGTTAAGCAAAGAGAAAGTGTACTGCTCCTTGGTAATGGGAAAAGCGAGAGTCGCGCCAACCAAAATAGTCACCATACCGAGGTTGGAGCTAACTGCTGCAGTAACTTCAGCCGCCGTAAGCAACATGCTACGGGAGGAGTTGGACCTCAAGATCGATGAGGAGTATTATTGGACTGACTCTAAAGTGGTTCTCGGTTACATCAATAATGAGGCACGAAGGTTTCATGTCTTTGTGGCGAACCGAGTCCAGAGAATTCGAGAAACCACAGACATAAGACGATGGCACTATGTTGATACAGGAGAGAATCCTGCCGACCACGCCTCCAGAGGTCTCAAGGTGGCTGATCTCATAGACTCAAACTGGCTCTCTGGTCCTAAATTCTTATGGGAAAAGGAGATAGCCACAAACCAGGTCACAACAGAGCTGTTGGTGGGAGATCCGGAGGTGAAGATTACCCAGGCACTAAAAACTGAGGCTGCAAGGCAATTTGACATTCAAGAACACCTGTTACGGTTCTCAAGATGGCCTACAGCGGTCAGGGTCATTGGCCGTATTCTGCGGTTGGCTAAGAGAATTAAGACAACCGAACTAGTAAGGGGGAAAGGTCAGCCATTAATTAAATGTCTCCTTTTTTAAACTAAAAGTGGTCATTATACTGAAGTTCACTTTCAAGTGGGTATTCTTTATATGTAGAGAGGTGGATTCTGTTGTTTATCTGTGCTGTTGAATTTATTTGTTGTGAAAAATGCAGTTTACAGTACATACAGGTTTCAAATGTCAGAGTGTTAAGGAAACAATGGTAATTTCAAAGCACTGATCTTTAATTGTTAAATGAAGAGTGTCAGTGTATTTCAACTTCATTTCTATTAATTAAGGTAATTGGTGGGAGTGTAGCTGACGCCAGCAATACAACCATGTGTTACTATGGCAACACCGGAAGTTACGGTGATATTGTCACATTTTATTTCTGATCGTGTTTTCTTTATTATGTTATACACATTTATGGAAATCTTCCTACAGTTTATTTCATTCTTTGGTTATATTGTTGAAATGTTTAAGAAACCATTATTTTGAAAGGTTACTTCCTGTCCGAGTAGCGCCGTAACTTAGAGAGAGAGAAAGAGACGAGAGGACTGTCTACTGCTGGTTAAGCAGGCGTACACGGTAATTATTCTCAAGGATGAAAATTTTGTACCTTTGTGTAAGAAATTACCTGAGAATGATGTATATGTATGTGTTCATTTTACTGCAGTTTTCACGGTGTTCTGTAACTTCGCCAAGAGAATAAAATTGTTGTGGACATCAGTACGAAGCGTGAGTCGTGTAACCAGGGTAGATACATATATATATATATATATATATATATATATATATATATATATATATATATATATATATATATATATATATATATATATATAGTATTTCTCACTCAGATGATTTTTTTTATTTTTTATTATCATTAGTAGTAGTAGTAGTAGTGGTACACTGTAAAACCAAACAGTACAAGTTTGTTAAAAGGATTAAGTTGTGTTAACTCAAAACTTTAAAAAAGTTAATTTACTGCTATTTTTTTCAGTCATCTTAATGGATTTTCACTTTTAAGTACACAGTACTCAAAAAATTCAATTCAGTTTTGTCACTGTACTCAAATGGTTTGACTTGTCGCATGTGATGTCGCCTCCAACCAGAAAAAAAAAGGCAACGTCTCTATGGTTTCATGCCAAAAAAAGACTACCACAGATGCAGTATTTGCTTTGATGATGTTGATAGAGAAGTACAGAGAAGGTCAGCTGCACTGTGTCTTTGTAGAGCTGGAGAAAGCTTGTGACAGGGTGCCCAGAGGGGAACTGTGGTATTGTATGAGGAAGTCTGGAGTGACAGAGAAGTATGTTAGAGCGGTGCAGGACATGTATGAGGGCTGTAAGACAGTGGTGAGGTGTGTTGTAGGTGTGACAGAGGAGTTCAAGGTGGAGGTAAGACTGCATCAGGAATCAGCTCTGAGCCCCTTCTTGTTCGCTATGGTGATGGACAGGCTGACAGAAGAGGTTAGACAGGAATCTCCATGGACTATGATGTTTGCAGATGACATTGTGATCTGTAGTTAGAGCAGGGAACAGGTGGAGGAGAAGCTAGAGAGGTGGAGGTTCGCCCTGGAAAGGAGAGGAATGAAGTTTAGCCACAGCAAGACGGAGTACATGACGCAAAAGAGCTGCATCTTTCTTTAATAAACTTACCTTTGCCACAAGATGAAATTAAAAGACAATGTGAATACTTTAAGGCAAAGATGAAAAAGTTGAATGATTTCACTGAAAAGGTAAAACACTGGCTTTCCGAACTGGGTCATCCATATGTGAATTAAAATGTTGAATCTCCTGATGATCAAGGTGTCACTGATGAAATAAATCCTGACGATGGGGCTTCCAATGTGTCAAGTGTAAAGATAAACTCTGTAAAACCACACTCCCAGTTATCATGGACATCCTCGACCGCATCAGCTCGCATTAAAGCCCAGGCCGAAAAGGCAGCGCTGATGCAGCGCGTTGCTGCGCTCAAAAGGAAACATTTAATCGAAGATAAAGAGGAAAAACTGAAGAGAGAAAAGGTACAACTGGCTGCAACAAGTGCAAAACTTAATGTTCTGGAGATTAATTCATCTGTGTGTGGCTCAAAACGTTCAGACGGGATGAACTCTTATTTTGAAAAGAACATTTCTCAAAGAGCAAATGTATTGAATCCTGATGCTAACATGTTTGTACCAGTAACCTTGGATAAAAAGGTGAATGTTACTGATGTGCCTGTCATACCTCAACCACAAGCTGTTATGCCTAAAAAAAGCAGAGAAACACGAAGGAATGGGACGTTTTTGGATTTTGGTCAATCAGTGCATCATTGCATCGGCTGCTGATCAAGATCAAGCAGGACTACACCCTCAATATCATGCTCTGACAAATGGTTCTCACGATGAAATTGTAAACATTATGCAGAGACAAAATGACATCGCTGCTCTGCTGGCTCAACAAAATCTAAGCTCTGTCCTTCTATCAAGAAATATCCTCTGCTGCCAACAAGAAGAGCCAGCCACACCCCCTGCAACACACAAGCTCTGCAGTAAAACAGAAATGGGAGGGGGGAAACAGAAAGAGCACAAACAGAAAAAATACAACAACCAAGACATAATAAACTCAACCTCCCCTTACGCTTTGTCCATTTAGTGGGCTTCAGTTTGGGGCTATGCCTCCATCGAACAGTCACCCAGCCTCCCGGCTGCTCGGGAACTACCGGGGGACGGCTAACTGAAGCTACCTGTGGCTGTACTGCACCGGCTACCGGTGACTGGCTAACTATCTGAGCTACTGACTGTTCGGTGGTGCGGTACCGTGCCTCTAACTCACTGACCCTCACCTCCAGAGCTACAAATAAACTACATTTATTAGTACCGTTATCACTAAAGGAGGACGAGGAGTAACTGAACATGTGGCACACAGGAGCAGGAGAGGAGAGAGGAGGAGAGCAGGGAGACGCCATTGCTGTCGCTAGGCTAGTTAGTGTGGCTAACAGAAACTGGTGGTTTGTGGTCACTAGAGTTACAGTAGTAGCAACTTAAAAGTTCCCGTTTAAGCTGAACGCCAGCTGAATGGCAATGGTGTCCCAGCTGACTTTCAGCCAGCTGTCTGCTAAGTACCGAGACCGGAGTGACCCCCCTCCTTCTCCTGGGCGTGTCTATTTTTTACTGTAACTCCACCCATTCATGTGATTACAGGGTATAACCAGGAGATGGCGCTTCTCTCACAGAGTTCTCTAAAGTTGTTCTACCTGGAGATGACGTAGCTTACACACCTCATTAGCATTCTCGTTGCTCAACCTTTCATTTGCGCTTACAGTAATGGGCTTTTTGGTCTCCCAGTGTCACAGATCACAGAGTGGAAAATGCAGCTGGTTTTACTGCACACTATACAGTAGCCGTATGATTTGAGCGTGTTCATGAACTGAAATTAAATTGAAGGTGTTTATATCTAACATGTCACCATTCACCAAATCAACAACATCTAGGCTGTTCTGTCTTTACTAGTGGTGAGCCGTTATCGGCGTTAACGTGCTGCGTTAACGTGAGACTCTTATCGGGCGATAAAAAAAATATCACCATTAATCTATTCTCAAAACTGTTCTAGCCTTTGAGGTCGCTTTTTTGCCTTTTGACTTTTTCCTCTTTTGTTCGTTTTTGTTTTCTTCGCTTTAACTCTGTGGAGTCCTGATCTCTATAGCAATGTTGTTTTTAGAGAGTGTTTGAGTTGTTCTCGTGTTTTTTAAATGCCACTTCTACCTGGACAGCTGCCTTTGTTTGCTCCGGGAACAGCTGATCGATTAATTACAGTATCTACAGTATCTATGGCCACCACGTGTCTTTACATAATTACTGAAGCGCCTCGCCCTCTCTCTCGCTCATCTGCATGTAAACAACAAACTAGCCCTTAAAAAAAGTTCCAACAACAGTTCGGACGTCCCGCAGATGACCTGCATATACAAGCGAGCGTTTTTTTTAAATTAACAGTTTATTTGGAGGGGAGGGCTCGTTGTTGTTGTGCACGACATAGAGCGAGCGTTTTGGAAGCCCTTTGTTATGCAGGTATTTACTGTAGTGCACACTTTAGGCCAGGTAAACCATACAAACCCCTCATTAGCATTATCATTGTTTGCACTTGATGGGCTTTTTGGTCTCCCAGTGTCACACAGATCACAGAGCGGAGAATGCAGCTGGTTTGAGTACTGTATACAGTAGCCTTGTGATTTGAGTGTGCTTATGAACATGAATGACTCCTTTTCATTTTTGTCCATTCCATAGGCTAAATGGTGTAAAGCGTAAATGGAAAGAATATGTATGGAATAAGTCAAGTATGTTTGGTTTTAATAAATTTTGCAGTATATATGTTATGTTTTTATTCTACATGGACACCACTGTTTATTTTCCACTATGCCCCCCTCTATTATAATAATACACCGCACAGCTTTTGAAAGTTTAGAGATAAGTCTTGCAAAAGTCCACGGTGACTCTCATTTGCCAAAACGTCTGCACGGCCCTTTACTGCGTGTCATTCCCCGTCTCTCTGCCCCCTCCTTCCTGTCTCTCTTCAGCTGTCATATCCATAAATGGCCCAAAAATATACTTAAAAACTGACGTTACGAGCGGAGTTTTCTTTAATAAAACGTTTATGTTAGCATGTTGTTGTTGTGCGTGGCATAGAGTTGCAGATACGAGCGGCTGCAGCAGTGCCGTGTTATCTTATCACAACTTTTTCATTTCCTATCAATTGATCCGCTGATTGGCTCACCAGCGTACCTGTTTAGATGTGTCTTAGTTTAGACAGTCTACGGTGAGAGCGGTACATCACTGCTCCTCCCCGTGGACAAATGAGGCATTGCAGCTGGTTTTCACACAGGCTGTTTAGGGGCGTTTCCAGTCAGGGCCTCACTGACTACGTCATCGCGGGGGATTACATTTCGGTCACGGTCCAGCGAAGGACCTGTGAAGGACCTGCGAAGCACCAGTCACAAGCCCTGTCACGGTCCTGTCACGGAAACACGGGAACTTTTAAGTTGCTACATTTGTAAGAGACCTGTTGCCGTGCCCAGACAGAACAAGTCAAAGGATAGTGCAGAGATAAGTAGATAGTCGCTGATGTGAGAAATATACAGAAATCTGTTCAGGTCAGCAGAGCAGAGAGCACCGTGGAAACCATAGACATATATACATAGACGCCGCATTGAGCGGGTTGGTCGTTGGTCGCGATACATAAACGGCGCCGCCATATTGGACCTGGCAGGTCTGCCGGTAAACTAATACACGGAAATGGACTGAACTTCATAAAGCGCCTTTCTACAAAGTTCTTTAAGTTAATGTCTCTTATACACCCAATCACACACACACTAATATATCTGGGAAATAAACAGGCACCAAAAAAACAACGTATGTAACTTTTAAAGTGATGATTATAAATGTTTACTCCTTATGTAAGCACCAAGCCAACGTATGTATTTTTCTAATGCTGAGTGTTTACAGCTACTAATGTGTGTAACACTGTTACTGTGATAAATATTGAAATATTTATATTTAACATTTAATCTGTGTCTATAATAACCAGATCCTGAAATGTAGATGTGACATGAGGGTTTCTGAATAAAGAGCACTAACGTTTAGATTTAACTGATTTTGATTAATCGTTTTATTTCACATTGATGAACATATATATTGATGAACACACACACACACATACATACACACACACACATTATATACACACACATATTATATATGTATACACACACATATTATATATGTATACACAAATACACACACATATGAGAGAAGGATTTTTTTTTGTCTGACCTGTCCTGTCAAAATCCTCCGGTCTGAAATGCTCACTGCAGAGCACGGATGATGGACTGGCAGAAAAGCCTTCCCTTCTGACAGCTGTTTCCCATTTCTTTCTCAGCTCTTTATCTTTGGGAAACCTACATATCATCAGATCAATCGATCAGAGTAGTTACTTCGGCCCAATTTAGGTAAATAGGAAAGAGTTCTTGCTTGTTTGGTTTCACCGCGGGCATTCACAATATTATGCGCATGACTTCATAGTATCAGACACAAAGTCAGCAAATTCTGTTCGTAAAATGACGTTATAATGGCCAAATATAATCAAAAGTAATCTTTCACTCTTACCTGTGAACAGTAATACCAAGAGATCTGTTTTGTACTGTAAACCGCTTGGTACAATTCCACGCAGCACATGAAATAGGCATCTTCTCCGTTTGCTCCTATTCTCCGACCGCTCGACTTGGCCAGGACCAATATGGCGGCGCCGTTTACGTACCATTCAGCGCTCAATGCGGCGTCTATGTATATATGTCTATGGTGGAAACAACACCGATACCGGAAGTGATACAATACCGCAAAGCACGTCGTCGTCGCCGTGTGTAACAGTTTAGCCTTCACTGGGCAAAAGATGTTTAAAATGTGATTTCAGGAACTGATTATAAAGAGTCTAGACCTGCTCTGTATGAAAAGTGTCATTAGATAATCTTTGTTATGATATGGCACTATATAAATAAAATTGAATTGAATTGAAGTGAATCTAGGGATTCAGAATGTGATTGTTGCAGGTTTTGCCCAGCAGGTGGCAGCAAACACCACACAATGATGGCAGTTTAGGCAACGTTTAGAAATGTTCATCTTTATGTCATTTTATTGGGAGTGTTTGATATTTAGATCTGTACAGTAAGGGAATTATTTAGAGATAAGATTATTTTATTCTTATTTTTCTGTTTCACACAAACATGTATGCACGCCCACACACAGAGCATACTTCAGGATTAAGTTTTTCTTTTTTACAGATTTTACAAGCATGTAAAATAACACAAACAGGATTTTTCTCCACTATCTGTTTAGTTTCAGCCTGCAGAAACATAATTTAGAATTGTGCTCCTTTTATAGATATGTTTAGGCCACTTATTTTACTTTTAGTTCTTATTCTGTGTTAGACCTTAACCAGAAATATGTTTATATTAGTTTTTACCTCAGAAACATGTTAAGTTAAAAGTGTGTGTGTGTGTATGTGTGTGTGTGTGTGTGTGTGTGTGTGTGTGTGTGTGTGTGTGTGTGTGTGTGTGTGCTCTCCCTCCGATGTACTCATTCCTGATCCTATCCATCTTGGTCACTCCCAAAGAGAACCTCTCTTACCACAGTTTTGTACACCTTTCCTTTCATTTTAGCTGAAACTGTTCTATCACACATCACACCTGACACTTTTCTCCACCCGTTCCAACCTGCCTGCACACGCTTCCTTACCTCTTTTCCACACTCTCCATTGTTCTGGACTGTTGTCCCTAAATACTTAAAATCCTCCACCTTGTTTATCTCTTCTCCCTGTAACCTCACTCTTCCACTTGCGTCCCTCTCATTCACACACATGTACTCTTGCTGTGGCTAAACTTCATTCCTCTCCTTTCCAGGGCGAACCTCCACCTCTCTAGCTTCTCCTCCACCTGTTCCCTGCTCTCACTACAGATCACAATGTCATCTGCAAACATCATAGTCCATGGAGAGACCTCATCTGTCAGCCTGTCCATCACCATAGCAAACAGGAAGGGGCTCAGAGCTGATCCCTGATGCAGTCCCACCTCCACCTTGAACTCCTCTGTCACACCTACAACACACCTCACCACTGTCTTACAGCCCTCATACATGTCCTGCACTGCTCTAACATACTTCTCTGTCACTCCAGACTTCCTCATACAATACCACAGTTCCTCTCTGGGCACCCTGTCACAAGCTTTCTCCAGCTCTACAAAGACACAGTGCAGCTGACCTTCTCTGTACTTCTCTATCAACATCCTCAAAGCAAATACTGCATCTGTGGTAGTCTTTTTTTGGCATGAAACCATACTGCTGCTCACAGCCCTTAGTCTAGCTTCTACTACTCTTTCCCATAACATCATTGTATGGCTCATCAGCTTTAAAAAAGCTTTAATACAGTGTTGTATGCAGACAACAACTGCTGTCGGTAAGTTTAATAACAATTCCATTGAAACCTTTGATGAAATTGATAATCCAAGTGATGTACATGTCAGTTAACTTTATATATATATCAGCATAATATTACCTGCAGCAGCCAACAATTCTGCATCACTTGCATAGTTTGGATCCTGCTGGACCTTGGAGATGGTTGATTTAGCCGTTTCTTTCTTTGCCTGCTGTTATATATTTTTATTAAAACATACTTTTACTAGTACTGATCACTCTGCAACATCTCATCAAATACTCAGGTCTAAAAGATAACCCAGTTTATCTTACCTTCAACCTCCTGTCAAGATGCAATGTGACGGGAGGGAACTCTCTAGCATACTCCAGCAATCGCTCCTTTTGCCACATCAGAAGCTCATTTTTCTCACCTTTCTGGCAGTACTCAAAGAAGCAACCATACAAGCCAGCCGACATCATTTTCAAGAAGCCATCTGAATGTCTGTCCAGCGTACTTCCCGAATGTAATGACCAGCTGGCCTTTCCACAGTTCACCCCCGGATATCTTGGCAGCCGCCTCTGCTTTTTTGGGATCCAGCCATGTAGGGTCTTCTACCTTGCTGGGGACCTGTGCCACAGACTTTGCTGCATCTGTACACTGCAGCCCGGCCTCTCCTCGCCTGTACAAACAAATGTGTGGATACTGGTGCTGCTTTTGATGAATGTTCACTGATGATTTGGTGGTGAAGCTTTTACACACACATCACAGTCCCAGTTCTCCTTGGCAAAATAATTTTTCCTGTGCCTTGTCAGGTTCGACTTCTCAGTGAACGTCTTGTTACACACACTGCACTGGTGTCCAGGTCTCTCCATGTTTCACCTGGTGCAGTAAAATATGAAGAAATATGAGTTAAATTAAAAACAGATCATTTAGACTGAGAAAAATATTTAAATTAGTATAGATATATTTAATATAGTACAGCACTATATTAAATCTTTTAAAGTGATGATTATAAATGTATATATATATAAATATATACACATATATGTCACATTTGCATTTCAGGATCTGGTTATTATTGACACTGATTAAATGATAAATATAAATATTTCAATATTTATCATCACAGTAACAGTGTTACACACATTAGTAGCTATAAACACTCAGCATTAGAAAAATACATACGTTGGTTTGGTGCTTACATAAGGAGTAAACATTTATAATCATCACTTTAAAAGTTACATACGTTGTTTTTGGTGCCTGTTTGTTTCCCAGATATATTAGTGTGTCTCTGAATGGGTGTATAAGAGGCATTAACTTAAAGAACTTTGTAAGAAAGGCGCTTTATGAAGTTCAGTCCACTTCTTTGTATTAATTTACCGGCAGATCTGCCCGAACCAATATGGCGGCGCCGTTTACGTATCGCGACCAACGACCAACCCGCTCAATGCGGCGTCTATGTATATATGTCTATGGCAGCGGTGCGAAACAAGGGCTGTGTCCAAAATCACTCACTCATTCCCTACTCCCTACTCCCTACATAGGGAAATAAATGTAGTGGACTATATAGTGAGCTTAACAGAAGAAATGTTCGGACACTTTCGGACACTTCTCTTGGCGCCGGTAATTACGTCATTGCTGTCGCATAATTAAAACGTACCACATTAATGTCGTCTCACATAATAACTTGTCCATTTACTGCATTTTTATTAAATTGCAGTCTTTTGATTACTATCCTGTACGTTTTATTTTCGTGTTTTGTTTTCGATATTTGCATATTTTTATATTTTATTCTCTTGGCTCTTTAGTAACAGAAAGTTACAGTGTAATCTACTGGAATGTTTAATTATATGCTGTTCGTTTTACACTTTTTAAAAATTAATGTAGAAAGTCTAGTTTTGAAATGTGTAATAAAATAAACAATAGAATAAACTGGCCTTGTGACTGTTGTACTGCTCCACAACTCATGAATTTGTTTCGCGCCTCACATCCTCTCATCCATCCGCCGAAAAAAACACTTATTCACACACCGTTATTCTAGAAAACTCCTGTAGCACTATAGAAATGCCGTCTACTGTCAGTCTGGCTGTTTGTGTTTTATCAATAATTAAATTATTGCTGATCAGGAGGAGAACTAGAATAGTGAGAGAGAGAGAAAGGAGAAGATGCGCTTCTCTTCTAAGACTAGCAAGACGTCGTCAAATTAGCGCTTCTTTAATTAGAGTAGATATCATTTTCTTTAATTAATTCAATAAACCATCCTTCGTCAAACTACACCCCCTGCTGACTCCCGTCCATCCGCCATATTTATGTTCCTTTCCGCGCCCAGAGAACTTCTGGCAATGCATGATGGGATATCTTGCTTTGGTTAGTGACCGTCGGATGTTCACTACATTTCGCGGTGAATTGTGGGATACATTCAGTGCACTATATAGTGGTTAGGGAGTGATTTCGGTCACAGCCAAGGTGAGTGTGTTCACATTGTGCATGAAAAGAAGCAACAGGTCCAGGGTTAGATTCAAAACAGAGCAGAGTATGCCACTGTCACGCTGCGCGCGCACACACACACACACACACACCATTCACATTCTGACCTGTGCATGTTCACGCAGGCTTCGGTCTATTCGTGCAGCTGTGGAGAGGAAGGAAACTTTTGTCTTGTCTTGTCTGTCATTGACATGTCGTCTGTTCGCTGTATAGCTAGGCTTACTTAAAGCCTGACAGTTGAACACACGGGACGAGCTACTGGAGTCTCTGAGAACCTCTAAGAAACAAGCATCAGAGCAAACCATTCACTTATTTCTTCTCAGGAGATTATTAGTTATGTAATTAATGTAATCTGAAAAGAAACAAACAGATTAATATTATTCTGTCTCTGCAGCCTCAGAATGATTCCATCTGTGCTTTTTTTTACTCACACCACTTCTTGATCACATTCTGATTGTGTCCTGATCACATTCTGATCAACGTCCTGATCACATTCTGATCATGTCCTGATCACATTCTGATTGTGTCCTGATCATGTCCTGATCACATTCTGATTGTCTCCTGATCACGTCCTGATCACATTCTAATCATGTCCTGATCACATTCTGATTGTATCCTGATCACATTCGGATTGTGTCCTGATCACATTCTGATCGTGTCCTGATCACATTCTGATTGTGTCCTGATCACATTCTGATTACACTCTGATTATGTCCTGATCACATTCTGATTGTGTCCTGATCACATTCTGATTGTGTCCTGATCACATTCTGATTGTGTCCTGATCACATCCTGATCACATTCTGATTGTGTCCTGATCACATTCTGATCGTGTCCTGATCACATTCTGATTGTGTCCTGATCACATTCTGATTGTGTTCTGATCACATTCTGATCACATTCTGATTGTGTCCTGATCATATTCTGATTGTGTCCTGATCACATCCTGATCACATTCTGATTGTGTCCTGATCACATTCTGATCACATTCTGATCGTGTCCTGATCACATTCTGATCACATTCTGATCGTGTCCTGATCACATTCTGATCACATTCTGATTGTGTCCTGATCACATTCTGATCACATTCTGATTGTGTCCTGATCACATTCTGATTGTGTCCTGATCATGTCCTGATCACATTCTGATCGTGTCCTGATCACATTCTGATTGTGTCCTGATCACATTCTGATTGTGTCCTGATCACATTCTGATTGTGTCCTGATCACATTCTGATCGTGTCCTGATCACATCCTGATCACATTCTGATTGTGTCCTGATCACGTCCTGATTACATTCTGATCATGTCCTGATCACATACTGATTGTGTCCTGATCACATACTGATTGTGTCCTGATCACATTCTGATCGTGTCCTGATCACATTCTGATTGTGTCCTGATCACATTCTGATTGTGTCCTGATCACATCCTGATCACATTCTGATTGTGTCCTGATCACATTCTGATCGTGTCCTGATCACATTCTGATTGTGTCCTGATCACGTCCTGATTGCACTCTGATCACGTCCTGATCACATTCTGATCGTGTCCTGATCATATTCTGATCGTGTCCTGATCACATTCTGATCACGTCCTGATCACATTCATATCGTGTCTTGATCACGTCCTGATCACATTCTGATCGTGTCCTGATCACATACTGATCACATTCTGAATGTGTCCTGATCACATTCTGATTGTGTCCTGATCACATTCTGATCACGTCCTGATCACATTCTGATTGTGTTCTGATCACATTCTGATCAAATTCTGATTGTGTCCTGATCACATTCTGATTGTGTCCTGATCACATACTGATCACATTCTGATTGTGTCCTGATCACATTCTGAATGTGTCCTGATCACATTCTGAATGTGTCCTGATCACATTCTGAATGTATCCTGATCACGTCCTGATCGTGTCCTGATCACACTCTGATTGTGTTCTGATCACATTCTGATCACATTCTGATTGTGTCCTGATCAAATTCTGATTGTGTCCTGATCACATTCTAATTGTGTCCTGATCACATACTGATCACATTCTGATTGTGTCCTGATCACATTCTGATCACATTCTGATTGTGTCCTGATCAAATTCTGATTGTGTCCTGATCACATTCTGATTGTGTCCTGATCACATACTGATCACATTCTGAATGTGTCCTGATCACATTCTGAATGTGTCCTGATCACATTCTGATCGTGTCCTGATCACGTCCTGATCGTGTCCTGATCACGTCCTGATCGTGTCCCGATCACGTCCTGATCTTGTCCTGATCACGTCCTGATCTTGTCCTGATCACATTCTGATCGTGTCCTGATCACATTCTGATCGTGTCCTGATCACATTCTGATCGTGTCCTGATCACATTCTGATCGTGTCCTGATCACATTCTGATCATGTCCTGATCACATTCTGATCACATTCTGATCGTGTCCTGATCACATTCTGATCACATTCTGATCGTGTCCTGATCACATTCTGATCACATTCTGATCGTGTCCTGATCACATTCTGATCACATTCTGATCGTGTCCTGATCACATTCTGATCACATTCTGATCGTGTCCTGATCACATTCTGATCATGTCCTGATCACATTCTGAGCGTGTCCTGATCACATTCTGATTGTGTCCTAATCACGTCCTGATCACATTCTGATCGTGTCCTGATCACGTCCTGATCGTGTCCTGATCACATTCTGATCGTGTCCTGATCACATTCTGATCGTGTTCTGATCACATTCTGATCGTGTCCTGATCACATTCTGATCACGTCCTGATCGTGTGCTGATCACATTCTGATCGTGTTCTGATCACATTCTGATCGTGTCCTGATCACATTCTTATCACGTCCTGATCACTCTGATCACGTCCTGATCACATTCTGATCACGTCTTGATCACATTCTGATTGTGTCTTGATGCTCTGACTGCCTGACTGACAAACTATGTTACAGTCTTAACTTGTATTATAGAACATAAACATTGAATGTGATCATAAGTCATAAAACATTTGATGATGAAATGATGTGCTTTGTATTTGTGACTTTGAACATCATGTGACCTCAGGCCTGACCAACAGTACACAGGACAGAGCACATGAGGAAACGTGTCTGACCCAACAGTCCAGAGATCTCATGGCTTATTTTCACTGGAAATCTTGTAGTGTCTGATATGTTTTTAAATTCATTCATTTGAAGATTCCTCCACGTTCCCCTAGAGGGAGTAAGTAAACCATAGTTTGAGAACCAGTTGACTAGAATCTTTCTGATTCTCTGATTCACTGAGCTGAACTTGACATTTGATTCATTATTAATTGATAACCTACATATTTCTGTGCTATTTATCTCTCATAGTATTTCAGATGTTAGAAATATCTGTAGTTGTACATTACTTACAGATCAATGTGCCACTCAATAGAACTGAAATAATATCAATAAATAGATACTGTACACCACAGTGTAGCTGCAGTCTGACTGCCATGTGACCCTCACAAACACACACATTTATAGACACATAGAAACAGTGTGGTCAAAGGTTTGCATACACCTAAAGAACATATAAGTCCAATGATCTCCATAATTTATATTTGTCTTCTTTTTTTTCTTTTTATGATGGAATAGTTACAGCACATGCTACTTTGTTACTTTAAATTATTTATTACAGGTCTTCTGAAATATGACTATCTGCTGGGTCAAAAATATATGCTAACGATAAGAGCTTAGAGTGACTCTTGCAAAGCGAGGTCACTCTAAACTCTTCTCTGTGGTTGTCCCCAAATGGTGGAATGACCTACCAACGGCTACAAGAACAGCAACATCCCTTTTCTACCTTTAAAAAACTTGTAAAAACCTTTCTCTTTCGAGAATGCTTCCCTGCCTAACAAAACTAACAACTACTCTGTGCTCCTTTACACCTTTTTCAGCTTATGTCCTCCCCTGTAAGTCGCTTTGGATAAAAGCGTCTGCTAAATGCAATGTAATGTAATGTAAAATAATGCTACAAGTGAAAGTGTAAAGAGTTCAGCTGTGATATAAAAAAGCAGATTATTGACTTGAACAAGTCAAGAAAGTGCCATTTCAAAGCAGTGACAGGTCCGAAGATCAACTGTGCAAACAACTGTGTACTGGAGGGAAGTTCTGTGGCCAGATGAAACATACCTACTGTCAACCATCGGGGGGTAGTGTTGAGCTCCGTACCTGTTTTGCTGCTAGAGGAATTGCTGCGTTAGAGTATGTACATTGAAAAATGAGGTGAAATGATCACATTCTGATTGTGTCCTGATCACGTCCTGATCACATTCTGATTGTGTCCTGATCACATTCTGATTGTGTCCTGATCACATCTTGATCACATTCTGATTGTGTCCTGATCACGTCCTGATTACATTCTGATCATGTCCTGATCACATTCTGATCGTGTCCTGATCACATTCTGATCGTGTCCTGATCACATTCTGATTGTGTCCTGATCACATTCTGATTGTGTCCTGATCACATCCTGATCACATTCTGATTGTGTCCTGATCACATTCTGATCGTGTCCTGATCACATTCTGATTGTGTCCTGATCACGTCCTGATTGCATTCTGATCACGTCCTGATCACACTCTGATCGTGTCCTGATCATATTCTGATCGTGTCCTGATCACATTCTGATCACGTCCTGATCACATTCATATCGTGTCTTGATCACGTCCTGATCACATTCTGATCGTGTCCTGATCACATACTGATCACATTCTGAATGTGTCCTGATCACATTCTGATTGTGTCCTGATCACATTCTGATCACGTCCTGATCACATTCTGATTGTGTTCTGATCACATTCTGATCAAATTCTGATTGTGTCCTGATCACATTCTGATCACGTCCTGATCACATTCTGATTGTGTTCTGATCACATTCTGATTAAATTCTGATTGTGTCCTGATCACATTCTGATTGTGTCCTGATCACATACTGATCACATTCTGATTGTGTCCTGATCACATTCTGAATGTGTCCTGATCACATTCTGAATGTATCCTGATCACGTCCTGATCGTGTCCTGATCACACTCTGATTGTGTCCTGATCAAATTCTGATTGTGTCCTGATCACATTCTGATTGTGTCCTGATCACATACTGATCACATTCTGAATGTGTCCTGATCACATTCTGAATGTGTCCTGATCACATTCTGATCACGTCCTGATCACATTCTGATTGTGTCCTGATCACATTCTGATTGTGTCCTGATCACATACTGATCACACTCTGATCGTGTCCTGATCATATTCTGATCGTGTCCTGATCACATTCTGATCACGTCCTGATCACATTCATATCGTGTCTTGATCACGTCCTGATCACATTCTGATCGTGTCCTGATCACATACTGATCACATTCTGAATGTGTCCTGATCACATTCTGATTGTGTCCTGATCACATTCTGATCACGTCCTGATCACATTCTGATTGTGTTCTGATCACATTCTGATCAAATTCTGATTGTGTCCTGATCACATTCTGATCACGTCCTGATCACATTCTGATTGTGTTCTGATCACATTCTGATTAAATTCTGATTGTGTCCTGATCACATTCTGATTGTGTCCTGATCACATACTGATCACATTCTGATTGTGTCCTGATCACATTCTGAATGTGTCCTGATCACATTCTGAATGTATCCTGATCACGTCCTGATCGTGTCCTGATCACACTCTGATTGTGTCCTGATCAAATTCTGATTGTGTCCTGATCACATTCTGATTGTGTCCTGATCACATACTGATCACATTCTGATTGTGTCCTGATCACATTCTAATCACATTCTGATTGTGTCCTGATCAAATTCTGATTGTGTCCTGATCACATTCTGATTGTGTCCTGATCACATACTGATCACATTCTGAATGTGTCCTGATCACATTCTGATCACGTCCTGATCGTGTCCTGATCACATTCTCATCGTGTCCTGATCACGTCCTGATCACATTCTGATCACGTCCTGATCGTGTGCTGATCACATTCTGATCGTGTTCTGATCACATTCTGATCGTGTCCTGATCACATTCTTATCACATCCTGATCACTCTGATCACGTCCTGATCACATTCTGATCACGTCTTGATCACATTCTGATTGTGTCTTGATGCTCTGACTGCCTGACTGACAAACTATGTTACAGTCTTAACTTGTATTATAGAACATAAACATTGAATGTGATCATAAGTCATAAAACATTTGATGATGAAATGATGTGCTTTGTATTTGTGACTTTGAACATCATGTGACCTCAGGCCTGACCAACAGTACACAGGACAGAGCACATGAGGAAACGTGTCTGACCCAACAGTCCAGAGATCTCATGGCTCATTTTCACTGGAAATCTTGTAGTGTCTGATATGTTTTTAAATTCATTCATTTGAAGATTCCTCCACGTTCCCCTAGAGGGAGTAAGTGAACCATAGTTTGAGAACCAGTTTACTAGAATCTTTCTGATTCTCTGATTCACTGAGCTGAACTTGACATTTGATTCATTATTAATTGATAACCTACATATTTCTGTGCTATTTATTTCTCATAGTATTTCAGATGTTAGAAATATCTGTAGTTGTACATTACTTACAGATCAATGTGCCACTCAATAGAACTGAAATAATATCAATAAATAGATACTGTACACCACAGTGTAGCTGCAGTCTGACTGCCATGTGACCCTCACAAACACACACATTTATAGACACATAGAAACAGTGTGGTCAAAGGTTTGCATACACCTAAAGAACATATAAGTCCAATGATCTCCATAATTTATATTTGTCTTCTTTTTTTTCTTTTTATGATGGAATAGTTACAGCACATGCTACTTTGTTACTTTAAATTATTTATTACAGGTCTTCTGAAATATGACTATCTGCTGGGTCAAAAATATATGCTAACGATAAGAGCTTAGAGTGACTCTTGCAAAGCGAGGTCACTCTAAACTCTTCTCTGTGGTTGTCCCCAAATGGTGGAATGACCTACCAACGGCTACAAGAACAGCAACATCCCTTTTCTACCTTTAAAAAACTTGTAAAAACCTTTCTCTTTCGAGAATGCTTCCCTGCCTAACAAAACTAACAACTACTCTGTGCTCCTTTACACCTTTTTTAGCTTATGTCCTCCCCTGTAAGTCGCTTTGGATAAAAGCGTCTGCTAAATGCAATGTAATGTAATGTAAAATAATGCTACAAGTGAAAGTGTAAAGAGTTCAGCTGTGATATAAAAAAGCAGATTATTGACTTGAACAAGTCAAGAAAGTGCCATTTCAAAGCAGTGACAGGTCCGAAGATCAACTGTGCAAACAACTGTGTACTGGAGGGAAGTTCTGTGGCCAGATGAAACATACCTACTGTGAACCATCGGGGGGTAGTGTTGAGCTCCGTGCCTGTTTTGCTGCTAGAGGAATTGCTGCGTTAGAGTATGTACATTGAAAAATGAGGACAGAAGATTACCTCCAAATACACAGGAAAAGTTAAACCAGGCTAGAACAAAGGTTTTAGAATGGCCTTCCCAAAGTCCTGATTAAACAATACTGAGAAAATGTGCAGAACATGTCGACCATGCTGAAGACACAAGTTTTTCAGAAAGCCTGTACCGATTCTGTCAAGAAGGGTTAGTCAGAGGGTTAGTGATCTCAGTGTAGTGAGAAAACAAAAACTCCAGGAAGAAGCAGCAGAAATTAAGTTAGTAACATGCATGAATCAGACATGAACGTGTTCAGAGGAAGAGAGAGATAAGAAGAGAAGAGCTCAATGCATCATGAGAAATCCCCTGACAGTCTAGTCCTATGGCAGTTATGGGATGACCTGAACCAGCCCTAACTATAAGCTTTATCAAAGAGGAAAGTCTTAAATGTGGTGATTGGCTCTGCTTCCAGAACTAGGTCTGGGAGCTGGTTCATAAGTACGACTGCATAAAACAAACTGTTGCCAATCTGATAGCAATGAATATATAGGAATGACTGTGTATACTTTTATCAGGAAAATCTTGAATTAATAAAACCTGTCTTTCTTTTTTCCAGTAAACTAACCAGACCAGTGTCAGTCTGTGCAGCCTTTCAGGGAGGTGAGCAAAGATGAGAGTTCCTACCAGTCAGCTACAGCAGCTGACCATCTTCACCACCGTGTTGTGTGGTGGAGGGATAGGCACCATGTACTACCTACAGCAGAGTGAGTACTTTTAGCTGTGTGTCATTCGGCTGCTTGTGCAAAAATGTTTTTGATATTGTGACTGTAGTCCAAAGAAGACAAAGAGCTCGTCCCGCCAAACAGATCATTTGCCCTTTTTTTGGAAGGATTTAGGATTTAGGGCAAATGATGTTAAGCAAAAACAAATCATCAGCAACACGTGCATGAGACTGTGTCCTGTCTGTGCCACAAAACAACACAAACCGCAGTTCGATGAACATATGAAGACCAAGAAGAAAGTCAACAATGACCTTGGCATAAAACCTGGGTGTAATCTCATGAATATGACGCTCATTGCGATGGCTCTGGTTGTCTCCATCTTGCCTCTGCATAACCATGCATAACTTTAAGCCTTAATATAATGTGAACAGGTGAGTTGTATATAAATTCACCCTCAGTGCAGTCATGAACGGGGAAATTAGCTATAGAGACCAAAACTGTTTTTTGTACCAGGCTGTAAACATGTTTATTTCTGCTGTGAAGTTGGACATTTGAATATGGGGACTTATGGAGACTTCTGGAGCCAGCCTCAAGAGGTTGTTTGAGGAACTGTAGTTTTTTCCACCACTCTCTGAAGTGATCTGTGGCTGTGGGCAAATAGATCCCGTACCAGACGGTGATGTAGACAGTATATAGTGTACTTAGGTAGCTAACGTGGCTAAAATGTACTCTTTGGGTGAGGCACGTGCCTCACAGCCTTCTCAGTAAGCCTATTGCAGGATTTACAGACTGCTGTATTTTATTTTTTGACACTGTTGCAGATCAGTGTGTGAAGGAGGGCAGCAGGTGACAAATTTATAATTAGTCATGTTGTCATTTAAAACAGGAAGTTTTATCTAGTCCATATTCGTTTCGTTTTTTTTACTGACCTGCTACTGAGTTTAATTTGTTGGAGAGTTGTTGGTTTGTGATTAAACCTCAACCTGACTTCCCCTGTCCTCTTTGGTTTTCTGTGGTGATATCCCTGCTGTGCGGTCTTGAAATAAAATCCAGAGTCCTCTTGGTCCGAGAGCAAGACAAGACAGAGTAAAAATGCGGTCTATTCCGGTGAGACCTCAAGGTCTCAAGACAAGAAAAATAGCTATAACAAAACTAACAACTACTCTGTGCTCCTTTTCACCTCTTTCAGCTTATGTCCTCCTCTGTAAGTCGCTTTGGATAAAAGCGTCTAAAATGCAATGTAATGTAATGTAATGTAAAAGAAAAATATCATGTACTACAACACTGGTAGACAGTCCACTTAGACGTTTGTGAGGATGCTCATTCCTATTTCCTCAGTCTTCTCAGGAGATTGCACAACTGGCAAGCTTTCTTTTTGTTCAGGAGTGGACCGTGACATATAAACAGAGGAACTTGAGACTGCTGACCTTTTTTTTTTTTATATTGTACAATAAGGTGTTACAAAACACATTAGGACAAAGATAAACACCATGAACAAAGAGGACATGATGCATATAACACAAGTTCAAACCAGTGGGTATGTACTAAGTGGGAACGTACTGATGTTGGATCTGTAATTGGCAGCACAATTGTACGTGAACATGGCATGCAGCAGGAGGCTGAGCTCGTAGCACTGTGGTATATTAGATTAGATATATACTTTATTCATCCAACCACGGGGAAATTCACTTGTAACAGCAGCAAGAAGAATGTAGCATACACTACAGAATAAAAAGTAGAAGAGGCCAAAACAAAAAAAACCAATAAACAGACAGAAATATCTATAACCTACACAATAACCACAAAAAACAACCAACCTTCAAAAACAGACAAGTACTGAGGATAAAAGTGGCATCATATATAAAGAGTAAAGAGTACTGTAGTGTAAAGTGACCATAGTGTAAGTAATTTTGCAAAGAAAAGTGACCATTTATAATAGTATGCAAGAGTAATATGATGGTAAAATGGTGCGCCCATGCTGATAATCAGTGAGCGAGCTTTGATGGAAGGATTGTGTTTGTGTTTTTGAATGTGGAGCTGTAGTTGTAATAGAAATCTCTACCCTTATTTTTCTGTTTTTATCAGCACTGTGTTCATGACATCAAGAGGCTGGCAAAAGTGGAAAAAGCATGTAGCATGATGTAGCTTTAATAGGCCTAAATAAGGAAAGCCTGCCACTGTTCATACAGCCATTTGTGACAGTCAGTGTGCTAACTGGATTTTACTGGATTTTTCACAGTAAATGACAACTTGTGTATTTAGTGTTAGTGTGTATGTGTGAACCGGAGGTTACTCACCAATTGACTTTAGCTTGCACTTCAAGTGCAACACATGCTACGTGTTAACTTGTTGCTGCAGAAGTGCTGCAAAAACTGCAGATGCTAATTATTATTTTACAACCCTTTCCACTTATGCACTGTTCTTCTATCTTTCTGCTCACTGTTTACAATTAGAGAAATTCACAAAATCAGACTACCACAGACTGGCTCTGCAACAGTTGGAAGCGTGTCCAGTTGCCATGAACAGCTTGGGGGCCCCGCCTTTAAAGGTCCACAGCATCCATCTGACTGACAGACACAACCGTGTAGATCAGCGCACTGCACAGGTACTGTCTTTAAAAGACTGTTTGACAAGAGCTTTTAAACACTTGTCATCTACCGTGCATAAGTTTGTTTGTCCTTTTAAACCTTGGATCATTGCTGCATCATAACGTGGGTCAGAACATTTGAGCGCCTTGTTCTTTCATCGAGTGGCTAACTGGACTGATTATGGAATGTGTGTTAGTGTTCCTACTGTAAACATATATTACAATGTCATAAGTTGTCTGCTGTGAGCTTTTGGGGAATAATAATATATCAAACTATCTGTCAGACATGAGTTCGGTGTGGGATTTAGATGACGGGCAGCTGTACCACCCAATCATGCTGTGAGGAGCTCTTCTATCTGTCTACACTTGTGCACATGACTTTGCATTATGTTGCAGATAAAGATCCCTGTGACTGGCTCAAAGACTGGAGCTTATCTCTATACTTCTTCAATTAGAGACCCAGATACCAACAGGTGAGTGCATTCTGTTCATTCATAGTGACAGATTGTTCAGATTTTTATAAGTCGACACTAATATGATGAAAGTCGAGTCGACGTCGACTAGTCGCCGGTGACGTCATTGATCAATGTGTTTGGGGTGTGTGAGCTGTTAAATACATTTATCGGGACTTGTCGGCCCACCGGGCAAATGCACGGTATGCCCAATGGCCAGTCCGTCACTATCTACACGCAAATCTACATCTCCCATAGTGGAAAACAAAATACTGAACAAAACTATTTGGGAGGAAAACAACACAACACCTGCAAGTCATCGTCACAGTCATGCTCAGTCACGTTTTTCGGTCCTGGTTTGCGTGCAGGAACACGAGCGCATCTACGTGCGCTGGGTGACGGCTCGCCCGCTGTCGCGTGATGGTTTTACCAGTGAGTAAAAAAAATCCTTGCGCTTGGCGTGCTTGTCGCTGGGACAGCCAGATAACGTTTGCGTCCATCGTGTTTGCATTAAAATATGAGATTAGTGCAGCAGGGGATGGCTCAATTCGTCCGGTGCCAGCTGCCACCGGAAATGCCACTACTAGCTGCGGCAGCCACGAATTGAGCCAGCCCTCTCTCGATTAGCGACTAGTCGACGTCAAGCTCTAAACGTCATTGTGGCGTAGTAAAGTCGACTAGTCGACTAGTCGACATACAAATGCCGATTCTTAATTTTCAGACAAGTTGATGTGACATAACACAGGATGAATCCATTTTGTGATCAGCACAAGCAGCACTCAGACAGTTTTGTATTTTTCTGCCCTTGAGATTCACTTCACTCGTCTGTGTGATATTTTGGTGTTCAGCACAGAGCGTACAGTGCACAGCTGGAGGAGAGGAACAAACAGGTGGGAGGTTTATGCAAATGAGGCTGCCGCTGAGGTGTCTGCACATGGTTGCATAGTCTTATATTAAGGTTGAGGCTGTTGTAGACATGTGTTTTATTTTAAGATACCTATTCAGACCACCCCTGAGCCAGGGGCTATTCAACTGGGGTTTGCTTCACAATACATGTTTAGTCACAAGCTGGTATATTGTCCACTCCTAAGCCAGAGGCTATCTTACCGAGAGGTCAGACAGGTCGGTGCCAACCAGATGTCCAGGAGAAGAAGAGACTTCTTTAGATACCTTGATTAGGAGTCAGGTCAGAGGTTAAGCCTGTAGGGGGTGACTACTGTCTTTCAGTGTCTTTTTTTCAAAGTAACTTCATTGACTTTTTTGCCTTGAGCTGTTGTTAATTACATGTCAGAGGGGGGCACAAACTGCCTATATAAGAGCCTGTCCTGCAAAGGACGGGAGGGTTTTTTCATTTTTCGGCCAGAAGCCCTCCAAGTACTTCGTACTTGCTTCGACACTGTGCTTGTTGTAATAAACTTGTTATACGACTAAGACGGTGTCGGCGGATTTTCTCTTCAAACATCTTCATCTGCATCACCACCGGAGGATCACAAGGAATAAGAAGAATACACTACAGAAATGGCGTTGTCGGCAGGATCGTGTTGCAACCGAGGCGCGGCTGGACGCGGCTCTGCTTTCCTCCTCTCATCCCAGGTGAGCGTATTCCGTTCTGCTGTTCGGGGGTGGCTGTTTCCGGTTGCTGTAGTCTGGCTGTGTTGGGTCGCACCGAGACGGTCCGGTGTGGGTGGTTGTGTGTCATGCAATGTTGATGTTTGCGGGGAAGTTCCGTTTAAATTTGTTTACTCTTCGTCGTTTTAGTGCGTCGTGCACAACGTAGTAGGGGGGAGTGATGGTAGAGTAAAATTATAAATTCACATTAGAATAGAAAAGTTGCGCAATAGTTAAAAGGAAAGGATGTCTTACAATTGGTATTGCTAGGGAATTTGGAAATTCCACAGTGTGACTGAGCGTACAGGATTGTAGTCAGAGGCGAAGACATCTTACAATTAGTAACGCCAGAGAGTTGGGAAACTCTACAGTTTGACTGGGCGTGAAGGATTGATTAGGCAAAGGTAAAAGGCAAGAGGCCTTATAACAAGTAACGTTAGCTAGAAGTTTGGAACTCAGCAGATGGTCTGCGGCAGGGTGAACGTTAGTGAGTAAAGAAATAGGAATAAGGATTTAAGGTAGCCGCAAATTCGGTATAGCCCTCTGGGAGGCGGTTTTAGACGGGCCAAAAAACCCGGACAGTTCACTAGGTGATGTTCAGGTCGGTTATAAAAGTATAACTGGGAGTGTAGGTGAAAATATTTGTAGATGGATGACCGCTCTGTCGTGGGCTGACGAGACACGACTGAAGTCGTTTTGTCAGATATTCTGCACTTCATGAGGTAGCAGAAATTTAGATTAATAAGGATAAGGACGCGGCTGAGCATGCTCAATTAGGTTGTATGAATGAGTTGTCTTTAGAATAGCTTGTTTTTTGATTTTGTGTTTGTTTGTTATATTGGGGGATTTTTTTGTGTTAAAAGTTAAATGCATTGATAGGCTGGAGAAGGACTCCCTCCTCCCTCTCTCGGTCGCTGTGTCTCTGTCTTTGTCTTTGTCTCTGACGAAAGAGACGTCAGCACTGCAGGCTGAAATTGTGTGTCTTTATGTGTGCTTGGAGTTTGACCACTTTGCCCTAAGACATGTGGTTGAGATTCCAGTGGTAATTATTATCTAATTATAATTATTAATTCATATGATACTATTAGGATTAAGTTCATGATATACAGAATTATTCAGAAGACATTTAGTTTGATGAATGAAGCTATGAGCCTTTTTTAGAGACGTTTCTATAAATAAATTATATGAGCTCTATTAAGGAATAGATAAATAAATAAATGAATAAATAGATCGATAAATAGATAAATAAATAAAGATTTATTTAGGATAAATGAGTAGTGAGTGAGTTGTGGTGTTGTAAGTAACCCTAAAGTGTTAAAAAAAAGAAAAGGGGGGTTACAAACCAATACTGAGCTAAACTATGAAGAAAATAACCTAAAACCTAATTCTTGTTTTTTCCCATTGTTCTTTGCATCTGTGGGAGAGACACGGAGAAAAAGGCAGAGACTGAACAGGGGGTTACACTGACCAGTTCAGTGACGTCAGACTCCTACCCAGACCACTGCACAAGGCCAGTACTGTTTTTGTTTGCGAACTCTTGCTATACCTGCTGGTTTTAAAGTATGTGTATATTCATTTATGATCACTAGAAGCTGAGATCTATTTGCTTATATATATATATATATATATATATATATATGATTAAATGTTTATAGCTTGAAGTGGGAAATAGCATTTTCTGCTTTTGTGTGCTATTTTGGAAAAGCTTGGCAACTGACTGATCAGTTAAGCTGTTGTATTGTGGATTGCAATTGTGACGCTTTGCTGTTTGTGCATTGTCCTGCTGTTTGAGTTATTTGAGCTGACTTGTGTCATATGATTACATTTGAGATTCTTTTAAGACCTAGAAGTAAAAAGCTGTGAGTGTGGATGCTTGCTTTGTTGTAAGTAGCTGCTAATGACAACTGTTGGCATTTTAAGATTTTGTAATCACAATCTGATAGCTTTTGGGAGCTAGAGTGGCATCGTGTGGATTTAGTGGTTATAATTTCTTATTGTATTGATATATCCCTTGAAGTTCCTAGGAATTGGTGAATTTCCTTTTTGGGTTCACTGACTGTGGCATAAAATAGCGATACATCAATAAAATAAATTAGTAAAGCGACTCCAAATTAAGTGATTAAGCCTCACACACATTGAGATTATTTGAGTAGTTGATTGATTAGTTGGGTTGATTAATTTAAATAATTGATAGTTGGATTGACCTGATAAGTTTAAATTGATTGATTTGATTAATTGATTAATTGGTTGTTTAATTAGTTTACTGGTAACATAAAGCAGTTAAAATGAAAAAAAAAGAACAATAAAACCATAAAAGCAATTACGCCACTGGATATAGTTCAAAATAATAATCCCTTAATAAAAGAGGTCTCACGAACCTCAGCAGAAATAGTCCTGCCGTTGGCCAGGGACTGATCAACCCTGACCAGTGGAAGGAACCTTTAATCCGGATGTCATTAAAACACTACAAGTGCTTGTTTATAAGGCATCATCTGTTACAATGGGGTATCCGGTGACTATTCTTACGCATCATAGTCTCAGGAATCTTTTGAATTAGGGTAAATATACATTGACCATGCCGAGGCTTAGTGACTATCATAGGCTTCTAGAGCTAGAAGATGTTACTTTAGCGAGATGTGCCACAGTGAACCCGGCGGAACCTTTGCTAACTCCAGAGGACGGTGAGCCACATGATTGTGTTCATGAGGCAGGAAAGTATTCAAGGCTCAAAACAGACTTACAAGCCCTCCCATTGCGTGAGGCAGACTTGGAGTATTGGATAGATGGATCTTGCTATCATGTGGGAGATAAGTTGAGTGCAGGATATGCCATAGTAAAAGCTTAAGCTAATGATTTTGTTGTGGAGAAGGCTAACTGAAGCATGTTTGTTAGCCGAAGGTAAGCGAGTGACAACTTATACAGATTCTGCTTATGCTCACAATGTGTGTCATCTATTTGGGTCAGTGTGGAAGAGCAGAGGGTTTAAGAAAACTGATAGTTCCTTAATAAAATGTCTCGCACAAATAATGAAGCTGTTTCATGCTATGATGAAACCTAAAGAGATAGCAATAGCTAAATGTGCAGCTCATAGAGCAGATATGTCCAGAGTAACGCAAGGTAACAAAGCAGCTGATGAAGCCGCAAAGGCAGTCCCAGGAGCAGATAGAGTGGGTAAAGTTTGTTGATCACACATAAAGTTGATTTGGAGGATAAAATCACTCTTAGGGATGTGTTTTAATGCAGGATGCTACTCCTGAGATGGACAAACAGTTGTGGAGAGACAGGGGTGCCACCCAGGATTCAGCAGGTCTTTGGAGAAATCATAAAGGACTGATAATAGCTCCTCCAAATCTGCTAGGGTTCATGGATTAGGATGCACATAAGGTAGCTTATGTTGCAAGGGGGGAAGTTAAGAGAAAGGTTATAAAGGAGTATGGATTTTGGGCACCATGTCTACTTGCACAGATTGATTATGTCATAGGCAGATGCACAAACTGTTCAGAAAATAATGTTCTAAGGGGGGTGATGGGTCCACCTTTTTGCAGTCCGAATCTATGGGGTCCGATGTGTGAGCTAGGTGTGGATTTTGTTGACATGATCAAACCAGTTGGCGGTAAAAGGTACGTTGGTTGTTGTGGACCGATTTTCACGATGGCCTGAAGCTTGTCCAACCAAGCAGAGGGATGCTCAGTCTTTTGCCAAAGTTTTTGCAAAGTTTTTGCTAAAGTTTTTTATAAAGAGAAGTCATAAGCAGGTTTGGATAAACTAAAGAGTTCGTGGACAAAACAGAAAAATTGATTTTGTAAATTTCTGAATAAAACAGTGTCTTGGTGTAGTGTATCATCCACAGTGTCAAGGAATGTGAAAAATGAATGGGGTCATGAACAATGTCAATTGTTAAATCAAATTTTTATACTTTTAACATTTATTTTTAGAGTTATCTAGATACGTAGTTGGGATACTGTAGTGATTACTGATAAAAGGGGGGAAGTAGCCAATGCAATATATATGTTTGCATAGAATTTATATTAGAGATAGAAATATGAATTGTATCCATAATCTGAATTGTATATGTCATTTCTGTATATGTTATTTCTGCAAAGATACTGGTTGGTGTTTTCTTTTTCCCTTAGAACAACAGTGGGGGAGGACCACCATGAGGGTGGTTGATGATTCAAGGATCCCAAGCTGTTAAAGGGATTCAGAGACTCCAATAAGAACAATCAAAAAGGACAATTAAGCCTGAACTCTGAACAAGGACATTGGGAGGATGCTCAGAGCAAACATCAACTCAATCACACACAACACTGTGGAGGAACTGTGAGGCTGATACATGTATAAGATGTTGTTTTTGAATGTTATGGTATACCATTTATTATGTTGAATTGTATGTAATTTGTGGCTCATATGTTGGAACCTCAGTTGTTATTTTTATTTTTCGGTCCGTCAGGGACATTGGGAATAGGCAGGGATAGGTCCATTGGAGGGTACGATGGGTTGACTAGCCTGAAGGTGGATATTTTTGATTTTATTTGCTGAGGTCTCCATATGTATTTGCTTTAATTGATATTGACATACAATGAGTAAAATTCCTTTTAATTGGATTGGAGTACTATATGTGGCCGCCTGAGGCAGAGGGGCCGTGAAAGAGTTTTCCTGTCTAGATTGATAAGAAGGACATTTCAGGAAAGATGGCTGCCAGACAGGTTTTTCACTTTCACACTCCATTAAGTTACTTTATTGTTAAGATTATGCTGAGAGACATTATCATTGTTACCAAAATGTAACCATGTATCATTTGTTTATCGGGACTCTGTGAAGTCCCGAAGGGGGTATTATGAGGTGTCTGCACATGGTTGCATAGTCTTATATTAAGGTTGAGGCTGTTGTAGACATGTGTTTTATTTTAAGATACCTATTCAGACCACCCCTGAGCCAGGGGCTATTCAACTGGGGTTTGCTTCACAATACATGTTTAGTCACAAGCTGGTATATTGTCCACTCCTAAGCCAGAGGCTATCTTACCGAGAGGTCAGACAGGTCGGTGCCAACCAGATGTCCAGGAGAAGAAGAGACTTCTTTAGATACCTTGATTAGGAGTCAGGTCAGAGGTTAAGCCTGTAGGGGGTTCTTCCTGAGAAAGGAGTGACTACTGTCTTTCAGTTTCTTTTCTTCAAAGTAACTTCATTGACTTTTTTGCCTTGAGCTGTTGGTAATTACATGTCAGAGGGGGGCACAAACTGCCTATATAAGAGCCTGTCCTGCAAAGGACGGGAGGGTTTTTTCATTTTTCGGCCAGAAGCCCTCCAAGTACTTCGTACTTGCTTCGACACTGTGCTTGTTGTAATAAACTTGTTATACGACTAAGACGGTGTCGGCGGATTTTCTCTTCAAACATCTTCATCTGCATCACCACCGGAGGATCACAAGGAATAAGAAGAATACACCACACCGCAAAGTCAGCTGTTAGTGTTTTTATGGAAATTAGTTCTTAGAAGATGCTCTGAAGGCTGTTTTCTGGTAACTCGACTGGTAAATGTGTGCTGGGCCTTGCCAAAGTGGCCCAGGGTTTGATTCTGACTTGTGGCCCTTTGCTGCAGGTCATCCCCACTTCTCTTTCCCTGCCTTCCTGTCACTCGTCAGCTTTCACTATCGGAGGTTCAAAAAGTTCTTGATAGTGTCTTTATTCAGTTGGTTTATAATTCTTAATACTCAGGAATATGGATGGACAAAAGTCAAAACTATTATCACCATATTGACTATATTATGAAGAAAGTAGAACACACAGTATTCCTATTTTTTACTGACTCAAACTGGAAGATTTTATTCTTGCAGCAGTCTAAATCTTAGATTACACAAGTGTCTTGCTGCTTGTATGCACCGTTCCTGACTATGTTTCGCCCTCTCTGCAGGTGGAGCCTGAAGCAGGCAGTTCTGAAGATGCGTGAAGGACAGATCATCGACCTACTGAATTCTCCTGCACCAGATGCAGCACAAACACAGGCAGCAGAGCTCGACACAGAGCATTGGCACTGACCAACTTCACGTAACAATGACAACCATGAAAGTCGTTACCAAACGACAAATCATCAACAGATCTGCAGGTAGTCATGGCACACAGCTCTGTGAGTGTCCTTAAACTTAGACCAACAGACTGCTCTTGAGTGTCTCGGGGTTTGCTTTGATTAAATAATGTGATGCTTACAAGTTGTTGCACAGACTGTTGTGTTGGTCCATCAAGTCTTTTTATTTTAAATTTAGTTTCTTTTAAAGTATAATGTGTCACACATCCACACATGCAAAACTAGGACTGTGACAGCATGGATGTTTCAACATATCTCCGCAGTCTGTGTTAAATAAGTTATTGTTGTGGTTGGTAGCATATTGTCAATCTACTAATTGTCTACTGTCACTCAAATGATGCCTTGGGTTGAGTCTATAGCAGTGTTACTCAAAGTGTGGTCCGCGGATATATCGCGGCTTGTTCTACGTGAGATGTATGAAATGACTATATCGCGACCATCGAGTACTTGTCACGTAAATGTTTTAAGCCGTCTGCATTTAATTCTCCGCGGATTCGCCTGTCACTCACTCCTGCTGCTCACAGCACGCAGCACACTGCCCCGCCCACCCAGAAACATCCCCTGCGCGCATGCGTACTTTCTGTATCAAGTGAGGAGAGGTGAAGCCAAGAGTCCAAGTGAGGTAATTGAAGATGGAGACGGACGACTTGGTTCTGAAGAAAAACGGCTGCGGTCACGTTTCGCGTGGTCACGTCAGCTGCTCCAATATTTTCAAGTGCGCCCTTACTGCCGACTTTATGGCAAACACTTTTAAAAAACTGGAAAGTCAGCGCTAGCTTACTGCAGCGTGTGGACACTTTCGGTTTTCAAAATAAAACGTGGGTGTTAAATGTTTATTTATAAAATATGAAGAATGGTTAAAATTTGATTTAAAAAAGTGTCTCATATGCCAAGTATGATTCTGCACTGCTTCAATGCTCATATGTACATTATGAAATATATTAAAAATTCATAAAAAATATGACAAGTGTTAAAATGCTATAAAAAAAGAGTGTGTGTCGTATAGCAGGTGTAGCTCGACTGTTCTACACTGATTTTGAGCCAATAGGTCACAGGACCTGGAAGCTATTGAGCTTTAAAGCTCATATTTACATCATGAAATGTATTAAAAATTCCTAAAAAATATGACAAGTGTTAAAATGCTATAAAAGAGGTGTGTCTCACAGCAAGTGTAAATCTACTGTTCTATGTTGATTCTGAGCAATTACAATGCTATCATGGAAATAATGACAATATTTATTAGAAATAAACAATACAAAACAACAACAGGCCATATCAGCCCTAGTCCTACCTAACATTATTTGAAGTGTAAAGCGAATTTGTTCTCTGAACAAAAATGCAGACAAATATTTTTTTTTTTTATATGTATAATGGATATATGAAGATAAATCTGAATTAGCAGTGCCCAAATTGTTGCCTAAGCAACCACGGCGTCTCCTATAGACAAAATCATTCCGCTGTCACGTCAGTAAGTAAGGAAAAGAAAGCAAGGAAAAGAGCAGCAAAAGCTGTGAACTTTAACTAAAACAAGGCACGGAGAGGATGGGAAACAATGATGGATAGGTGGCTGAAGACGGGGTCAGGTGGTCCCTGAAAATTTTTTTTTTGACAAAGTGGTCCTTGGTCTGAAAAAGTTTGAGAAACACTGGTCTATAGACTAATCGAGCCTGTTTATGACTTTTTGGACAGTCAGAGGCAAAGTAGGGTAGGCCTCACAGATTGCCAGTAGGGGAACACATTGCTGTAATTCATAGAAACTGAATCAAACATAGAATCACAAAATCTCTGCTGACCAGCGACCTCATGTACAAATACTTGCATGGATTTCCTACTAAAACTTGGCGTACGCCAAACCCCGGAAACTGTCGTACGCAGAAAATAAATCTGTTTGAGCTAGATATTCTAGTGAATGAAGTGGAGATTCTGTTTGGTACCCTACCCAACACGGATAAATATGACAAAAAAAGACGTGAGTGGGAGCGTGTGTGTGAGGTTGTTAATGCCGTGGGATCCGAGCAGCGCACACACAGGTGTGGACAGGTGTGGCGCTGTAGCTGACATTTTACGCCCGCTTTTACTGACAATAATACTGAACACAGGGACACAATCAGGGGCTTGTTAGAAAGCTCTGTAACTCTATTTTTACCAGCAGAAAATAAAGAAAACCAAAAACATGATATTTGAATGCGCACATGCCCAAATGTGCATTGGCACACTGGCACGGCTTCTGGGTAAGTAAATAGTTTAATCCGCACAGCTCCAGTAACACTGGCCTTGGTACCCGAAATCGGCTTATGAGCCAATTATCATGGTTTGCAAGTAAATCCTCGAGTTCCTTAAATCGCTCACAAGGTCCTCTAACAACGCTAACGCTGCTTTTGTTAATATCATTTTCTTCATCACATTACGCATGCTTTTATATTCACCTATATAATTGCAAACATGTGGGTGTGTTAATTGTTCATAAGTGTGTCTCTGATGTGCACATCACTCTAATGACTTCTTGTTTTCACATTATTAACAGTTTCCCAGCGTCACCTCTAAGTGTCGCCAAAGGAACAATAGCTGTAGAAACGTGCATACGACAGCTATGACATTGGCGTGGGGCACGCACATTTCTACGATTTTTTCACGTTTGATACTGAGATGTCTGCGCAGGATGCATAGTCCTATATTAATGCTGAGGCTGTTGTAGACATGTGCTTTATTATTATTATTTAAGATACCTGTTTAGTCATGAGCTGATATCTTGACCACTCCTGGGTCAGAGGCTATTTAACTGGGAGGTTAAAGGGCTCAGCCAGGTCGGAGCCGCTGCCAGGTGTTCAGGAGAAGTAAAGACTCCTTTAGATACATTGATGAGGAGTCAGGTCAAAGGTTAAGCCTATAGGGGGTTCTTCCTGGGAAAGGAATGTCTATTGCCTTTCTGTTTCTTTTCTTTTAAGTAACTTCATTGTATGTTTTGCCATGAGCTATTGTTATTGCATATCATGGGGAGGCACAAACTACCTATATAAGGGCTTGTCCTGCATAGGTCGGAAGAGCCTCTCATCATTCGGCCAGGAGCTCTCCAAGTAGTTTTACTTGTTTGACACTGTGCTTGTTTTAATGAACTTGTTATACGACTAAGACGGTGTCGGCGGAGTTTCTCTTCAAACATCTACATCTCCATAACCACCGAAGATACTACAATACATCTGAACGTGAGTGTGGAAAAGGACGTGAGCCACTTTTTTGTGCGTACGCAAGCTTTGTACATGAGGCCCCAGGTGAATAAAAATCGGTTCAGTGATCTAGAATTATTTTCCATCCCTCCATCAATACATTTTCAAACAGCCTGAGAGTTGGTTTAGTAGAGAGGAAGATACAGCTCTGTCACTGACTTACCACAGCTTCCTGTGCAGATGTAGGTGGGGTAAATGAATTTCTCAACCCCATGTAAAAAACATGTTTGTCATTATTAAATGGAAATTAGACAGATAATCTTATCTGATTCCTCTGTAACCTTCTTGTTTATCCCACCATGCCTTTCAAATGATTTGAGAACAGCCAAAGCGCGCGCGTGTGTGCTTGTGTTGTGATCTTGTAACTATTATAGAAAATGTGTTTTCTACCTCATGTAAGTGCTTGACACAAACTCTTTGAATCACATGTCTCTATTTTGAGTTCTACAGTAACTGTGATGGCGTTTCTGCTTTTTTCGTTTTAATAAACCAAACATGGTGAAAATATGTAGCAGATGAATCCATAATGAAAATAATGTTGCAGTCTGATACTAAATGGTTCAAAAGGAGCTCCAATTCTAATAGTGTGTTTGTGTAGACCACCATTAGCTGCATTGTAACAGTAGCTACTATTTCTTGGTCCCAACAGTAAGGTAAAATCCTACTTCCTACTAAGTGGGTAATAATAGTACTATAATCAGACAGACAGACAGACAGATCTGTGGTCTCAAAACAAACTTGCAGGGACTCATCAGCTTCCTGTGACCACCTAACTGTCCTGGTGACCACAGGCTGCTTCTGAACAACGGGTGTGTATCTGCAGGTGGGAAGTACCAGATTGTGATCTGCCAAGGGGGGGACATTGAAATGTATGCTTCCTTAACATTAGCATACATCAATATAATACATCAAATAAGTATATTGTCTTTTTTACAATCATTGTAAATACTAAGAACTATTTAACTTGTTGGTCAGGCATGACCAGCAGACAAGCTGTAATGTCGAGCCCTGCTGCAAAGCTGCTTCTCATGACGCACAAAGTGATTTGTTTTTCTCTCCCTCCTCTTGACTCTTTAATCATTTTCAATCATTGGTAATCAGCCTTTGTTTCTTGCATGTTAGCAGAATCACTCATAAACGGTATCAAACAGGATACTGAAGTATAGGTGGCATATGTGATAAAAATACTTTAATTATAAGGCATGACGAGCTAAATACTGTTTATCGTAATGATTTAGTCCTCTGTTGGTATTATTGTTTACAAGCCTCCACTGCTTGCTGAGAGAACTCTTACAGGTGATCTTGTCCTCCAAATAGACGAGGTACTGTGCAGAATTATATATCCACTTGGAGATTCTGCATTTCTGCTGTGGCTAAATAATTTGCAACTTGCTGAAGCTTTATATAGAAATACTGAAAGAATACCTGTGAGAACAGAAATGTATGTAACACTTTTTATGAATACAGAGGCCTGCATTAAATTCAAATCACTAATACTCGCCTACAAAATAGTCTCCAGTTCTGCTCTCACCTACTTAAATGCCCTTATATGGGAATTTGTTATAATAATAATGATAATATTACATTTCATTTAAAAGCACTTTTCTGGATACTCAAAGGCACTGTACAAAAAAAACATAAAGGCCGAAAAACAACATAAAACGGTACATTAAAGCTCATTAGACTAAGTTGAACATTAAAAGCTATTTTAAAAAGGTGTGTTTTTGTAAGTGATTTGAAGGTGGGTGAAGTCAGTGCAGTCACAACAGATGTGTTTGGGAAGAGAGTTCCAGAGGGAGGGGCAGCTACAGAGAAGGCTCTGCCCCTCAGGTTCGGTGTATGGTCCTGGGTGGACAAGCTATGGAGCTCCCCACTGTTGCACTTCTCCAATGAACGATGATGACCCGTTATCCAGACAATCCAAACTTTTCTGTCTGCAGTTGCTGCTTTCTCTGTGGTGGAATGTCCTACCAGTTCCTACCAGATCAGGGGTGTCCCTCTACATCTATACTCCTAAAGACTCGGCTCTTCAGGAAGTACCTCCTCTCCAAGCACTACCAACAACTAGACATAATAACTCTACAACTGTCACTTGATTCTATGATAGTAGTATTACTGTACTAACATGTCCTTGTTGCATGGTATGTTCTGCTCTCACTGAATGTGACCACAGTGAAGTGACGTGAAGTGAGTGGGTTTCTTTTTTTGCTTGCAAGGTCAGCCTGTGACAAACAACCTTCCAACTCAGGTAAGAAGACAACTATCTAAGCTGGCTCTGCTTATGGATCTTTTTCCCTGCTTGAATGCTTGCAAAGACTTTAGTAAAAGCTTTGCTTTGCTTTACATATGATGACATATAGCCTTGACAAGATCTTCTGGGCAAAGCATTGAGATCTCTGCAGCAATGTTCTTGAGGTGAGGCTGGTAGCGAGCAGCTTTAGCGGTAGGGAACTCATTTTGGTTGTCTGGGAGCATGTCACACTTAATAAGCGTGGGCAAGGATAGACTGGATTGGCCAATCAGCTGATTCCACAATGAAATCATTTGCTCTTCTCCCAGTCACCTCAGACACTCCTGCAAGTCTTGAGAGTATATGGAGAAAATGGAGCCGCTCCCTGCTGGCAAGACTGATAGCACACTGTACCATGACTGTTTCCCTTTTTGTCACATTGGATAAAAGCGTCAGTAAAATGTCTAAATGTAAATGAAAGAAGTTCTTTCTACTCTCCTTTAGACAAACAAGGTGAGTGGGGCTATTTTTTAAACAGAAATTTTAAAAAATCACCTCATCCATCAACATGCGGTAAGTGTTGTTTCTACGAAGATTTTGAGAATAATAAGGGTGTGATAAGTGAGACTGCAGACAGATTTCAAATCTCTTGTTTACTGTGAAATACAAAGATTTACCTGGACACGATGGCTTTAACTGCTGCATAGGTACACAACAGTTGATAAAATGCTTTTATGTTACCGTTGAATGAAGCGAAGATGGATGTAGTTTTGTTTTATTTTTCTACACATTTTGGTTATAAACTCCCAATGATATATCATTAAGTCCTTGTTTTGTTAGACAGTTGGAGTTAAATATATAGTATTAGTATCAGCATTAGCATTACTGGCAGCTTAGAAATGTTTACCCCTTTCCTTTTTCCATTGTCTTCACAGTGGTGGACTGAGCTTCATTATAACGTCAAAACGAAACCACAGGAATGTCATTTTGTTAGAACTATTTGCTATTAACAAAGAACAGAATCTGTAGTCGAAGCCCAAAGTCTCTTATAAATGGCCTTTTTGTGTAGGTACATAACAATGGTTTCATAGAAAATGAGTTGGTATCTAACACTTTTTTTTTCACAGCTATCAGTTCCAGGAAAATTACCCCCCCCCCCCACACACACACACAAAAAGAGGTATATGTAAATCTATTCATCTTCATGAGCTCAATTGTTTGAGCACATCTCCAAAATCAAATGTGTTAATTATGTATACTTATGTCAGCTGTAGTTGACATTGTGCAGTTACCATAGTCACATGCATGCAATATCTACATCACTCCATTCTGCAATGATAAAACACACTATCTCTGTTCAGTAAATTATTTTTATTTTTTTCAAACAGAACTGATCTATCTCTTTTCCTGCTCATGCTGCATTAACCACAGCTTTGCTCTGCACTACATAACAGTGACTCACTGGACTTAAAGTAATGTTACTTCCACAGTGCTGCAGTCTGTCTGTCTTCACTTTATGGTTTAGTTTTTATTTGTTGACTAAACATATGCCTTTGGTCATAGGATTAGGTTTAAATACAAATGGTTACAACAAAAATACAGCTTCTACTTAAATTCAGAGGTTAGGAGCGTGACAATGAACTGTAGCAGAGCTAAAATTTAAACACCAACCAAAGATTAGACTAGTTGCCTTAAACCACAAGTCTTTTCTCTTACAGATCAGATCTTAATGTAATACACAGGAAGCTCTCATCATGCCTTTAAATGATCATATCATCAATTTCCTGTGCTAATTCCTGCTGAGTTGTACTGAGTCACATTCCTCCACTGTGAAACAATTCAATTCAAACAAATCACCATTTTGACAGTCACGTTTTTGCCATCATAAACTGTCCACACCCTGCTATGCATATGCTGCATGTTCTGTAGTATTTTCCTATTGAATTGCAATACAATATGCCTGCAGTACACACAGTCAGAATGCAGGGCAGGATGCAGAGACTAACCAAAAGTTTCCCTTTAGTCTTGATTGTTTTAGATGAGCAGAAAAGAGAAGTGAGACAAAGATGTGGGCAAAGAGGAAGAGCAAACCAAAGAGTACCAGATAAGATTTCTATCATTTTTACCTGTTTATTCATGTTTTGCCCCTCCTCTGTCTGTGTAAAATCTTAATATCTTATGCACTAAATTAATCCTAGACTGTCATATATTAAACTGTGTAAGAGCACAGCATAATATATAAACATTTATTTTGCACTAGTTTCAGCCTGTGCAACTTGTCTACTATTAAAATCATGTTAATTATGCTGACTTATGCATCGTGTCTCTGTCATTCATACATCTGTCCTCACTATGTAACTTTATGCTCCATGTCAGGAGAAGTTTGTAATCCTCCCTAAAGGACAGTAAAGTAAACTGCTGCCAACTGTACATGCTGTTAGCTAATGTTAGCTCAGTATGTTAGCCTTGGCTTGGTCAAGACTGCAAAGTGGCTCACAAAGGGACTTATTTGGAATTAGTACAAAGTTCTTCTGTTTAAGGTTGAATTGCTGACTGAGCACAACCATCACATACAAACCACACACACACACCCCATTAGTCCATTTAAGGACAGCCCCTTTAGCAGATGCTAGTTTCCTTGTCATTTAAGCTCAAGTGACTGCACACAGCACTCCAGACTTGTCCGTCATCCTCTGCACACCTATAAAGACACCTGTGAGTTATTTGTTTTTGTTTGTTTCTGTATTTTTTTGGTAATCAACATTTTACTCTTTGTCAAATGTATGCACATTTTGATGGTTAATTCTGGTTAGAATTTAATATAATTATTATTTATTAAATTGATCTTTAAATGTAAGTTTTTATCAGCTCAAACAGAGCACCAGTAGAAATCTGAAATGTGTCTTTAGTTACATGAAAACTAATTTGAATAGTTTGTGGCAGTGAAAACTTACCGGTAATTTACTAATCTAATCTAATGTCTAAGCAGCTAATGCATGTAAATTTGACAAGTGCTGGGTAATTAAAAAGGTACCAGTCTGAACAAGATATTTAGTTAATAATGTAATTTTATGAAAAAAAAGGTATATTCATATAAATATAATACTTTATGTGTAATCTTTATATTTTCTTTGCTTATATTAGCTACTGATGATAAATGCATTAATTTAAAAAAAACATCTATGTTGCTGATGAAATATTTTATCAGAACAGATGAACATTAGTGGATGACGCATAACTCATAAGTCAGGAAATGAGTCACCGTGCCAAGTCAACTTTCATAATGACAAATGCAAAATGAAATGTATAGTCAGCAATGAATTAATTAAATGTACCACCTTGTAATGATACATGGTGCAAACAATGTGCCATAACATGAAAAAGAGACTGAATACATCATTAGTAGGAGAAACATAGAATGTGGAAGCCACCAGGTTTTCCCTGCATCTACATTTAGTAGACGTGGATGTCAGGCTGACTGTCTATAACTTTGTTCTAACAGTAGCAGTGTATGTGCAGGAAAATAGAGCCCATGGAGTTGCAAAACAACATGTTTCATTTAAACGTCCTGTCGATTCTTATTGTCTGAAGAAATTCAGAATGCAATAATATAAAGCCACACAGTTTTTATTGTATTAAACTAGTAGCCTAGTAGAAGAATTAGACAATGATTAACAATTTAACTTGAAAAGAAACATGTACAGAAAAGTTGAAACATGCCCTAAAGATTAGAAGATATTCTTCATCAGTGTGAGTTAATCAATGTACTAATTCTCTCAAATGGTGACTTGAGATAAGTGTTGATTAGAAAAAGGAAGTGAGTGTTGAGCTGCACTGTAATCCAGTTTAGGAGGTAAAGAGCATTTAAGTACTAACTAACAGAGATCTTTCATGTTTCTGTACCACAGGACAAACTCCAGCCATGGACAATAAGGAATATCTGCTCTTCTTGGACTATATGAATTCTGCTGAAAACACGTCTGAACCAAATTACGTAGTCAGTAGTCCTGTCCAGCTCTGTTCAAAGGAAAATGTCAATGAGTTTGGTGCTACATTCATCCCGATTTTCTACTATGCCAACTTCCTCCTGAGTTACCTTGGCAACGGGCTCGTCCTCTTCATCATTTACAAGTTTGAGAAGCTCAACACGGTGACAAACATCTTCCTCCTGAACTTGGTCCTCTCCAACATACTCTTTGCCTTCAGTCTCCCCTTCTGGGCAACATACCACATGTCTCAGTGGATTTTTGGCATTGCTATGTGTAAGATAGTCAGTAGTGCCTACTTCATTGGTTTCTACAGCTCCATCCTCTTCCTTACACTTATGACATTTGACCGATACCTTGCAGTTGTCCATGCAGTAACAGCTGCCAAGAGCAGAAAAAGAGCATATGCGATGATTGCATCAGTGGCAGTTTGGTGTATCAGTATTGTAGCAAGTGTGAAAGAGCTGGTTCTCCGAAATGTGTGGCACCATTCCCAGTATGGAGAGATGTGTGACGAGTCAGGATACCCTAAGAGCACCATGCAGCGCTGGCGTCTGGTCAGTTATTACCAACAGTTCCTGCTCTTCTTCCTTCTGCCTCTGTTCATGGTAATGTACTGTTACATCAGCATTACTATCCGCATCATGTCCACCCGCATGAAGGAGAAGTGCCGTGCGATCAAGCTCATATTTGTCATCATCTTCACTTTCTTCATCTGTTGGACGCCTTACAACATTGTCATTCTTCTTCGAGCTATTCAGATCTCCACCACCACCAAGGATGATGACTCTGAATGCTCTGATTCTGAAGGATTGGACTTTGCACTGTATGTGACCCGGAACATAGCCTATTTGTATTGTTGCATTAGTCCTGTGTTTTACACATTTGTGGGAAAGAAGTTCCAGAGTCACTTCAAAAGACTGATGGCAAAGAAGATCCCCTGTCTGAAGAGACACATCAGCGTCAGCAGCCAGAGCACCAGAACCACATCACAGAGGACGCCACACTCTACTTATGAGTACTAAACGGACACTCACACTCACATACTGTAAAAATGACAATGTATTGTCTTTGGGATAAGTGAGCATTTCAAGTTGTAAGGATATAGAAATATAAATGATCATTTAATGAAAAAGCTGATAAATTTAAGTAAGTCGCTTTGGATAAAAGCGTCTGCTAAATGCAATGTAATGTAAATTAGTTGAAGTGAGTCCTGATAACACATAATCATCTTTTTAAAGATTAATTTCTTTGGCCTTTTCAAGCTTTTAATTTAATGTGCAAATTTAATAGAGACAGCTGAAGAGTGACAGGAATGTAGATAGAGAGAGATGGGGAATGACACGCAGGAAAGAGCCACAGGTCAGATTCAAACCCTGGGCTTCCACAGCAAGGACTGAGCTTTCATACATGGGGCGGATGCTCTACCAACTGAGCTAAACACCAACCCCAATAACACATAATCTTTAGCTGAATTAACTTATTTTAATTTAGAAGAAATGTTCTGTTCTCTTCATCTCATCTTATATTCAGTAGTAAGAGTTGACAGCTAGACTTAAATCATCTGCTTTTCACTTTCAAATAGCATGCCATGTTTTGAACATGTAATGTATTTGTGTTGAAATTCTTAAGTAAGCATTTGAAAAAGGTTAGTCCCCATAACAGCAGCCAAGGTTCAGTTTATCCTGCAGCATGAGTCTGAGTGGTTTGCAAATTTCGATATTGCTCCTCTCTTTATTGGAAGCAAAAGTAATTGTGTACAGCTTTAAGGTGATTCTGTTATTGATAATATATAGATAATGTGGAAGTAACTGTGTCAGGTTGAGGCTGAGACAACCAACTACGTGGCAACGTGCTGGCAACCCCAGGGCCTTTGAAAACTAGTTTGTGCCTTTAAGGCCCTTATCAAGTTTAGCCCTGACATGCAGGAGTCTTAAAGATTGAGACTAGTGTTATATACATTTTTTCTTGTTGTCAACGAATCCCAGTGGAATTAGAGTGTAATTCATTTATATGTTGCTGTCATAAATATTTACAGTAAATGTCAAAGGTTACTTTTCTTGAAAAACTTTAGATAGCCCATGCTTCTATATGCAGCTTAATGATTTTATGCATCAGTTTCAGGCGTGCTCCTGGCCTGGTCATTATACTGAGTGTTTCAATCTTGTTGATTTAGTGTTAGATTTAAAGTTTGTTAAAATGTGATCATTTAATACTTAAACGTAACCAAGTCTTTAAATAAATAGTTCATTAACCTCTCAATAAATATGCCACTCAACCTGTCCCGTGCTTTTTTCTTGTTCTGTACTGCAGTGTTTTGTGGAGGACTGGATGAATGATTGTTTCCCTTTTCTCATCGAACATCTGGAGAAGTTTCCTGTCAAATAAGCACATTTCTCTGGTGAATCAGTGTAGTCAAGGATTGAGTAACAACAAAAATAAGGGTATGTGGACATAGTGGTCATTTATTGGAACACAGTGACAGACACGTTTACAATACATAGTGTGATTCACTGTTGCCAAATACATTTTAGACAAGTACATGAGTAAGCACACATTTGCAATGGCTGCTTACGCAACATAAGATAGAGACACAGCTGCGGGTCACAGATGAAACAAACAGCTTACACAAAGCTATCTTAAAGATGATTAGAACATTGGGTTTGACTCTACAGATTAGACTGAGACTGAGAACTCTAAAAAAAATCCATACTTAAATAAAAAATGAGGAAGAAAATGAGAAATTGCGAAATAAAGATTAGAGATGGCAGCTGCGGCCCTGAGATCAGGCCCAGCGGAAGGTTGCAGAGCCAAATCTTAATGACAGTAATGACAATAGATTTCACGTGGTTCCACTAGAGGCTTGGAACCTAGAACTTGGACAAAGGTCCATTATTGATTTATTGATATTGATTTGGAATTAATGCATTATGTACCTTCTGCTTTTTTTACTGTATGTAATGTTTTTTTGATATTTTAATATTAGGCTTATATCAATAAATTCATATTCATATTTCAATTCTACTCAGTTTTATTTACAGAGGGGACTACACCTCTTGTTTTCCACACCTTTCATAAAGACACACTGGGCTTTGTCTTTATTCCTTAGACCCCCCATCGTGTGGAGTGAACCCTCCTGCCACCCCTCTGTCCTCTCTTGTATTGTGTGCGGGCCGTACCAAGTGGGACTTGAAGAGGGGGTGTATTGATTGAGTCAGGCAGTTAAGCAGTTGGACAGCTCCAGTCTGTCTGTCTGACCATGCACCTGGAGCTCGAGGCCCGGCCCGCAGCTCTACCGCGTTCCGTTCACACGCTAGTTCGGGAGATTGTCCGTGAAACCCTACCGGAGTGCCGCTGGGCAGGTTGATAGGAGAGGAGAGAGGCGGGAACAGACACAGACAGCGGACAGCCATTGCCTTTTTGCTTTCGCTGCTAATAAAGCGTCTGTGCTGTGTATCACCGGAACAACAGACAGCCCCGCGGCGGGAACCCTGCGCCACTTCTTTTCTCCGTTTGTTTCTTGGACTGGGCGGATTCTCCGTGAACATGTCTCTCATTGTGCTGCTGCTGTCGCTGCCGGTCCTGTGTAGCATCAGCAGCAGCTCCAGCGCTGCATCCTCAGCATCCCGTAAGTAGGCTAATACACACACACACACACACACACACACACACACACACACACACACACACACACACACACACACACGCACACACGGCTAATTTCACTTCCTATTGCTGAAACCAGTGCAGTTCTCTGTGCAGGCAAGGATCCGGACTGTAGTCAGGACTCAGCATGAGGCCAAAACCATCAGGGCAGATCATACAGTGTTAGAATAATGACGACACACACAGACACACACAGACACACAGACACACACAGACACACAGACACACACACACACACACACACACACACACACACACACACACACACACACACACACACACTGCATCTCATTGTATCAAGTCATCATGACGAAGAAGAGGAAAACACAGAGCTTTAGGCAGGTCTGGAGTCAGGTCTTGCTGAAAGCTTTACAGTAGTTTAAGTGCAGCAGTGTGTATGTATCAGTGTGCACCCCCACACTCATCCACACACACTGGTGATGGAGATCCACACATGGAACCATTTCAATCAGGTCACACAAACTTTAGAACACTGCAGCTCAGCTCGAAGCAAATCACGACTTCCAAGTGTTTATTACTGGAATTGTTGGTGTGTGTGAATGTATGTGCATGTGTGTATGTGCATGTGTGTAGTTTATAACACAGTGGTGGACCCTGGAGAGGACAGGACAGCTTATGAATGGATTTTGAGCTGAGATCATTTTCTCACCAGAATGAAATAGTTCTAATAATGATAATGAGGAATTTAACTCCTCAATGCTACTACTACTACTACTACTACTACTACTACTACTAATAATAATAATAATAATAATACATGATACACAATGATACATAATGATATGTGATTCCACAGGAACACATCTCTACAGTGCATTATTAAGCATTTATTAATGGTTATCTATTTATTCTATTAGAACTTGTCACAGGTTGGACCAGATCACCTGCCTGATCAGGAGCACATTAGAGCAGGGGTCCTCCAAAACAGAAACCCCAACATGTAATTCATTTTGTAAATAGTTTTTGTCAAAAGTAGATTATTATGGGGTGGTATTTAGCTCAGTTGGTAGAGCAGCTGCCCTATGTGTGAAGGCTCAGTCCTTGCTGTGGAACCCCAGGGTTCAAATCCGACCTGTGGCTCTTTCCTGCATGTCATTCCCCATCTCACTCTCTCCACATTTCTGTCACTCTCCAGCTGTCTCTGTCAAAATAAAGCTTGAAAAGGCCAAAGAAATAATCTTAAAAAAAGAAAAAAACTGCACTGGTGATGACAGAAGACAACATTAAAAAAGTTTGGTTTTTTTTGCTTACATTAAAACCTAATCCAACGTCAGTATTGAACAGATACAGTACTAACAACATAAAAAAGGAATTTCAACAGTTCCTGGGCAGAAATATTCTCATATTTGCTAACCTGGGGACAGTTTACCATCATCATCAACAGTCTCCATCATAGTTATAAACCACGATCATATCTATTGTTTTACATGTGTGCTCTGTCACAGCGGCAAGCTGATGTTTTTGTCATGGGGTCACATAAGCAGGCAAGCATGATGCATCCCTCGGCTTAAAGTGTAATGTCAGCTAGTGAGGGAACGTTTGACCTTTAATTCACGAGGAGGCAACTATTGCAGTTGACTTTGCCACTAACATCTGTGCTGTGATTTGGTCCAGTTGTACAATATCAGGGATCTAATCACAAGAGCATTGGTTTGACAGGGCCCTTCATGTTGCACGTCGTCCCCTTCTATCTCACAAAAGCACACAGAGTCTATATAGATCAGAAAACAGAAATATATCTATTAAAATTACAAGGACTGTTTTGGTAAGAAGCAGCAATGAAAAGCTGAATTAATGACTTCATCTTGGCAAATTGATAGAAATAGGCACTAATTTATATATTTTGCCAAATTCCAAAAAATCACTTAAAAATTGTCAGAAATTTTGACAAAAGCACTGTACTGACAGAGGTTTGCTAGCAGTCTGTCCATGTTCTTCTACTAATATTTCATATTTGCGGTGAACAGGAACACAAGCTAACACTGTGCCTCCCCCCTGGTAGTCAAGGGTGTATAGAGAGCAGGACACAGTGTTGGAGGCAGCTTCCATGCATTTTCATTAAAGCGGCTCTCTAGTACAGATCTTCTGCATTGTGTGGCCAAGCCGCTAACTTGTGGTTTAGCCCTGTGCTAACTTGAATAGTGATAAAATAATAATACTGTGGATCAAATGGATTAAATCCCGTTTGTAACATGAGTCATTTCATCTGATGTGTATGCTCGAGAAATATTGATCCACAATTTTCCAGTTGTCTCTTTCACAGTGTAAGCTATGGGAAAGTATGTTTTTGGACCAGTGTACATGATGTGACAGACACCACTGCTGTCATTACATGGTTTGGCCACTGTGGCTTCAAATCCTAGCGCTCTTCCTGGGGGCTTGCTAATTGACCCTGACACTGGCCTCTCTCCAAGAGGTCACATGTTCAGAAATGTACTTTGATCTCAGTGTCAGTGTCAAAACTCCACACCCCTAACACAGCTTCAGTTTTCTAGATGTTACCAGCTGTTATAGTGGAATGACCTCAATGACAATAATAGCAATGGAGTGCTCAAGTTCTGTTATCTACACTTCATGGTCCTAGAATGTGAATAGATTTAATGTAATCAGAAGTGGTTCCATTCTGGATTCTTTCTTCTCCATGTTGGACCTTATTAAAATGTTTGTCCTTTAATCTTTTTTGCTTACAGCACAATGCCACAGATGGCTTTTGCTTCAAGAAAGTCAGCACTTCTCTGCAGCTCTCAGTGAGCCTCTTCATAGACCAGCTGCTCTCTCCTATCATAATGAAAACACAAAGTATGGTCAGACACAAGAGTGTGGGGCGGCTGTGGCTTGGAGATAGAGCGGGTCGTCCACTGATCAGCGGTTCAATCCCCAGTTCGATCCCCTCCAGTCTGCATGTCGAAGTGTACTGAAGTTCTGAACCCCAAGTTGCTCCTGAAGGCTGCGCCATCAGTGTGTGAATGTGTATGAATGGTTAGCTCCTCAAACTGATGAGCAGTTGGCACCTTGCATGGCAGCCAATGCCATCCGTGTATGAATGCGTGTGAATGGGTGAATGAGATATGTCTTTTTTTAAAACGCTTTGAGTGATCAGAAGACTAGAAAGGAGATATATAAGTACAATCAATTTACCATGTCATTCTGTCCATGTGTCTATGTGGCAAACAAAAATTATTAATCTGAATTTTACCATTTAAAAACAGTAAAAGAAACGTATACTACTAAGACTGATGTCCTAGTAGTATACTAAATTGCAAACAGCTTAAAGTGTCTGTTAGCTGCAAAGACTGGCACAGTGGGTGTTGGTGGACAAGGCAAGCCGGAAACAGTATGAGGAACATTGCTGGAAACTGAAAACTGAGTTAGTACAGGATCCTCTTTTACACAGGATCTAGATTAGAACAGAACACAGAAATGCCAACTGCACTAAAACAGATGGTGTGGAATAAAACAACATTAGCTCTCTTTACACGTGTCAGCTCATGCTGCCTCTTCTGTCTGTTTAAATGTATTTAAAAACTAACGAATGTTCAAAGATCATCAGTCTGCTGCATTTACTTGTACTGTCAAACACTTTGGTGACATTCCATCCAACATTCAGTGAAATAGATAATGCATATAGTACTAATTACAGTGAGGCACTAATGACTCCTCCATGATCAATCAGAACATTCAAAACTTGATATCTAAGCTAGTATCCAATAAGCTTGTCACAGTGCCAGAATTTTAAACTTCAGTGGATTATTAGTGTCAAAAACCTGCTCTCAGTGCTGCTACAGAAAACTTTTATCATTCCTGTTAATTATATAGATATTTAACGACAGGGTCTGTGATCAGTTCACTAGTGGACAATCTCCTCCCCCTCTTCCTCCCCTGCAGTATACTGTACAGAGACACAGAGAGAGTGTTAAAAACATGGACACTGATTCTTTTCTAAGCACATGACCGAACACATCTGGGTGATACCTCTGTGGCTGGACTACAAAGTAGCATCTTTTATGTGTGGAATTTTTTCTTTTTGCAGATGGAGCAAAACAGAGATTAAGCATTGTTTTTTTAATACTAGTATTGTAGCAAAGCTTAAAATGATTTTTAAGTGATGTATTATAAGTATACTCACAACCTGAATACTAGACACCATGTGTTGAATGTCTCTATTGGTCAAACAGTGACTCATCAGTGTCTTAACAGTACCTAGTACTGTATGGATTTAATTACAACTTTGTCTCTAATAGTTATAATTTTATCATTGAGGCAGCTCATGAAGTCATTACTACTGAGGCCTAAAGGAAAACATGGCTCTGCGGAGCTGTGGCTGGTCAGCCTGGCTACAGTGCTGGAAAGAAACCTGGGTTTGTTCCTCTGTTAATGACGAGTAACAGGCTTACAGAGAGCGGAGAGAGTTTGGAGTCACACCATGGAGTCTTATAATATTTGTTTTTAGAGGGGCAATATAGTCAAGTGTCATTCTCAGTGAGAATCAATTTTGGGACTTAAGTTGACACAAGAGTTATCTCTTATGTATATTGAGACATGGCTCAATTAATAAATTAATTAAATGGGTGAGTAACTGTTCTAATAGAAGTATGTAGGACAGACTCGTGGTCTTAACTCTGGGTTGTCATATTTTGGTCCACCAATAAACTCTGTCATAGACACTTTGCACATACACACTGACACAACATTCATTTTCATTTTTGCCTGTTTCTAATTACATTTTTCAATTGAATAACAAAAGAAATGACAAAGAACTAAACTAACCTCATCATATGTTATAATATGATATGATATAGGATAGGAATAAATAATAAAAAACAGGCATTGGATGCTCAAAGCTCTTCATTGAATGTAATCTGGTACAGTAGAACAGTATTGTTCAAATGATCAAATGATACATGAATTAAGAACGAGTGTGTTTCTCAGTGGAGTGTAGAGATTATCTTTCAGGTTTTCCATCAAGCACATGATCTCTTTATGTTCCTTTAAACTGCATAATACATGCTTGGCCTGTTGTTTTGTAATGCATATGAGGAAGCACATTACTATGCCCTGCACCTGTCACACACACACACACACACACACACACACACACACACACACACACACACACACACACACACACACACACACACACACACACACACACACTCACACACACACACACACACACACACACACACACACACACGCACACACACACGTCCAAAGCTGTGACCCTTCCCCCATCCCAAACTGTCAAGAACAAAGACAACCTATACAATCACACACATAAACACACACACACAGCTCTGTGCTAAGTCCAATTATGTCCAATTACAAAGTAGAAAATAACATTTTAACATTTTATCTGCTCATGCTTAAACTCTGTCTTTAATTTGTTCCATGCAAACTGGTAAATGTAATATTATTCTAATTAGCAGTAGAGAGACAAATCCTAATCTCCTGTGATGCACAAAGTTTTTGATAAGGTCACTTGGAAATGTGTATTTGCCACATTGGACAAATTGGGTTTTTTTTTTTGACATCGCACCTTCACCCAGCGTCATCACTGGGCAAACGTCAGAAAACTCGACACTGCTCAGGGGAAGGGTGAGGATGCCCGCTCCCCTCTCTCTATTCACCAGCTTCAGTGAGCTGTTAGCAGCCATTCACCAGAACATCAACAAAGGGATTCAAACACGTAAAATTCTCAGTTATCATTACAAGAAAACAAATATACTAATTGAATCATTCAGTCCAATTTTTTCATACCCTGTATTTTTTCTGCACCAAATCCTCTGTCCTCCCTTTACTGATAATCAACAATGCACTGGTCACATTACATATGTTGAGATTCAAACACATAACACAAAAATCCAAACACTAATAAGGACACTTATGAGGAGTCTCTCTGTTTTAGGGAAATGTGAGGACAGCTTGGCCACTCCTCTCCCCTACAGCTCCTTCACCAGTTCATCAGTGTTTGGCCGAGCATATGGAGCCGGTTACGCCAAACTCAACCGGAAACAAGGTATGCTTTTGTAATGGACTTTAGAAGTACTGCATTGTTCCTGCTGTTGTGTATGCACATGTTGTGTTGTACATTTTATTGGATGGTTTTCTCATTTATCACTGCCTAGAGTAGCATTGAATGATGATTCTGGTTAAGCAAATGAAAATTACTATTTACATTACATATGCAAATGGTTAGGGCAGGCCCTCTTCTTAAGGGTCAGGGTTCATATTTCTAAAGTTACATTGTGCTCCTGTTCCTGTTCCTTTCCTCTATATTTTACCCTTTGCCCCATTACAATGCCCACAACACTAGGTGCTGGAGGATGGTCTCCCTTGGTTACAGACCGTAACCAATGGTTACAGGTGGACCTGGGTTCTAGGAAGCAGGTTTTTACTATAGTGACACAAGGTCGCTATGGTAGCTCTGATTGGACCAGCAAGTATCGATTGCTTTACAGTGAGACACAGAAGAACTGGAGGCCTTATCTACAGGATGGAAACATCTGGGTGAGTAAGAAACTAATGTCACGTCATCTCTAACTCTTGGAAACCATTTATCTGTTGAGGATAAATGTCCATGAATAATTCTGAAATATTCAAGATTAAGGATGCACCGAAATGAAAATTTTCGTCCGAAACCGAATAAAAATTAAATGGTTGGCCGAATACCGAAACCCAATATGAAATGTGGTTGTTAAATTTTTTCTATTGCATAAATAGCCTAGAATAAATTTGTAGACATGTTTTTTTAAAGAAAGTTTATTTAATACCCTTCAAATATTCCAGTAGAATTTTTATAGTTAGTATAATTATTATTTTTTTTATACTGTTAGAAAGCCCATGTTGTTTTAATCACTGTTAATTTGTTCTTGAAAGAAATACTATTTAGTTTTGTTATATTTCCGGTGAATTTCCATTTTTCCAACGTTCATGAACACATCATAGTCATTCCGATGGTCATTAAACGCACCTTGCATGGTGGCCGAATTTTCGGTGCATCCTTATTCAAGATATGTGTACAGTACGACTGACTAACCAAGGCAACACGACTGTTCCTGTTTGCACAAGTAAGCTAATGCAAAAATGGTTTAGGGTTAGGAACGTGGAGTGAGGTTGGTTTGAGACTGGTCTGTGGTAAGCATATCAGGGTAAGAGTAGGGTGGGCCATTCCTTCACCGTCCACTGGGTTAAGCTTACATATTTCTCTGTACTCCCGCAATACATTTGTCTCCCTACAAAGCTGTGGTGATAAAGTCTAAGGGCAGTGTTCGGTCCGCTTTAAACAGAGTTTAAACCAGAGTTCATTTTGGATAGTTTGTTTGTGCAGGTGTGAAAGCTCATTTGAACTCTGGTGTGGACCAAACAAGTGAAGTCTGGTCTGCCTAAAAACGTGGGTCTCGGTCCGCTTGCAAGTGAACCCCGGTGCGGTTCGCTTACAGTGGGAAAGCAAATGGACTATTCAGCGAACCAAAGATCAGAAAGCCAGCTGTGTGAAAGTGAACCAAACCAAATGAAGGCCTGAAATTTTTCAGCATTCCCCGTCCAGTCGAGTCCCCTGGACTATTCTAGTGTGAAAAAAAATCCAAGTTACGCCTTAACGTCAGTTTGGACGAGTGCTTTGCTTTGGTGTGTCTCACTGTCTCACTGTGTTTGGGAATATTATACAGTGACAACAGTGTGTCATATTAGAGCATTTCAGGGCTATCATTGATCATTTAATCCCAACTATCTGATCAAGATCTGGTCTATAAACACACAGCCTTTTATTATGCTAGTAATATAAAAGAAAATGAGTATATTAGCCACACTTTTTACTTTAAAGTATTTCTGACCTTTATTTGTACAAAATGAACAAAAAAAACAACATAGTTTCATTCCAAGGCTGAATCAAGAAGAAGGTCTCAAAAAGGAAAAAGGTTGTCTCACCTATGCAACTACAATGTCAGTAAGCTGCCAGTGTTCTTTTTTCATATGATGACTGTTGTCAGTATTTACTGTAATATTCTTAATTAATAAGGGTTTGGAGATGGATAGCTGTTACTTAGACTTGTTTATAAAGACAGTACATGCAAGAAAGAAAGGAAAGAGAAATGAAACAGAAAACAGCAAGAAACAGATCCTGAGAAAAACAGAGAAAGCACAAGAGAAACAAAAGAAATAAAATGGAGCACTCCAAAACACAATTATATATCATATGGGAAATTGTTTTATTGTTACATTGGCTGAGGAAACTACCTGCAGCATGTTTGTTTTCTGTGGGTTTTAGACATTTGAGGGGAATGTGAACAGTGAGGGTGTGGTTCGCCACAAGCTGCAGCACCCCATCCTGGCTCGCTACATTCGCTTTATCCCAGTGGATTGGAGCAGAGAGGGACGCATCGGAGTCCGCCTGGAGCTCTATGGCTGCTCATATTGTAAGTACAGGTGGACAGGCTGTTTATTCTATTCTATGTGTTCCATCAGTGACATTATGACCATGAATAGTACAGAGGGGAGGTTCTCAGTGTCACTGAGGCCTGACATCATGTAGCCAAAAGTATGTGGACAGTTCTGTGTGATGGATTTGATGTTTACAAAGTGGACTTGTACACTTTATTTTAGCTGACTGTCCCTATAGTTTCTTCATTTTTGTTATGATAAAAGTCTATACTGCTCTAACAGTTTTCTGTTATTGTTACTGAGTAGGTGGTAATGGTACAGCAAGCAGGCACAGCCACCTAATGTGAGGGTCCTGGTTCCCAGTTGTTCTGTTCAGCAGAAAAGACAATGTTCCTGTTTCTGTCTTCCAGGGGCAGATGTGATCAGTTTTGACGGCCATGGTGTCATCTCCTATCGCTTTAGGATTAAGAAAATGAAGATTGCGAAGGATGTCATCTCTTTAAAGTTTCGAACCACAGCTTCAAACGGTGTCCTGGTCTATGGAGAGGGACAACAGGGCGACTACATTTCCCTGGAGCTGAGCAGGGCGAGGCTACAGCTCAGCATCAACTTAGGTAGCCAAATCAAGTCTGTGTCTGTGTTATCTTTTGCTGTCAGGAGCAACATGATTCATTTACAGCCTGTTCCTGTCTGTGTGATGTGCTCGCTCTCTCCAGGCAGCAACCAATATGGTTCAATTCAGGGTCACACTTCTGTGACCAGTGGGAGCTTACTGGATGATGACCACTGGCACTCAGTTGTCATAGAGCGTTACCGCAGGAATGTCAACTTCACTCTGGACCACCACACTCAACAGTTCAGGACCAATGGAGAGTTTGACCACCTGGACCTGGACTACGAGGTAAAGGCTCCCTATGGGTCATGATGACGTCATCTCAGACTTTGCTCGCAGTTCAAAGATCTGTGAGTTAAAGTGGTCCTTTAAACCATCAGCCTACTAAACAAACCACTGTCCTTCAAGTTGGCAACCATTTTACAAGCATTATAAACTCTCTACTTAGATATGCCAGGGTGGCAGAGGTGTTAGGACCCAGTTTGCATCAGGCCACGGATTTTTGTTGGATGTCATGCCCCACTTCTGTCTCCCTCATTTTCCTCATTTTCTGTCAGTTATATTTAGCCGTACTTTACCTTGTGATCACTGAAATATGGGGCAGAACTATACAGGGCTTCAGACTACTTCCACAAGCTGGCTAACTTTCCAAATGCTAGTTACATGTGAGAACTCTGTATTCACACTCTGTGAATGTAATACTCGCTATATTGAAGAGAAATAAATTACAACTGTAACAGTTTGTATTTCACTGGCAAGCGTTTTACTCAAATGAATCATCAACAAATAGAACAATTTATACATTAAAAACATTGATACAGACAGTAAATCTAAAATACATGAACACATCCTTTAAAAAAAAAGTACAAAATATGTTTTTAATGCTCAACGTCAAAATAACGGCTAACGCTATACTTGTTTAACTACAAAACGGGGATCTGTACGTACGCACACACATTCGACAAAACTTGACTAAACCTACTCAAAAGCTAGCAGAAACTAAATATAAGTACTTTAAAATATGTAATCTAGTTAATACAAATAGAACAACTGACTTTAACTGTACAACATACCTATATTGAAGAGAAATAAATTACAACTGTAACAGTTGGTATTTCACTCGCGAGCGTTTTACTCGAATGAATGAGTACCGGCTTCCTCTAATATAAATATGTGGGCGGAGACTAAAGCAATCGATCCCGGAATGCAGATTCCAGATGATCCCGCCGATGACGGGTTACACTACAACCACTTTTATTATTAATGTATTAAACCGTGGAAATATAGTAACAAGTGAAAACACTCTCTTACACTCTTTTTAACCACTTGACGATATTTTACTTAAATATTATTTTGACCATTACTAATTATGAATTCTGCTATATCTTGTTTTGTTTTTTTAACTTATAACATAGAATACATATTTCAACTTGTCACACGAACATTGATCTCAGTGGCTGGTAGATGTTCAACCCTCAAAATGTCAAAAGTCTATAAGCTATAATTACCTTTGTCACCCATCCCAGGACAGAAGCATGACTCTGCATCGTGATGCATCCTGATAACTTTTTTTCCAAAGTGTCCCTTTTTGTGTGGACATGGGTCCAAAATGGAGAGCCAAAAATACAGATGTATCCTGTATCGTGTAACTGTGGGGATCCTCTCGTACTCTCACTCTCTGATTTGCAATAGAAGATTTAGGTTGAGTGGATATTTGTCAGGTCAGCCCTGTAGTGAAATTTGATAAAATAGCCCATAATACTGCTGCTTCAGTGTTTGCGTATGAGGAATAGATACATGAGACAGTCTGCTTGTGTGTGACTGCTGTGTCTGATACCATCTTTCCTATCAGCCTGAGCAGCAGCTCTCATGGTTCTGGTCATAACTTCTCATTGCCAGCCATCTTATTCCATTCCACACTAATGTTTTGTATCTGTTATGTGTCAGTATGTGAATTCACTGGTTGATGGTCAGATGATGCAGATACTAGCAATAATAGCGATATGTCATCGTTTGCGATATATCGTCAAAAACATTGCCCACGGTAAGAATATGTCATCCCACCATAAAAATGATAAATAGGGGAATAATTATTTGGTTTAGACAGGAACATCACAACTATATATTACCAGTCAAAAAAGGTAAAACACATATCTGGCTAAAAATCAGCAGAGGACTTCTTGAAAATTCTAAAGATGTTTATCTGTGTGCTATCTGTTTACCACCTTTAAGCTCACCATATTACTCAGAAGGATATCTCCGTGAAATTCAGAACGAAACACTTTTACTTCCAGTCACTTGGCTCCACCTTATTGCGGAGACTTCAATGGCAGAACTGGCAGAGAAATAGATTTTATTGATACAGATGGCAATAACCATTTTGATGTATCCCCTCTATACCAACCCTTTGTTACAACACATAGACATAGCTATGATAGTATAGTGAACAAGAGTGGAAAAGAAGTTTTACAAATGTGCAAAGCCCTGGGATTATACATAGTTAATGGCAGAACACAAGGAGACACTCTGTGCAGGTTTACATACAGCTCTGTAAATAATAGTGTCACTGATTATGTAATCACAGATATCTGTCCAGAAAGTATAAATGCATTAACAGTCTTACCACAACGTCCCATATCAGACCACAATCAAATCACGCTCCTCCTTAAAAAAAGCAGAGACCCATACCCAGGAACATGCCCCCAATGACGACCTGTTACCTTTCCCAAAACATTACAAGTGGACAGAGAAAAGTCTCACTGATTACACCAATGCATTTACCAACACTAATATACAAACAATGCTAGATCATTTTCTGTGTAACCAATACCTAGTCAACAAAGACAGCATAAATTTGGCCACTGAAGATTTAAATCAGGTATTTATACTATATAACTAGAGTCTAAGATGATAAGACCAAATGCCAAATCAAAAGAGAAAAGAAAGCAAAAGAACAATGGTTTGACAGTGAATGTTTCCTTTTAAGAAAGCATCTCAGAAACCTGTCAAACAAGAAACATAATGATCCCGAAAAGAAGAACTGCGGCATGAATACCACACAGCCCTTTAACAATATAAGAAAATTATCAACCAAAAAATGGCCAAATACAATGAAGATAAATTACTTAAAAGTGAAAAGGCAATAGACCAAAATTCTTTTTGAAACCTGTGGGGAAAAAATTAACTCAACCAAAAATAAAAATAACATTAAAATTTGTAATGGCAATGTCTAGAAACACGCAGCAGATGTCTCGTCTCGTCTTCTCCTGCTTTATCTGTTTTTGACTGCACTCCACCCTTTTCCGACTGAGAACCATGGCCTCGGATTTGGAGGTGCTGATTCTCGTCCTAGCCGCTTCACACTCGGCTGCAAACTGTTCCAGAGAGAGCTTAAGGTCACGCTCCGATGAGGCCAACAGGACTAGATAGTCTGGCTGCGCCCAAGAACTTCTGTCCATAAAGGTTATGATCAGAACCGGTGACAAAGGGCAGCCCACGGGAAACAGGTCCGACTTACTGCCGGGCATGCGGACCAAGCTCTAGCACCGAGAGTACAGCCTGTATTAATGGGTCCGGAACCCTATACTCCCATTATCATCACATCATATTCATCACTTCATTATATATTTCGTCGTCGTCACATCGTCGTCGTCGTCTTTATTCGTTGCGTCATCGTTTCGTCACTCTCTTGGTCGCCAAGAGATCGTGCTCCTTCGCATCAGCTGTGGCTTACGTGCGAATCATCAGCTTTTATCAAGGGAAGTAAAGTAAATGTATTTTGTCACCGCCCACTCGTCCCGGACTGTGCACCTGCTCACTGATCACATATCTTGTTTGTTGTCGTCTTGAATCTGGGTCTCCCCCTAGCAGAAGGCAGTGGTTTAGCATAGTTTTTTTTTTTTTTTTTTAAAGAAATCATCATACATTTATATCTTATAAAAAGATTTTAAAACTTAATGTGCTGTTATCCAGTAACATAATCTGCTTTGAGATTTATTTATTTTTATTTTCTCTCTTTTCACACAAACTTTTCACATAAACGTTTTGTTTAAATTGCCATCTCAACGTGTTTTATTAGCTCTATCCATACCTTCACTCCTAAAATGGCAACAAAACCTCGCTCCAGCTCCATGACACCAGAAATGAGGAAAGCTGTGTGGACCAAAGCCTTCAATGCTAAACCTAACCCCTCCAATACAACCAAATCCAAGCCGACCAATCCACCGAGGCCAACTGAACTAAACCCCCCTGATCACACCAAATCAAAATCTACCCCCCCTCTTCCCTCTGATCCTTATCAATCTGATAATCCAAGCCTGGATAATTTTATTGAAGTTCTGCAAACTGTAGAACCGAAAACGGATGCCCCGGAAACACCCTCGACCACCAATAGTCAAAGCTCACAAAACAAACAAAATGAAATTTTGAAATCAATTTTTGGACAAATTCAAACTCTGTTCAATGACCTTAGCCATGATATTAAACAATCACTGCTTGCCTCTTTTGTTTCTGAACTTCAAAGCACACTTAACAAAATGGATGCTTTTTTACAGAATGGAAATAAACCTGCTTCTTTTGTAGCCTCTACTCACCGATCTTATGCCCAAGCTGTGGCAGCCAACGATGATAGTGGCTTTGAACTGGTTCAAAATCCGAAAAAAAGACATAGATCAACTCTAAGTCCACAAGCAACATCATCACCTGAATTAACACGAAAACCAAATGCTACCCCACCGCCAATAATCATTGACAACATAAACAGAACAGTATTTCAAACAGAAAAGGACATTGCCGAAAGAAATAATGCGATGCAAACCAACAATATCGATCTACAAATTGATCAATCTGCAGCGGGGAGGGTTGCTGGTCTATCCTAAAGACCCCAAGTCGATGAACCAGCTTCTAACACCATGACCCGAAAAGGCCTTTCAAAGCCCCAACCTCAGTGTGAAGCTGTCAAACCACCAAAGAAGGCCAGAAACTCAACAAATCAACCGACAAATTATCATTAAGGGACTGTCACTCAACATCACCACGGACCAGATAAAAGAGGAACTTAAAAATCAAGACATGGAGATATTGAGAATCAACCGCATCATCAGCAAGAAAACAGAGACCCCCACTACCTTCATCAGGGTCACCTTGAATAACCCTGAAGATGCCACTAAACTACTAAGAGAAGGATTTTTTATGGACTTTTTTCACTATCGCACTGAAAAATAAAAGCCAAACACGAAACTAAATGTGCCAATTGTGGTGGAAATCACTCTGCTGCCTCCAAACAATGCCCAACATATTAATCCCAGATTCGTTCCACGCAAGCCCGGACCCAATCTCTCTCAGGTCCATCCAGTCCACAAAACTCCCAAACCTCTATCACAACGCATCACCCTCCAGGATGACCTAAAGATTCTATGCCAGGATGGAAAGCAATTTGAAGCCATCTGGAGATGCCTGGAAAAACATTTTAAATAAATACCAAGGGAAAGAGAGAATAAGAAATAATAAAATAAAAAATGGGTTCATTCAACATTATGCATATAAACATAAGAGGAATACGGGCAAATAGAGAAGAACTACTCCACATTCTTCAAGAAAAAGATCTTCACGTGGCCTTAATAAATGAAACTTTTCTCTCTCCTCTCATCGATTTTTTCCTACCTGGATATGACATCATAAGAAATGACAGACCTCGAGCAACACACGGAAGAGTGGCCCTGCTAATTAAAAGACCTACCGTTTATAGTGAAACAATTATTTCACTAAGTCCGGCACAAACTCAGAGCAATGAATTTGTTGCTTCAAATTTTAGCATTCTCATGCTTTCAGTCTACTGTCCACCAGGTGTCACCCCCTCTCCATATCTCTTTCAAGAAACTCTCCTAAAATATAAGACAGCTATAATAATGGGAGACTTCAATGCCAAAGATCCAACTTTTAATAATAAAACTACAAACCAATCTGGTATTACATTACATAATATAGTAGATCAGTTTGATTTAGTGGTTCTAAATAACGATGAACCAACACACTATTCTTCTTCAAATAACTCTGTAGATATTCTGGATCTCTGCCTTGTCACCCCTGATCTCACAGGCAAAGTGATACAGTTTACTGTCTGCCCTGACATTGGCAGCGACCATCTCCCAATACTCTCCTCATTTAACTTGGAGGTTTTTACTGCTTCAAAGAAACCTCAGTTTGATTATAAAAAGGCAAACTGGGAGGCCTTTAAACTGTCAACGACCAACCAGAGCGTTAACCTCCCCCCCTGTGATCCTGAGCCTGATGCTATAGACCAACGAGCACTTCTGCTTGGACAAATTCTCCTCATAGCCAGGGAAATTTCAACAAAACGGAAAAGAGATGCAGAGCGTTCAAAAAATCTCCCTTCCTCCCTGATGTCCCTTATAAAATCAAAAAGAAAGCTAAGAAGAGAGTTTATGAGGACAAGATCTGCAGAGACTAAACAAAAAATCAACCATATACAAACACAAATCCGGAGGGAAATCAGAAGTGAGAGAGAAAGATCATGGGACAAATTTTTCACAGATCTAAACAACGACCTAAACCCAAAAACTTTCTGGCAAAAAGTTCACAAATTAAATGGAAAACAAAACTGCTCTAAAGTTACAGCATTAAGATACAATGGAAAGATAATTGATGAAGATAAAAAAAGGCCAATATTTTTAAAGAACACCTGAAAAATGTTCACTCATGCCCAGAGGACCCTCTATTCGACCCAGAGTGGAAGGAGATTGTAATGCGACAAGTTAGTCTGCCTACCCATCTACCCATAACAACAAATACAGATGCCAATAATCATTTAATTAAAGTGGTCACGATAACCGAACTTCAACAACATTTCCATTAGAGCTGGGCGGTATGACCAAAAATTGATATCACGGTATTTTTTTTAAATTATCACGGTATAACGGTATTTGACGGTATTTTTTTTCCGTGGATGTTTACGTGTTAACCCCAATTCCTAATTGTTTAGAGAATACTTACTGCAGGAAATTACCCTGGTTTGAATAGTCCCACAAAAGAATTGAGTGCCAAGCACTCAAAATTGTAATGAGGTGCAGAAATCAGAATGCATGACACAGACTGTTGCAGTCACAATACAGAATTCTTTATTGTGCAACTTGAAAACATCAAAGCTGACTGCAATGTAAGTAATGTATCCCTTCTTAAACAACCACACCTTCTTAAACAACTTGCATTCATACATATTTTTTTTTCAAATGGAGGTGTGTAGGCCTACACACATTTAAACAAATAATAAAAAGTAAACAAAAAGTATGCAACTTGCATAATAGTATTGCTAGAATTCAGGAGCAGTGCACTGTATTCAAATATCAAAAACATAAGTGCAACTTGGCTAGGAGGCGTATTCTGTACTATAGAAACAATACACACATGTATGCAAACGCGCCTAGCAGGGACGCCTGTGTAGTGCTTTGTGCTGCAGTGCCAACGTTACGCAGAGATTGGGGAGAAGATGCAGCTTTTACTTTCATGCAATCTTTGTATTCCAGGATATGATTGTGGCGGAGGTTGTGAAGCAAGTTGCTTGTGTTCCCTCCTGCAGCTAAAACATTAGCTCGACAACACTTACAGATAATGCGTGTTTGATCCGCGTCAGATTTTTTAAAAACGGAGTATTTCCAAACAACAGAAACGGCTACCTTTTTCGGAATTAGTTCTGTGTCTGTGTCATTTTCTTCATTCGTGCTCACCGCTCAACTCGCTATTACTACCCTAGTCTTTGCCACTACCACGCTCTTCTGCAGAGTTGGCTTGTTTGGTGTAACACTGAAAAACAGCCCCCGCTCAATCTACCGCTGTGCGACGTTCCGCCGCTCTGTGTAGCCTACATATGCGCGCGCACACGGTATGCGGTAAATGAAAGATTCATATCATAAAAATAAAAATTACCGGTATACCGGTTCAAAATGTATACCGCCCAGCCCTAATTTCCATAAACTTAAAGTAAAAGCCCATGCAGAAGATGGAGTGGACAACAGACTCATCAAAGAAGCATCAATATAATTTCTGGTTCAATTAGCAAACCTTTTTACCATCTGCTTCCATATTGGATACTTTCCCAAACCCTGGAAATCAGCTCTGGTAACTATGATCCCTAAACCAAATAAAGACCCTCACCTGGCAGCAAACTACAGACCAATTAGCCTCCTGAGCAACCTGGGGAAACTACTGGAGAGAGTGCTGGCAGACAGGCTTCAAAAACACCTTGACGACCTTGGAATCCTGGGAGTCCACCAAGCAGGCTTCAGAAGGAATAGAAGTACAACTGACAACATCCTAAGACTGGCGGAAGATGTACAGCTAGGATTTAATAAAAAAGAAATAACTATTGGTGTCTTCTTTGATAACGAAAAGGCCTTCAATAAAATGTGGCATGATGGACTCATATATAGGTTACTGGATAAAAATCTTAAACTTCCACAACAAATGATAGTGCTTCTAAACAGTTTTTTGAACGACAGAGAAATAGCACTTAAAATCGGAACATCAATCTCCCACAGATTTTGCCCGGAAGCTGGTGTACCTCAAGGATCGGCCCTCAGTCCTTTATTGTTCCTCCTCTATATCAGTGACATACATTACCCGCCTAGAGGAAAGCGCCAAGTTTCCCAGTTTGCGGATGACCTGTGCTACTGGAGCTCATCAAAGAATATAAAGCTTGCTGCCAAAAAACTCCAGGAATGCATCACCGAAATGGAAGAATGGGCAAATATGTGAAGAGTAAAACTAAACCCAGACAAAACACAATGTCTACTTTTTACCAGACACCCTCGGAAAAAAGATTTAACAAATCTTAGTCTCAAACTGTACGACAAAACTCTTCTGGTCACCCAAACAGCAAAATTTTTAGGCGTTACATTCCAACAAAATATGCAGTGGACAGCACACATTGCCGAAGTGGAAAAAGAGGCCAGACGCAGACTGAACCACTTAAAAGTACTCTGCAGAAAAAAGGGAGGCGCAAACCCAGAAACTGCCCTGAAGGTGTATCAGTCTTATATCCGACCACTGTTTGAATATGCAGCCCCTGCCTGGTGCAATATAGGAAGACCTCAACTTAATAAACTCCAGGTCATACAAAACATTGCCATAAAGATGTGCTGCAGGATACCTAGATATACAAGCAATGAATACACCCATCGACTTTCTGGCTTCATGAGTTTACAAGATAGAATGGCCGCTCTGGGGAAAAAATATCTGCACAGAGCCCAAAATAATCCATCACTTCAACCAATCGTTGAAGAGGAAAGAGCGAACCCACCCCGGTTCATCTGCACCACACCGCTAACGGTTCTATTGAAATACTGATAGAGAAATAATTTTTAATGTAATTATAACACAGTACAACCATTGCAGATCAAGTAAATAGAACACCTACAAGTACTCTTATGTTACTGGATTTGTTTTTATTAGTGTGTATCGTATGTTTTAGGATCATGTCTCTTACAATGCTGCCTTATTGTTTTATCTTTTATCATTGCTTATTTATTAATTTAATTTATTTATTTATTTATTTATTTATTTATTTATTTATTTATTTATTATTTTAATTTATTTTAATGGGGGGGGTAAAAAAAAGATAAAAATAATTTAAAAAAAAATTTAAAAAAAAAAATTAAAAGAGGAAAAGGAGAAAAAAAAAGTGAGGGGGAGAAAAAAAAAGGTGTTCAGATATATATGTATATGCGTGTATATGCATGTATGGAATGAGCAGAGTGAGCAGTCGGGGATGGTGTCATGGTGATTAACTGCATTTGCTTGCCTCTCCCCTTTGCACTCCACTCGCACGGAAAAACCGGGACTGAAGAGGGCGGCTGCCCTGAGCAGTTCCTACAAGACCCAAGATTTTCTGATCTGATCTGACTCCCAGAGCACCCCCCACAGGACTCCCCGACAGACACGGTCAAACGCCTTCTCCAAGTCCACAAAGCACATGTAGACTGGGTGGGCTATCTCCCATGCATCATCCAGGACTGCGCTAAGGGTATAGAGCTGGTCCACAGTTCCACGACCAGGACGAAAACCACACTCCTGGATCTGAGGTTCGACAATCTTGCGGACCCTCCTCTCCAGGACCCCCGAAAAGACCTTCCCGGGGAGGCTGAGGAGTGTGATCCCCTTATAGTTGGAGCACACCTCCGGTCCCCCTTTTTGAAGAGGGGAACCACCACCCCGGTCTGCCAGTCCAGAGGCACTGCCCCCGATGTCCACGCGATGTTGCAGAGACGTGTCAACAAGGACAGCCCCACAACATCCGAGGCCTTGAGGAACTCCAGGGCGGACCTCATCCACCAACAGGGCCTTGCCATCAAGGAGCTTTTTGACTACCTAAGCGACCTCAGCCCCAGATGACCGCCATCCAAATAATCAACCAAAAAATGGCCAAATAAAATGAAGATAAATTACTTAAAATTGAAAAGGCAGTAGACCAAAATTCTTTTTGGAACCCGTGGAAAAAAAAATAACTCAACCAAAATTAAAGATAACATTAAAATTCGTAATGGCAATATCTGGAAACACACAGCAGATGTCTCGTCTTGTCTCGTCTTCTCCTGCTTTATCTGTTTTTGACGGGTCGCGGAGGCAGCTGCTTCAGCAGGGAAGCCCAGACTTCCCTCTCCCCGGCCACTTCATCCAGCTCTCCCAGGGGGACCCCAAGACGTTACCAGGCCAGCCAAGAGACATAGTCCCTCCAGCGTGTCCTGGGTCTCCCCGGGGCCGCCTCCCAGAGGGACGTGCCCGGAACGTCTCACCAGGGAGACGTCCAGGAGGCATCCTCACGAGATGCCCAAGCCACCTCAACTGGTTCCTCTTGATGGAGGAGCAGCGGTTCCATTTGAGCTCCTTGTGGATGCCTGAGCTTCTCACCCTATCTCTCAGGGAGAGCCCAGCCACCATGCGAAGGAAGCTCATTTCGGCCGCTTGTATTCGCGATCTCATTCTTTCGGTCACTACCCAAAGCTCATGACCATAGGTGAGGGTAGGAACGTAGAATGACTGGTAAATCGAGAGCTTCGCTTTTTGGCTCAGCTCCTTCTTCACCACGACGGACCGGTGCAGAGTCTGCATCACTGCAGAAGCCGCACCGATCCGCCGGTCGATATCCCGTTCCATCCTTCCCTCACTCGTGAACAAGACCCCAAGATACTTGAACTCCTCCACTTGAGGCAGGATCTCATCCCCGACCCGGAGGCTGCACTTTACCCTTTTCCGACTGAGAACCATGGCCTCGGAATTGGAGGTGCTGTTCTTCTTCATAATATTCACTCGGTGTCTCGCTATGGGATGCAGCCTCCTGCAGCCCTGATAGAAGCATTTATCTCAATCCGCCAATCCTGATTGGCCGGTGAATGTATTCATCCGCGCCTCACCCAGTAGTCCCATCTACTATATATAGTGTGCACGGATAACATTCCCCTAATTCAAAACCTCTTCTCACCTGAGAACTTATCTCACGTCAGAGCTTTCGCTAGCTTAACTGTCCACCAGACGGATCTTGCTAGCTTCCGTCACCGGACGCTAGTGTTGTGCTCTGGCTTCTGCCTTGTTCGTTCATACCAGACCGGACCGGTAAGTATTCTTTTCCGACCCCTCCACGGCGGAATTCCTCTTGGCTCCCCTCTACGGACGCTCGAGTTGGTCGAGCTAAGTTAGCACACCAGCTACCCCCTCGACCCCACGCTAGCACACCAGCTAGCCACGACCCTTTTCTCCACTAGCGCTCCAGCTTGTTGGCGAAATGGAGACCACTAAAAATCCTCACACCAGAGGAGACTCTCGGCTCTGTTGCTGCGGGAACAAAATTTCAGGGAGGGACACCCACCCGGTGTGCAGTACCTGCCTGGGGTTTACCACGCCAGGTTAGCCCTCGAAATTCCCGGGTCCTGTGGACACTGCAAAGTGTTCACAGTCAAGAGCCTCAGACGCAGGCTAGCCCGCCAAGCTAGCCTCGCAGCCCGTGACCCGTTTCTCCCCACCGCTGACCTAGGCAGCAGCCGCGGGGGAAGACGAGGTCATGGCCGGGGAAGTTCCGGAGACTGGCTACGACTGGGCCGCCCAGTGAGAGCAGCTCCGAGCTCCCCCGTTTCCCGACGCGGACCGTGACCCGTCTCTCCCCGCCGCTGACCTAGGCGCAGCCACGGAGGAAGACGAGGTCATGGCCGGGGAAGTTCCGGAGACTGGCTACGACTGGGCCCCCCAGTGCGAGCAGCTCTGAGCTCCCCCGTTTTCCGAGGAAGACGTGCTGGAAATTGGCCTCACAGAGGATGACGATGACGCGTCGTTCCTCATATCAGAGGACGAGGAGGAAGACGACACCTCCGTGGCCTCAGCCCTGGCTGTAAAGCCGAAGCTGCCCGAGTCTACCAACAGGGAGGAAGGCGGGGTGAGCTCTCCAGCTCCCTCCCTCCATGTGGACCTGCTCAGCACGTGCAAACGTGCGGCAGAGAAGCTGGAGGTCCCCTGGCCGGCTGCAGTAGCGGAGCCCACCGGGCCCCTCTATGAAGGCAAGTGGCTCGCCCTGGCTTGTAGTGCGGTAAAACAGCTTCTTCCCGTCTTCCCCGAGTTGCTGGCCGAGCTGTCCAAAACTTGGAATTACTGCCCGTACAGCAACAGGAGCCCCATCCTGGGCGCAGCATCCCTCGACTGCGAGGCGATGGAAGCCCAGGGTCTCCTCTTGATGCCTCCGGTGGAAGGCCCCGTAGCTGCGCATCTCTGCCCGGGCAGCACGAGCCAGCTATCTGCAGCCTCCTCCAGGCGTCCAACGCTGCCAACCAAGCCCGAGCGGTTCCAGTCTGCACTGGCCGAGAGGGCGTATAAGGCAGCCGCCCTTTCGGCCAGAGCTCTCAGCTCTCTCCATCCTCACTGCCTATCAGGCAGAGCTGTTTGGGGCATCCGCTGACGAGCAGGACCCCGACGCGTGGGAGGAAATGGCAGTCATCGCCGACTTGTCCCTCCGCATACAGCGCGTCTCAGTCCAGGCCACGGGCAGGGTGATGGCGACCCTCGTCATTCAGGAGCGAGCGAGATGGCTCAGCCTCGCTAACTTGACTGACAGGGAGCGGGATGACATACTAGATATGCCAATTGTCCCGGAGGGTGTCTTCGGCTCTGCATTGGCCACGATGCAGCAGCGATGTGAGGCAAAGAAGAAGGACAACGAAGCCCTGAAACTTTGTCTCCCTCGTAAAGCACCCACACCATCACCTCCAGTGCAGCGCAAATTGTTTGCTCAAGCTGCCTCTCAGCCGCCGCATTTCAAGATGCCGAAGCGGCCGCAGCAGCTCGGCCCGCCCCTCCCTCCTAGGAGAGAGCCCGGAGCCGGCTGGCACAGAAAATCTCCTGCCTCGACCGCAGTCCCGCCGCCGCCACCGGCCGCCGCGGCCTCAGTCCCCCAGGCGAGGAAGAAGAAGAGAGCGGCCTGACAGCCTTCCTCTCTTCGGGTGGAGCGTCCTGCTGTTCCCCGTTATGCAGGCCCACCGTTCTGGCTTTTTTGTGTGCGTCCCACGCCGCCGCTGCCCACCCCAGAGCCGGTACACGGGAGGAGAGACATCGCCTCGGAGGCTGCTGCGCCCCGAGCAAAATGTCCGCAAGCACACACATACACACATGTCCCCAAACGTGTGAAAATAAAAATAAATCTGTCACAGCCAGGCCACGAGCCGAGGGTGCAGATAGCAAAAAAAAAAAAAAGCCAAAATGAACAAAAATTCCCTGTCTATAAGCAGTGTGGCCACCAAGCCCTCTGCGGCTCTGCCCCCGAGATGGGCATCTCCATCCCCGGGGAGCAGAGCAACAGGCTCCTGCGGCGATGCCCAGGGGTTATTTCCCAGCTCTACCGCAAGGGGGCGCCACAGCACCGCTGTCGGGACCTCCCGTGATGGAGCAGGGGCTGCAATGCGCTTCTCCTCTTTCTCTCAAGTGGGAGAATTGGAAAGCAACCGCAGCTTCACCGTGGGTGTTACGCACGATTTCTCGGGGATACCGGCTCCAATTCCCTGCTGTCCCTCCCCGTTTCTCCGGCGTAATACAGTCACGAGCACAGGGAGAATTAGCTCGAATCTTACAGGAGGAAATTCTCTCTCTGTTAGAAAAAAGAGCCATTTCTGTCGTATCTCCCGAACAGAGTCTGTCAGGTTTTTACTCCAGATATTTCCTCGTTCCCAAACGGGGGGGAAGAGGAATCCGCCCTATTCTGGACCTGCGGGCCCTGAACAAGTTTCTGCGGAAATACAAATTCAGGATGCTGACACATGCGGCACTGTTGCGTCTAGTAAGACCGAACGATTGGTTTTCGTCCGTGGATCTGAAAGACGCGTATTCCCACATTCCCATTTACCCCCCTCACAGACGATATCTCCGATTCGCCTTTCGGGGGGTGTGCTACGAATATTGTGTGCTCCCATTCGGCCTGTCTCTCAGCCCGAGGGTTTTCATACGGTGCACAGAGGCCGCCGTGGCCCCGCTCAGACGCCGGGGCTGGCCACATATTTGGACGACTGGCTCCTGCTGGCGCAGTCAGAACAGGAGGCCAGGGTTCACACACGCATTGTCACGGAACACCTAATAAATTTGGGGTTTGTGATAAATATGGAGAAGAGCCAACTCTCTCCGACGCAGGAGATATGCTTTCTAGGATTATCCCTGCGCTCCGTGCCATTCACTGCTCGCCTCTCGGAGGAGAGAGTGAAAGCTTTCAAAGCGTGGCTCGCACGCTTCCGTCGACGCAGGTCTGTCCAGTTCAGACTGTGTCTTCGGCTGCTGGGTCTGATGGCTTTAGCCATCCTCGTGACCCGCCTCGGTCGTCTTCACATGCGGGAATTTCAGCGCTGGGTCGCTTCGCTCAGGCTGGATCCCGTGCGTCATGGCGCACGGTGGATAACGGTCACAGCAGACTGCGTGACGGCTCTGCGCCACTGGCGGGCCCCATCTTTCCTGACTCAGGGGGTGTCCATGGGCACTGTCTCGTCCAGAAAGGTGGTCACCACAGACGCCAGCCTATCCGGCTGAGGTGGCATTTTCGAGGGCAGAGGTGTGAGAGGACGCTGGAGCCAGGCTCTCCAACGCCTTCATATAAACGTTCTCGAGCTCTCAGCTGTGTTTCTGTCTCTGAAACACTTCCTTCCGTTCCTCTCGGGCCACCACGTCCTGGTGAGGACGGACAACACGACGACAGTAGCGTATATAAACCGTCAAGGGGGGTTACGCTCTCGTGTGTTGCACACTCTGGCACGCAAACTGATCCTCTGGAGCAGTCTGCACTTTCTTTCCCTGAGGGCGACTCACGTCCCGGGGACCCTGAACCGCTCCACCCGCACCCGGAGCGACTGCAACTGTGGGCCTGGCCCGTGAGTGGTTCAATTTGACCACTGCTGGTCTTCCGCAGAGTGTGATTAACACTATACAAAACGCCAGAGCTCCATCCACTAGGTCTCTGTACGACTCTAAGTGGAGAGTGTTTGAGCGGTGGTGTCTCGAACGGGACCACATCCCTTTTCAGTGTTCTGTGCCAGCGATACTGTCGTTTTTGCAGGACCTGATTGATAAAGGAAAAGCCTTTTCCACGGTTAAGGTTTATCTGGCGGGTATAGCGGCCTGCCATATAGGATTTGGGGATAAAACAGCGGGCCAACACCCTTTGGTGTGCCGGTTTATGAGGGGCGCGCGTAGGCTTCTCCCTGTCTCCAGACCACTAATACCTCCGTGGGATTTAGCGGTGGTCCTGGAGGGGCTTAAAGGCCCCCCATTTGAGCCATTGCTGGGAGCGAGTCTCAAACACCTGTCCCTTAAGACGGTGCTGTTGCTGGCTCTCGCCTCTGCGAAGCGAGTGAGTGATATCCATGCACACGTATGGTTCTGAAGCCCAACCCGGTATTTGTACCTAAGGTGGTGGGCTCATGTTCCCCGATTGAGCTCGCAGCGTTCGCCGCTTCTCCTGGAGAGCAGCGAGCGCACATGCTGTGTCCGGTTCGAGCTGTGCGCTCTTATATGGACCGAACGCAAAACATCAGGAGGAGCGATCAGCTGTTCGTCTCCTGGGCTGAACCCCGAAAGGGACAGCCGGTCACAAAGCAGCGCCTCGCCCACTGGGTGGTGGAGGCTATAGCTTTGGCGTATACGAGCAGGGGACTGCAGCCGCCGGCGGGTGTGCGTGCGCACTCTACCCGCGGGATGGCCACATCCTGGGCTTTATTTAGGGGAGTGTCTGTTCAGGACATTTGTTCAGCAGCGAGTTGGTCCTCGCCTCTGACTTTTGTCCGGTTCTACATGCTTGACGTGTCAGGGCCGTGCGTGGCTAGCGCAGTCCTGGAGTCCTAACTGGAACCCATGGACCCTCCCCACTGGCTGGTACTTGTTCGATAAGCTGTCTGGCAATACGGGAGCTACCATATCCCATAGCAAGACACCGAGTGAATATTATGAAGAAGAACGTTTGGTTATCTAACATAACCTCAGTTCTTAGAATGATATGAGCGAGGTGTCTCGCCAGATGACCCTTCTTGCTGGGCGGTGAGAAGAGGTTTGCTTATTGAATTAGGGGAATGTTATCCGCGCACACTATATATAGTAGATGGGACTACTGGGTGCGGCGCGGATGAACACATTCACCGGCCAATCAGGATTGGCGGATTGAGATAAATGCTTCTATCAGGGCTGCAGGAGGCTGCATCCCATAGCGAGACACCTCGCTCATATTATTCTAAGAACTGAGGTTATGTTAGATAACCAAACGATTCTCTTCCTAGCCGCTTCACACTCGGCTGCAAACTGTCCCAGAGAGAGCTGAAGGTCCGATGAGGCCAACAGGACTAGATAGTCTGACTGCGCCCTAGAAATTCTGTCCATAAAGGTTATGAACAGAACCGGTGACAAAGGGCAGCCCTGGCAGAGTCCAACTCCTACGAGAAACAGGTCAGACTTACTGCCGGGCATGCAGACCAAGTTCTGGCACCGAGAGTACAAGGACCGGATAGCCTGGATTAATGGGTCCGGAACCCTATACTCCCGGAGCACCCCTCACAGGACTCCCCGACAGACACGGTCGAACGCCTTCTCCAAGTCCACAAAGCACATGTAGACTGGGTGGGCGAACTCCCATGCACCATCCAGGATCTAGAGGGTATAGAGCTGGGTAGTGAAGGCTTTTCTGCTTTCCAAAACTTACGTATAAAAGTTTATTTCTCAGGCTAGAAGGAGAAAAAAAACATACCGAGGTCCCCAACATGAAGCTATCTTATTGTTGAATTATCAGTGACACTTTGGCGTGTTTGTGCTAAGAAACGTTGATATTATTAAAAGAAATCTTTAACAACACGAGAAAAACACTTCCGGGCAGAGGGTCCTCGGTTGTCCAATCAGATTGTAGCTCGCAAATCGTCAGTGGACGAGCATTCTGGGTAGTGTAGGCTTTTCCGCTATCCAAAACATAGGAATAAAAATTTTTTCTCAGGCTGGAAGGAGAAAAAAAACATACCGAGGGCCACAACATGAAGCTATCTTATTGTTGAATTATCAGTGACACTTTGGCGTGTTTGTGCTGAGAAACGTTGATGATATTATTAAAAGAAATCTTTACCAACACGAGAAAAACACTTCCGGGCAGAGGGTCCTCGGTTGTCCAGTCAGATTGTAGCTCGCAAATCGTCAGTGGACGAGCATTCTGGGTAGTGTAGGCTTTTCCGCTATCCAAAACATAGGAATAAAAGTTTATTTCTCAGGCTAGAAGGAGAAAAAAACATACCGAGGGCCACAACATGAAGTTATCTTATTGTTGAATTATCAGTGACACTTTGGCGTGTTTGTGCTGAGAAACGTTGATGATATCAATAAAAGAAATCTTTAACAACACGAGAAAAACACTTCCGGGCAGAGGGTCCTCGGTTGTCCAAAGAGATTGTAGCTTGCAGCGTCATGTATCGCTGTGGTCGGGTTATTGGAGTGAATGGACAGCTGGAGCTCTGCTCTGAGCATCTCTTACCAGCGAAAACAGATTATACTGGAGTCAATGGACAACCCAGAGTGTTTCATACAGACGCGGAAGGGTACCTTTTACGTCGGTATCAGACGTCAAGGGGCGTGACAAATCGTTGGTATTTTACGTGTCGGGAATGAGAACGGGTTGGTATTTCTTGCCTGTGTTTTTCCTATATCCTGCATCGTGGGTTTATTGTGTGTGAATGAGAAAAGAATCAGCAACCCTGGCCAGATCACGGCGCACGTTGTTTCATCAATTGCATCACGCCACTATTCGGCCTTACTATTCGGCCACTTCACCGAAAGCCAAAAGTGGCATTTTTTTGAATACTTTCGGTTGCCGAATATTCGGTGCATCCCTTATATAGATCGACCAAATGGCAAAATTACTTCAAAACTTCCCAGCCCCAGGACTTGACTTGGAGGGGAAGGAAGTCAAGTGTCTATTTTATGCAGATGACCTCGTACTACTATCACAAACAGAACATGGAATGCAAGAGTATCTGGACATACTCCATAATTATTGTATAAATTGGGCAATCGCGTAAATCTAGACAAAACTAAAATTCTAATATTCCAGAAAAAAGCAAGATCACAATCAAAAAATATATAAATTCACTTTGGGAGAGACAACATTGAGTCATGCAATGGAGTACACTTACCTTGGCCAAGCTATCACTGCCCTGGGTCATTTTGTTAAAGCTGTGAGCTCATTAGCAGATCAAGCCCGCTGAGCATATTTAAGCATACAAAAAGTTCTATTAAAATTAAACCCCCCAATCAGAATCTGGCTTAAAATTTTCCAAAGTGTCATTGAACCAATCCTCCTTTATGGAAGTGAGGTTTAGGGCCCATTAATTAAACAAGAGCACTGGGACGCAAACCCAATTGAGTGCATCCTGAATTCTCCAAAAACAGAAACTGCAAACCACGGCTGCAGAGCAGAGCTAGGCCAATTCCCCTTTAATTAAAATTAAAAAGAGATCTATCAAATTTTCTAACCATTTGATAGAGTCTGATTTAAACTCATATCAGCACAGGGCATTTTTAGAACAGCAGGGCTGTCTGAACCCAGAAAAGAATACCTGGAATGGGACAAATGAGGAAGTCAGATTGACAAATCAAAATTACGCTACAAAAATACTCCCATACTTACAAATAAAGAAAAAATCCCTGACTTCCTCACCCTCCAACAAAACGAAATCATTTCAATCTTTCTGGGAGAAGACAGCTCTGCTGTAGAACTGGCAGCAGATTACTCACTGCATGTCACACATTAAGAAATGTTTCAGTGTATGACTATTAATCGTTTTATATGTACTTTATTAATACTATCTATATTTTCATTATCACTTATTATTTTATTGTTTATTATTTTACACACAAACATACACACGCACACACACAGAAACATGCACACACATAGAAACATGCACACGCACACACAATTATTTATATTTATACACAATAGAGTATTATATTTCTCTTTCTATTCTATTCTATTTTTTATGTATATGTTATGCTTTAGCAACATTGTCTGTGACATTCATACAAATAAAGCAGATTTGAATTTGAGAGAGAGAGAGAGAGAGACAGAGCGCTTTGGTAGAGAGACATAGAGTAACAATAACAAATCAAATCAAATCAAATTTTATTTGTATAACCCAAAGTCACAAATTACATTTGCCTCTGAGGTCTTTACAATCTGTACAGGGAGTGACACCCTCTGTTCTTAGACCCTCAGTTCCAGTCAGGAAAAACTTGCCCACAAAAAACCTTTAACAGGGAAAAAAGGTGGAAAAAAACCTCAGGAAGAGCCACAGAGGAGGGATCCCTGTCCCAGGACAGACAGACGTGTAATAGATAGTCACGTGTACAGGACAGATCAACACAAACATATTGTACAATTACAATGACTGACAAAATGACAATGAATCACAATGAATGATAAAATAATTACAGTAGCAGATATGGTAGCAATAATGACAGTAATAATATTTGTAATGGACGTCATGCAGGACCACAGCAGCAGCCATGATCCATGAGAACCTGCTGGATGACAGAGCACAGAAACTCTGGGAAGTTTGGTTAGTAACATGCATTAATGAGACATGTCCACAGATGGTAAGAGGGAGGGAGAGAGAGAGAGAGAGAGAGTGAGAGAGAGAGAGAGAGCGCAGACAAAGCTCGATAAAGCTGTTATTAATCAGAGAAATAAAAAGTTATTTCCTGATTGTTTCACAGCGGTTACATTCAGCAGGTATAGACACGCCCACCAACAGCTCCCCCTAGCCTTTATTATTATTTTGGTGATAGATTGATAGATTTATAGTCAAAAAGATTAGGCTGAATTGGTGTTTGTTTATTGTTGTTTTTGTCGTTACAGTGATAAATACCAGAAATTATTGGGATAAATGTTTTTGTTCATATCGTCCATCCCTAGCAGATACACACTTGAAAATCAGATGATTTATCTTTAAGCATAAAGGTTAAGAAAGGCTCAGTCCTTGCTGCAACGGCCCAGGGTTTGAATCCGACCTGTGGCCAATTGCAATAAAAATAGTTAAATTCAAGATTGGGGATACGTGTTCGTCACGCTAGTGCAATAAACCTCAAAGTGGATGTTTGTGATTCAGTTCGTGTTGTCCACTCTGCTGTGTGTCTTCAGATCAATTTTGGAGGGCTGCCAGTATCAGTGAAGCCGAGCTCAGGAGGCAGAGAGAACTTTGTGGGCTGCATGGAGGGAATCACCTACAACGGAGACAACATCACTAACCTGGTCCGCAGGAAAAAGGTGGACACGTCCAGCTTTGTAAGACAACTCTCTCTGCCTGTGTGTGTGTGTGTTTGTGTGTGACTGACTTACATTGGTTTTCTTTATCTGTGTTTGTAGATAGTGTATTTTCATTTTATTTAAAAACCTTAAAAAAAAAGAAAGGCGCCCACCAGTTGAGGCCTTTGCATGTTTCGCTCTGTGCCCTGTACTGTGCAGAGGTGTGAATATGTGTGTGAATGGTTATCTCTATGTGTAAACTCTGTGACTGCAGAGTTAAACCCTGCCTCACCCCCACAGTCAGTTGGGATTGGCTCCAGCCCCCTGAGGCCCTTTAGAGGATGTACAGTGTTACAGCCACTGGATAGAATATTTGACTTGCAGTGATGCAGTGCAGTGTTACTGCTGATAAGTAAAATACCCCCCCCCCTGTCCCACTGTAGCGTAACCTGACGTTCTCGTGCGCCGAGTCCAACTCATTCTCCGTCTTCTTCAACTCCACGTCCTTCCTACGGTTGCCAGGTCAGAGTGACGGCGACACCCTGTCCGTCAGCCTGTCTTTCAGGACATGGAACCCCAACGGGCTGCTGATGTTCACAGCGCTGGCTGACGGCTGGGTGGAGGTGGGACTGACGGAGGGCAAGGTTACCGTTTACATGAATGTGACACAGAAGAAGAACACACGTATTGACATCTCATCAGGTGAGCTCGGCTCATTGGTTCAGTCACCTCCAGTTTGTTCAGCCATTTCATGTTTTAATGACACAATCATCAACTTTGATCATGAACTTTGTTTGCATCAATTTATTGATTTGTCTTCTAAGTATCTGTGTAATAAGTGTGACAATGTACAGCGAGCAGGTTGTTGTAGCACAAAGAAACCTGTCCACAGTGATTCAGTCATTCATCTCTTCCATATCAATCCCTTCTTGCAGGTTCAAGTCTGAATGATGGCCAGTGGCACAGTGTCCATCTGAATGCACTGGAAAATTATGCTATGCTGACAGTAGATGGAGATGAAGCGTCCACAGTCAGAACAGCCATCCCCATTCAGATTCAGACTGGAGGAACCTACTTCTTTGGAGGTGATTATTCCAAAAGTCCAAAAGTAGAGAATCATGTACCTTATTTACCTGAGTCAGCTTCAAGTCAAAGGGATAAAGTCTTACAATAAAGACAGACAAAGACATTGTATGATGAAGCCTGATTACACCTGACATAAAATTAAGGATTCATCATTTTACCCTAGGATATTATATATATATATATATATATGTGTGTGTGTGTGTGTGTGTGTGTGTGTGTGTGTGTATGTATGTATGTGTGTGTGTGTGTGTGTATATATATATATATATATATATATAAAATTCTAAAAACGCTTTGTAAAATAAAAACAGCAATGATTTGCAAATCTCAAAAACCCTTTTTAATATACAATAGAACATAAACAACATGTCAAGTTAAAACTGAGACATTTTATCATTTCATAGAAAATATTAGCTCATTTAGAAATTGATCTCAAAAAAGTTGGGACAGAGGCAACAAACGGCTGGAAAAGTATACAGCACAAATCAAAAACAACTGGAGGAGCATTTGACAGTTAATTTGGTTAATTGGCAACAGGTCAGTAACATGATAAATGGTATAAAAGGAGCATTTCAGAGGCTCACAATCTGTGACAAACTACGTCTAAAATTGGTTGAAAACTTTCAGAAAAATGTTCCTCAATGTGAAATTGCGAAGACTTTGAAGATCCCACCATCTACAGTGTGAAATATCATCAAACATTCAGAGAATCAGGAGGGACAAAGGACAAGGTCAAAGGTCAGAACTGGATGCTCATAATCTTCACGCCCTTTTCTTTTTGTAAAACAATGGGCGCTGTGTCCTGCTCACTAAAGAGGAGAAGGACCATCTAACTTGTCATCAACAGCCAGTTCAAAACTCTTCATCTCTGATGGCATGGGGTTGTATTAGTGCCTATGTCATCAGCAGCTTACACATCTAGAAAGGTACCATCAATACTGAAAAGTACAAAGAGGTTTTATAGTAATACATGCTCACATCCAGACAACGTCTCTTTCAGGGAACACCATGGCTTTGCAGGAGAAGTCTGGGTGCTGAACTGGCCTGTCTGCAGTCCAGACCTTTCACCAAAAGAAAACATTTGGTGTATCATAAAACAAAAAAATCCAACAACGAAGGCCCAGGACTGTTGAGCAGCTATAGTTGTACAGTGTGTTTTTAAAGGACGAGGGGATGCTACACAATAAACATCACTCTGTCCCAACTTTTTTGAGACGTGTTGCTCCCATCAATTTCAAAATGAAATGATAAAACATCTCAGTTTAAACACGTGATATGTTGTTTATTTTCTATTGAGAATAAAAATATGGGTTTGTGAGATTTGCAAATGATTGCATTCTGTTTTTATTTACATTTTACACAACGTCCTAACTTTTTTGGAATTGGGGTTGTATTGTATATGTTTCATAATCAGTGTTTTTCCAGTAATTAATAAATGATGACCTCTGACCTCCTCCATTTGTCTCCAGGCTACTTCCTGCATACTAACACCCGATCACTTCAGCGCTCCTTCCAGGGATGCATGCAGATGATCCACATCGACAACCATCTAGCTGACCTCAGGGCTGTGGAGCAGGGCCTCATTGGAACCTTTGAAAACATCAGCCTGGATATGTGTGCAATCATAGACAGGTACATAACTCAAAGGACAAAGGTTTAGTCTGTCACATTCAGAGGGTCTGTTTATAGAATAAGGAATTGAATATAATCTTCAGAACTATGTGTTTATTAGTGTATAATCATCTGAAAATTATTGTGGAAGGAAAAATTAAACATTGCTTCTAGACTAGGCTTTTCAGGTTTTTCATGTATTTCACTGCCACTGCATTTTCTCCTTTAGGAAGGAGAGAGTAAGGTGAGGGGGTTGCAGTCTGCAACCACACCTCTAGATGCCACTGAATCCCACACACTAGAAGAAACAGCAGGAGGAAGCAGGGTGGTTCACTGGGTAGTTGGAAACTGGTCTTGACTTGAGCTTCCTTCACTGTGTGTCGTGTCAGGTGTGTCCCGAACCACTGCGAGCACGGTGGCCGCTGTTCTCAGACGTGGGACACATTCAGCTGCAACTGTAGTGGCACTGGATACACCGGAGCTACTTGCCACACCTGTAAGTTTACCCACACACACACACACACACCACACACATACACACACACACACACACACACACACACACACACACATTGTGTCTGCTGAGCTGTGTGTTTTGTATCATCTGTAGCGATGTATCAGCAGTCCTGTGAGGAGTATAAGCACCAGGGGAAAAGTTCAGGGAGCTATTGGATCGACCCAGATGGCAGTGGGTCTGTCGCCCCCTTCAGAGTCAACTGTGACATGACAGGTGAGATGCCATGAAAAGGGTGTACTAGCTTTGCTTATTACACCCTGCAAAAGGTCTTCCCATGTCTGTTAGTAAATCAGTCAGAACAGTATTGTTTTTGTGAATGTCACAGTAGCTTCTGTGGTGTGGATATAGTTCTCTTCTATGCAGTATGCTTACACAATACACAATAAACTGTTTTACTGTTGAGAGTGCACCGCCTGGGTACTGACAGCACACACTGTATTTTGCCATAACTGACAGCATGAACGCACTGTGGACAGCACCGTGTCTATCACACTGTATATATTTTCTCTATGTCATGTGTTACAGCTATTTTGAAAGTTAAAAATGACCTACATTGACCTAAATTGTGCAGTAATGTTCATTGACCAAGTAAAAATTAATCTGTGGATCTGTGGATCATTACATTTTATTAAATAGACTACAAAGTCTTGATGTCTAATCATTTTTTAAATGCTGCCAAGACTAGTCATGTGTTTTGGTTGGAAGAGTTCTATGTGTTCGTCCACCTTGAACATTACTGAGCCTGGAGCAGTGTATGGTTTAGAAACACTTTAGAATCTGGTTAGATGCACATTGTTCCTCCCTTAGCCAGTGACTATATTATAGTCCATGGTGAAGATTGTTCCTCGTTTACATCTGCTGCCAAACCCAAGATTGTTAAATTGACCATACTTGTTTGATAAGAAGAAAGTTTATTTAAGCTCCATGGAACTTCTCATTCTGCTAGAACTCACTACTGTCTTCTGTATTCTCTGGTCAAATGACCTTCTCTGCACACTCATCACAACATACACTGGTTAACTCTTATTTACGAAGTTACTCGCCTGCTTAAGTCTGTTATTAAAGGCAATATTAGCTGCCAAATATAATTCAGTGAAGAAATCAAAAATCTGATGTATTTGCTAGTTTACTGTATAGTGTGGTAATGTTTGGTGAGGAAGGTGTGGGGTCTATATAGAGCCTGTGTTTTGTGGTCTTGTAGAAAAAAAGGTCTGGACCACGCTGAAGAACAACCTGTCTCCTCAAACATCAGTCAGCAGTGCAGACCAGGAGGGGAAGGCAGTGCTGCAGATTACCTACAATGTGACTGATGAACAGGTACACAATGACCACCTCTGCTGTACACTATCCTGTCTTTTAAGTCATGTTGCACATGCTCTTTAGGTGATTTCTTTACTGTATATTATATTGATGTTTCCTTTCATGATCACACATGCCTCGTGGAAATACAAAATAAACGGAGAGCTTCCAGTCTAGTGATACCAGGCTACCTCTCACTTCTCCTTTCGTAAAAGTCTTGTTATAGAGAGCGAATGAGCAGAGTTCATTTTACTGTGGTGACGGCAGTACACTGAAAAGTTTCACATAGTCACTAAGAAAGCCTAAAGGTCTCTCTTTGTCTTTGTCCAGGTGCTGTCAGTCACCAGTAATGCAGAGTACTGTGAACAGTATGTAGCCTACGCCTGCAGGATGTCTCGTCTGCTCAACACTCCAGGTGAAGAAGCACAGATGTCTCAGCTTTGCCTCTGACTTTTCACTCACTAATGAAATGAAACTAATTTTTTTCATGAATGCAAATAAGCCATGAAACAGATTCTTTTTGGAATTTATGTGTGTACCCTGTTGTTGTTCAGTATTAGCTTCGTGTGAAGCACTGTTGGAGCCATCAGGGGTAATGAGGTTCAAAGGTGACACAACTACAGCACATGCAGTATTTGATGATGTGACAGCAGCTGAAAGAGAGTGGTGCACACAGTCCTAATGAACTGACTGTTTGTACTATTATTAATACAGGATCACACCTTTAAGTCTGTTCATGTTTATGTGACAAGCATGCTGTCTGATTTAAGAATTGATCTCATCATAGTGGAAGTAAACTGACTGCAGGCTCTTGGTTTAACTCCCAGATGGCTCCCCGTTTACCTGGTGGGTAGGAAGAACCAATGAGAAGCATTCCTACTGGGGGGGCTCAGGGCCGGGCATACAGAAGTGTTCCTGTGGTATCGAACACAACTGTACCGACCCCAAACACTACTGCAACTGTGACGCTGACCTGCGCAGCTGGTAAGTGGACCACATCTTTTTTTGAATTAGTGAAGGTGACAGAGTTTGGACACTGGCACTGAACTGTAATGCTTACCGTCACTCCTGTGTCTCATTTTTAAATATCCAACACAGTCTGCAGTATTTCCTGCTGCAACCTGCAACTCATGTCTTGAAATTTTCTCTAATTTTAGTGGAAGTTTAACAGAAGAAAGAACTTTTATTTGGGTTATTTTGTCAAATCAAATGTGAAAAGTTTCTAAATATATATTATAATACAGGTATATATTATATTGAAATATTATGGTTCAACATGTCAAATGGACAGAAAAACTCCAACATCAAATGAATCAAATGTGTTCAGTTAGGAAGAGAAGCAAACTAAGAAACATCTCAGAATCCATCTGCTATCAAAGAGTAGCCTCTGGGGGCGACTTCCTGTGCAGTCTGATTAGCAACTATAGATATCTGCATATGAGTGTAGATAGCTTCAGAAAATGCTAATCAGAAGCTAAATCAGTTGCTGATGTTGACTGTTGGATGGGGTCTAAGAGACACGTTGATGGCTTAGATGAAGAATGAGTTATTTGGCAAGGTAAGGGGAGAAAACAGTCTAAATATATATATCAAGAGTGAGACTGCAGCTCCGCCTCCTGGTCTCAGCTCTGGGTTGTCACGGTCGACTAATAAACATGGCCATGAGATGAATGCATCTCTACTAATCAGACCTGGTTTTCCTTAAACCCGACTTGTTTGACAGATGTTTGTCTCCCTGTATGTGTGTGTGCAGGAGGGAGGATGCAGGCCTGTTGGTATATAAAGACCATCTGCCTGTCAGTCAGGTTGTGGTTGGTGATACAAGCAGAGCTGGATCTGAGGCCAAACTGACAATCGGGCCACTCAAATGCCGGGGGGACCGTGAGTGTTTTAGACACACACACACACACACACACACACACACACACACACACACACACACACACATTGAAATCTCATATGAAACATGAGTTGTTGTCTTGCTCTTGTGTTCTGAAGGGAACTACTGGAGCGCAGCATCCTTCACCAGCCCTGCCTCCTACCTCCACTTCCCTTCCTTCAGAGGAGAAACCAGTACTGATATCTCCTTCTACTTTAAGACCTCCTCCACTCACGGAGTCTTCCTTGAGAACCTGGGAACTAGCGACTTCCTTCACATTGAGCTCAGAGGTGTGTCTTTGTGTGGACACTGAGATATAAATGACTTATTCACATTTGTTTAAACCCAAACTTTAAATACTACCATTTGAAATGACCAAAATCAACACAGAGGGCTGAAGTATCAGCTATAAATCAGTGAAAGCTGCTCTAATAGTTTTGATCTAAACACTGTTTAATAGAAACACATTTATTTAATCAGGTGAGGCGGTTTAGAAAGTCAACACAAAACTGCACAGAGAGAGTAAATGAAATCAGAAACAGCTTTTTTATAAAAGCTCATTCAAATTGATTTAAAAGTTGACAGAGTATGCAGCTCGGCTCTCCTCCGGCAGGTCATTCCACAGTGTTGGAGCCCTAACTGCAAAGTCACCATAAATCTAAGTAATCTGTCACTGTGGAACAATGTGGAGTGACGAGTCATGGGGCACTAAATGTTCTGCTAAATAACTTGTGGTGACTTTGTCCAAGTCAAAGGCAGGAAGTAAAGATCTGATCCCTAAAATGTTTCTGAGGATTAAAGCATGATTTATTGAAATTCTCAAGCATAAGTTTGCTGTTGTTCTATATTGTTCCAAATGGATCCTTAGTGGAGTCTGAGCACGTTACTCATGTTTGATTTTTATCCCGGTGCTCCAGGCGGCTCTGTGGTCTCCTTCTCATTTGATGTGGGCAGTGAGCAGATGGAGCTTAGTGTCCACTCGCCGGGGCCTCTGAACGATGACCAATGGCATCGTGTGGAGGCTGAGAAGAACATCAAGGAGGCTGTGCTGCAGCTTAACGGACAGTACAGGGAGGCCAGACCCACCCCCCCACAGGGACACACAAAACTGGACTTCTACAGTGACTTATATGTTGGTAAGATACACACATACAGTCCCACACCCACCCACCCACACACACACACACACACATACACCTGATGCATTCTCCACAGCTGTCACATGTGATGTCATACATTATGATCATCTGTAGCCAATGAGTTGGACACAGCTCCCCTGTTTGAGGGAGATCTGAATATATGTGAACTGCAGGATTCTCCCGGGGAACCTTTTCACACTTCAACAAGCATGCATAAGTATAGTTAGGTCAATAATACCAAAATAATACACATCAGAGTGATGACATGATTTACACATCTGTTAACGAGCCCGACTGAAGCCTGAATCAAACTCTAGTCTTCATACCTCTGCTGTTCCAGGTGCCTCGAGTGGTCAGAGAGGTTTCCTGGGCTGCATGCGGGCTCTGAAGATAAATGGAGTGACCTTTGACCTGGAGGAGAGAGCAAAGGTGACTCCAGGGGTGAATCCAGGCTGCCAGGGCCACTGCAGCAACTATGGCATGCACTGCAGGAGCGGAGGGAAGTGCGTGGAGCAGTACAACGGATACTCGTGTGACTGCTCCCTCACTGCATATGATGGACCCTTCTGCACAGACGGTAATCAGTGTGAAGAGGTGTAACTGTGTGTGTGAAAGGTCAGCTGTCAAAGACAGACAGACAGAAGTGAAGTCCATCAACAAGGATGTGTTTGTGGAGGTGTTCAGTGCTTCACCACACAGGGTGTGATAAGGCAACTTGGATATACTGTCAAAAAAGTCAAACTTAAATGGAAATAAATGATGTTGTTGGAATGTAATTAGAATGCAAGCTGTCCCGTTCAGGACATATCGTACGCATACATCCATGAGAAAAGAATGAATGGTTCAAAAACTCTGCAGTGTGGATTTCCACCAGTTCAGCTCTGTACTAGGAGTAAGCCTGCCTCCTGTGTGAACTAACTGTAGCTGAGGTGGGTCGCCTCTGCTGCTGTATTTTACTTAGTACTTGGAGATTCATCAGAGTTACCACCCAGATACTTCTGGGTCATTTCACCCATTTAGGAACCTCCAAAGGATAAACAGCTGTATCTAATGCATAGTTGGTGAGAGGTTACAGTAGATGTTTAGATTATGTAGAAACAAACACTTCCGTGATGATTTCTGTACGTGTGGTAGATGTCGGTGGCTACTTTGAGACGGGAACACTGGTGCGGTATGACTTCCTGCCAGAGGCGCGTCCGTTTGCGTTGCGGGAGGTGAAGAGCCCGTCAGGTGTTGGTGTTCCTAATGAGGCCAACCTGACTCAGGAGGAGCTGGTGTTCAGCTTCAGTACCTCCAGTGCTCCGAGCATCCTGGTCTACATCAGCTCCAGGACTCAGGACTATGTGGCTGTGGTGCTCAGGCACAATGGTAGGATCAACATCATACCTGATCAATATTTGAAAAAATAAATATATATATATATATATATATATATATATATATATATATATATATATATATATGAAGTCTGAATATATGGAATGAAACTCTGAATATATTGAATGAAACCTTAAATATTTTGAATGAACTCTGAATATATTGAATGAAACCTTGAATATATTGAACGAACTCTGAATATATTGAATGAAACCTTGAATATATTGAATATATATATATATATATATATATATATATATATATATATATATATATATATATATATATATATATATATATATATATATATATATATATATATATTTGAACTGCTATTACATTATTGTCTCTATATGTTTGTGCCCAGGCACTCTCCAGATCCGCTACAGTCTCGGGGGGCTAACAGAACCTTACACCATAGATGTTGACCATCGTAACATGGCCAACGGACAGCCACACTCTGTCAACATAACGAGGAACTTAAGAGAGATTCGACTACAGGTTAGTGCTTCCTGACCTGAGCCTGTGTGCTGATCATAAGAAAGAAAGACAGCTGTCGCACTGTGGTACAGTCACAATTCAACATGTTCCACAGGCCTACATGTTTGTCTGAGAGTGAAGTGAAGTGTCTGTGTGTCAACTACAGATCAGCAACTGGACTGGCTTAGCTTAGCTTAGCTTAGCTACTGTAGGGACTTGGAGCCAGAAGAAACAGCCAGAATACACCACCAACACTGTCAATTTCACTCATTAACATGATGTGTGTGTTTACTGACTGACTATTTCCAGGAAAGAGGAAGAGGATATGGGTAGAATGGAAATTAAATTTTTATTAGAACTTCTCCTTCATAGTTACATGTACGCTTTAGACTTCTTGTTGTCTCAGCTGCCCTTCTTCTTTTTGCCATGTTGCCCAGCTCGACCACTACCCAGTGTCGACACACACCCTGCCTGAGGCCTCCGACACCCAGTTCAACTTGGTCAAAAGTATTTTTCTCGGAAAGGTCTTTGGTAAGTGTGCGTGTGTGTGATTCTTCTCTTCGTGCCTTCAGTGTGATGCTTGGTGTGCATGTACTTCACCACTTGTATTTTTAAAGTGTGTCACTGAGTGTAAACACTGGTGAATGGGGTCACATGATTTACCAACAACCTCTTACTAGGCAATGATTAAAGTATTAATAACATGTCTTTATGATATGATGTTTTTACCCACCTCCCTCTGAAGATTAATCCCATTGAATTGGATCTTCATTTACAGTCAGCCAGTGTTTCAGACAGCTGATTGAGAATGATGAGAATCCAACTGGGGGCATATTAATTCCATAGTCAGTGTTTGAACCCCCTCTACCCAGCCCTACACACAGTTCTATCTTATACAGAGTGCCTATAATGCCTGATATGCTTTTACTGCACATCAAATATGTAAAGGCGACAGCATTAAGTTGGCGCAGAGAAGTGAGTTTGTTTTATATTTGTGGTACTTTCTGTCACAGTCTGTTTTATTAACATAGTTTTCTGTTTTGAAGACTACATGCAAGTAATGTGTATACTATCACTAATGTCATAACTGTCACTCAGTAGGGTGTGTTATGTAATAAAACCAAAACCACTGACACTTTCTGCCTCTCACTGACACCTCCACCCTGTCTCCATCCTATCACAGTTGCAACTCGGAGTCATCTTTGACAATAACCTCTGCTTTGAACATCCCAGAAATCAAATCACCAGGGGCCTCATGTACAAAGCTTGCGTACGCACAAAAAAGTGGCGTATGTCCTTTTCCACGCTCACGTTCAGATGTATCAAACGTGAAATGATCGTAGAAATGTGCGTGCCCCACGCCAATTTCATAGCTGGCGTACGCACGTTTCTACAGCTATTGTTCCTTTGGCGACACTTAGAGGTGACGCTGAGAAACTGTTAATAATGTGAAAACAAGTAGTCATCAGAGTGATGTGCACATCAGAGACACACTTATGAACAATTAACACACCCACGTGCAATGTGCATGTGCAATTATATAGGTGGTTATAAAAGCATGTGTAATCGGATGAAGAAAATTATATTAACAATGACAGCGTTAGCGTTGTTAGAGGACCTTGCAAACGTGAGCGATTTAACGAACGCAAGGATTTACTTGCAAACCATGATAATTGGCTCATAAGCCGAAGTGTTACTGGAGCTGTGCGCAGAGCTGCGGCCTGCCCGAGAGCGCAACAGGGGCCGGCGAGTAGCTGGGGTTGTGCTGACTACGCTGGGGTTCCTGGCAACAGGGGCATTCCAGCGGGAGCTGTTTGTCTAAGTAGGAAACATTTTTATTCCATCAATGTTCAAATCATATGTGAAATGCAGCTAACTAACATCGTGGCAAGGTGGTCTGGTTAAACGCACGACTCATTCATTATGACTAACAGCATGGTTTGGAACAGGCTGGAGGCTGGCACGGTGCGCGATGGGTGGCTTCTATTCCTTTAATTGTCCCGTATGTAACGCTGGTTTACATACGGGACAATTAAATGAATAAACTCTTTACTTACCCAGAACCCGTGCCAGTGTGCCAGTGTGCCAAAGCATATTTGGGCATGTGCGCATTCAAATATAATGTTTTTGGTTTTCTTTATTTCTTTATTTTCCGCTTGTGAAATTAGAGCTGCAGAACTTTCTAACAAGCCCCTGATTGTCTCCCTGTGTTCAGTATTCTTGTCAGTAAAAGCGGGCGTAAAATGTCGCCGCAGCGCCATACCTGTCCACACCTGTGTGTGCGCTGCTCGGATCCCACGGCATTTACAGCCTCACACACACTGGGAACCAAACAGAATCTCCACTTCATTCACTAAAATCTTTAGCTCAGACTCTGTGAAATTCATTTTCTTTCGTTTGTTCGTCGCGTTATCTGATCGGACAAAGAGGTGAATCTCCAGGGCCAATTTAAATAGATTTGCACATGTAAATAGGGGCGTGGACAGGGAGGAGGTGCATGTGCGCTCAATTCCATGTTGATTGGGATGTACAAAAGAAACGTGCTTGGATCCATGCGTACGCACACTTTGATACATCTGATTTCTTTTGTGCGTACGACAGTTTCCGGGTTTTGGCGTACGCCAAGTTTTAGTAGGAAATCCACGCAAGTATTCGTACATCAGGCCCCTGAACTGCCATTTTTCTCAAAACTCTGCTGCATGTCTGCTTACCCACACCTACACCTGTGACCACATCACCTCTGTCCTTGAGACCATGCCCCCTCTTACCTCACTGACTTGCTCCACCACTCAGGACCAAGCATCGAACCTGGTGCGACAGAGCCTCCTCTGTAGCCGCCCCCTCCCTCTAGAACTCTCTAGAAACACATCCATGACTGTTCCAACATTTAAATCTCTGACAAAAACACACCTTTTAATGTTTAGCTCAGTCTAATGTGTTTTTAGTGTATGTTATGTGAAATGTAAAAGCCACATGATGTGCTGCCATGTGTCCATAAATGATAATATAAACAGACATGGCTTCATCTTCAGCTCAGTTCATGGAGATGGAAGGTTTTCTTCCATGGTACCGTTGTGATCCTGGCTGTGTCTTTTCCTGTAGAAACTGGACAGATTGACCCGATTCTTATCGAGCGTTACAACACACCAGGCTTCGTGGGCTGCCTGTCAAGAGTTCAGTTTAACAGCGTGGCGCCGTTGAAAGCTGCACTGCGCTCAGGCCTGGCAGCACCCGTCAGCACCCACGGGATCCTGGTGCCGTCTAACTGTGGAGCCTCACCCCTCACCATCTCCCCAATGGCCTCAGCTAGTGACCCCTGGCACCTAGAAGCTGGTAGAGACACAGTTTGAAGGAACATTAGGACACACCAAAGTCAACCAGATAACAAATATGAGTGATTTGATTTGTCCACAGCTGGAGCTGTTTTCCCCTTTAACGAGGACAAGGCCAATGAGGATGGAGTGGATCGCAACTCTGCCATAATTGGAGGTAAAATTCATTTCAAGTGTTAGAACTGTCCTTTTGTGCCACCAGTGAGATAGCAGCTGTTTGTGACTTAACCTAAACAAAGGGTGATAAACAAAATGTATGTAAGTGGAGGTCTGAGGTGGTGGAGGTCCTGTTTTGTTGCTGCAGGTCTCTGCGTCTAATACTCTATCATCAGTGATCTCATGGTCTTGCTGCTGTCTCTTATTGCTGTGTCATGTCTGATGGTTCCACTGAATTTTAGGTATTTTATTTTCCATAGTCTGTTCGCATCAGTCTTTTTTAAAATAGTTTTTATGCATGGGAAAGGACGCTTTGTCACAGGCTCTGTCTCTGTTAAAAATGTGTTGGCCTCACATCAGACAGCACATTTCATTTTGTATCTGTTAATGAATTTGTTTTGTTTTCAGGCATCATCTCCATGGTGATCTTCACTGTCCTCTGCATTATGGTGTTTGTGATCCGCAACATGTTCCGTCATAAAGGCTCCTACCACACCAATGAAGCCAAGGGAGCCGAGTCGGCGGACTGCGCCGACGCAGCGATCATCGTCAATGACCCAGCCTTCACCGAAACCATCGATGAGAGCAAGAAGGAGTGGTTCATCTGAGCCGCTCTCCACAACACAGACACATGACGTTAGGATGTATGTAGTTTTCTAAGCATAGGGAGTAGTAGTGAGGTCACCACCTTTGGAGCCTCGAGGATGTAGTGAGCGGTTTATTCAAAAACTTCATGGACAATGGACACCATGGCATTACAGCGTGGGTATTAAAGCACAGGGCAGAGCACTGCCTGGCAGAGCCCATGTGTAATTGCAATGGACAGTGTGACAGGACGACAGTGCCATGAAGTTACAGGCCTTGGATGAGTGTGATGAGTGTGTTCATTAGCTTTTATTTGAGTATTTCTTTAATCATTCGTCATTTAATTTCAATTGAACTAAATTTATTTATTTATTTATTTTTAGTTATTCATATTTAAGCCATTTTTTTCACCAAAGTTCTTTATTTGCATTTATTTTAGATGAATATCTTCATGTCTTCGTGCTGGCATTAAAGGTAATGATTATTAACCTCTGTAGCAATCCTGCCTTATTTAGATTTTTTTCATTACAGTGTGAGTGTGTTAGTGTGTACTGACAGGCTTGCTTGTCTGTGAAGGAGATGTAGCCAGGTCCGCATCATTTGGACTCAGAAGTGCGGGAAAGGAAGCGTCACACTTGTATTTATTTTTGCATCTACATAACTGAGTGTCTTTTAATGACTTTGCAGAAGTGATTGTTGAAACTTTAATGACTGCATCTTTGCTTTGACTGTTGCTGCCAAATGAGTTGAGTTGACTTCAGCTTTTGAAGAATGAACCGAGTCCTGTCAGTCCACAGCTGCACTCACATCTTCACTGCCTTTTGTTAGCAATGCTAGTACATTTGTCTAAGTTATACCACATACAAGGTTTGTTCACATAATTAAGAAACATTTTTGAAATCTTCTCGTGTGCCATGTGACCTGTAGACAAATAAGATCACATTCAAACTTGGTTCATCTGCACAGAGACAGGTTTGGGATGAGTTTAGAAGCTGGAGAGAAGTGCTCGCCTAGATTTATCACAAGATTAAAAAACCCCACCTCTACTACGTCCAGAGCTGTCTCGTTTAATCATTGTACTTTGTTAGCTAAGAGCCCAGCTAACAGTGAAGATAAGCCCGGCTCAAACCTGACATTTGCTTTATGAGGACAGAAACTAACAATAACACACATACAACCCACAAGTGTTCTAAAGTTAAGTGCGACAAAGTTCAAATTCAAATTTGCACTGTTGTCCTCCTGTTGTTTTTAAATAGAACTAAATATCACTCAATTTGATATAAACAGGAAACACCCTGAGCAGCTCTGACACAGAAGATTAGAAACAAAACATTTTGTGGTGAAGACACACTATAGGAAATAATCAGTATCTGCACATAGTGCATGTGGTATCAGAGGGGACCCTCTGCAGCCTTCTCAGGAGGCTCAGATCAGGACAAGTCAACACCAGGACAGAAGAAATCTGAGTCTTGAGTACCACAGGCCTGGTTGGAAGGTGTATTTTTATCTAGGCTGGCAGTTTCCAGCTAGCTACATGAACATGTTCTGGACCTGCAGTGTCTCTGTGTTGGATGGGAGATGATGAAATGACGTGAAGCTGACACTCAGCATCTCCTCGACACGGAACAAATAAAACATCGCCAAAATGCTTGTTTCTCTTTCCTTTAAATGGATGTGAAGTTATCGCACTCTAGGCTCCCTCACACATTGCATTCAACTCAGTGTTTAGGAAAGAGGGAGTAACTGGTAGGGATGATACTGGTTTGGTCAGGCTTAGTGAATCTGGGGTTAGGATAGTGTGTCCATGCTGAGGACTGAGGCCAGCTTCTTCCTGATGGCAGAACGGACTGAACGGAAGTTTAGGATTCTTCTAACATCTGTACTGTGTCTTTTTTTATATCATTGTTTTTATCAAGTGGAACGAGGATTCTGCAGAAGAATGTTTGTTAACCACATACAGAACTATGGCTTACATCCTGACATTTGATTGTATTGCATTTGTATTCCTTTGACTGCGCTGCAGTGTAACGGCATGCTGTTTGACACTGAATGACACACTTCTGTTTGATAAGCCACTGTAGCATCACATCGCTTTTTCTTCATGTTATATCTATAAAACTTTGCCTAACTGTTCTGTTCATAGCTGATCTCTCATTCTTTGTCTTGGAAAATGTGACAGAGAGTAATCTGATTACACATCTCACACTGACTAATAATCGATTTTTAATCAAAACTATTAAAACTTAGAAGGATGCCAAATTATGAAACAATGATCCCTCACACCAAAATAATGTAATTAAATCATTGAAATAGATGAGAAAATAATGAATTCAGTCTCACTCTGAAGGTTGTTATGTGTTATGGAATTTTCTCTTTTTAGGTTACACAAGGCCACGTGTGAGCCTTGTGATCCACAGCAGTATTAACTGTTTGTCTTATGACTAGGTGCCACGATATCTCACTGTGGTGGCCAGGGTCGAAGAGACCCGATGCTGCCTTCCTAGTCATAATAGATAGCTTGTTGTTGCCGTTCCAATCTGCATAAGCGGACATCTGTGTCTCCAGACTAGGATGTGTTGACAATAACACCTCCAAGAGTAAAGACATTCTCTTTTTCTAATTCTGGGGCGTATAGTATTTGGGGTGTGATCTTTGGGTTTAAAGTATATGCACCATCACAAGTTCGTCAGAATGCGAGACCGACTCAAGCACTTCAGATGTACTTTGAGAGTGTCTCTAGTTCTCCTTGATCAAGCGTCAATAAATAATACAGCATAAGACATCAGAGGCTCCTGAACACTTTCTTCCTTCCTGACCTCACCATTGACCTTTGACTTCAGCAATTTCTCCACAACAATTTTTGCCTCAATGCCCGGCTAGCTCAGTCGGTAGAGCATGAGACTCTTAATCTCAGGGTCGTGGGTATCCCCTCTTATTGATCATAAGATCAATACTAAGAGATTGACACAAACAATATAAAACATTCATAATCACACAGAATTATTCAAAAGGCCATCCATAAAAATCATTCTTTCAAACAAAGCAATCGGTTTAGATTAATTCATACAATCAGTGAAAAACCTTAAGAACCCTTCTTATGTACCCCATCATCCCATTCCCATGATGTGTGAGTTCCACTTTCCGGTCAACAAGGGCCTTTAAGCTGGCGAAGATCCCCTACAACACAAAGGTGTTAAAGAAGGTCATCAGGGAGGTCACAGATCATGTGCAAATATGCCACTGGGAGAGGAGAAAAATCAAATTTATTATTTCACCTAGTAGATAAAACCCTAGCAATTAGAAGGGGTTCCATAAAACAATTGATTTAACATTTCTAGAGCAAATTTCTTCTCTCTTTGAAATCGATCACAACAATCATCGTTGAAATCAAGACATTGCAAAATCTTCGACCCATGTACATTATGTACAGTAGAGGGTCACCACCATGGAGAGGTTACTAGCACATACGATGCATGGTGGCGTGGAATCCATCTTCGTAGAATTTTCTATGAACAGTCGATATCCATCAGTTGCATATCATCATAACAACATTTTTACCTTGAACTTTTAAGCATGTATTACATTACTGTTAAAACCATCATTGAAAATAGATTTTAAAAGTGATTCATAATATGGCAATTTCTAAATGATTAAAAATAACATCTCCTACAATACTAAACAACCAGTAAAACCAGAATCATTACCTAAAGTTAACCTAAAATGAAACACAGAGGTAACAGAAGAAATAGACACCCTCCATTTACAGACCATAAGTCTCCTCTTCATCATTTTTTCACCAAGAGAAAGATCATCAAGGTCAAAGCCTTAAATCCTTTCCCCAAAACCTTCAAAATGATAATACCTCTTACCCACTGGATTGGCAACCTCTGGACGTATACACACCTGGGGTGCTTGGACCACTGACCTTGTTGTCTTCTTCACGATTACTTTAATCAATGAGATCATACAAGTGCAGAGGAAAAGAATAAAGAGTCCACCGACAAATAGAGTAGTCAAAAATTTAACTAACCCTGATCCCCATGACCCCAAGGTACCAGAAAAATCCCCAAAGTTGAACCCATGTTTATCATGTAACTCTTTGATACCTTGAGCTGTGTCATGTGCCATATCCATGACCTCAGCAGTCGCGTCGGAGATGTAGGAGCAACATTCAGTACCTATAACTTTACAAGTTCCTCCCTGTGCTGCCAACAAGAGATCAAGCGCCATACGATTCTGTAAAGCTACAGTTTTAACTTCCTGCAGCTCCCTATGTTCAGCTAACATAGCTCTGCTGGAGGCATTGAGATGATTCTCCAGGACTTTAGACAGAGATTCAAGTTCCTGTTGAGTTATATACATACCGTACCAAGGCAAGAGGAAGCTGGCTATCTTTTGAGATGTTGAGATTTCTCTTTTATATTTATGTAGAGGCGGGTATAATGAAGCTATCTCAGCGGATTTCACTTCTCTGATCAAGGGAATTAGGTATGCCAAATAGCAGACGCCATGAAACAACTCATAGGGCATGCAGCGATAAGCTTTATCTCCACAGACTAGATACACTCTCTCAGGTAACGACGACTGTCTCAGAGTGACATTTACTACTGTTTTACAGCTGCTTTGTCCTAAATTATCAGGTCCGTCTCCTACTCCCTGAAAACACAAGGAAACATTTTGCAGTTCATGGGTGAACACCGGAGGCACATAAGTTGAGGAGTTCGCTCCATCTGTTGTGGCACTGAGCAGTTACGTTTCTGTATCTGAAGTGACTCCATGGACCTAACACCGGACCACGGCTGCACAGAAACTAGGGCCTCCACCATTAAAGATGCAATATATGGTTGGGGAACACACACCTGATTTCCAAGAGGTTTTGAACAGTTTGTTTGGGCCAAAACTATTTGAACTCTATAATCAAAACCTAATTTTACATACATCTGTATATGAATAATGCGAAAAAAGGTAGTATAATTGAAACCGCTCGGCAGGTACTGTTCATTAACTGTTTTAGCAACGTATAAGGCAATTTCAGCATTACGTGAATACTTTGCCGAATCTATAGGGTAGGCAGGAGTATAGCACTCATTTGCTTCATCTTCAAATCTCATGGCCAAATTATTCCAATTGAACATCTCATAATCCGTTCTAGTGAATGGAATTGGATGAGACATTGGTGAGTGTATGGACGAAGGCATATTTTGACACAGCCAACAGTTACTGAGATTACGATCGTGAGCATAATCAACCACTGAGGGCCGAATTTGTTTCTTGCACTAAAATTTGAGAAACTTCACCTGTACCTCCATCACTCCTTGTTGATTTAGGTTTGGCTACCTCAAGTGTATTTATGGAAGAAATTGACCAATATATAGAAAACTATCACCCTTATCAGTTTCACCATAGTACAGATCTTACCGCTCTGCACCTCCCCTGGAACATCTCAGTAATTAACAGCCCACATAATAATCCGATAAATAATCGGGATAACTTTTCAATGGTAGTTTAATGAAACACCACAGCTCCAGAGGTTCAGTCAAAGGTACAGCAGCTGTGAATGTTACCTTCATTACCTGGGTGCACAGCACTGTCTTAATCGGTCATGCGTTGTCCACGACCATTTACCTTGGGAGAAAATCAAAGGTTGAGCAACATAGCAATCATTCTCATCACATCTGTCAATTGGACATTCAAACACAATAGGCTTAACAGTTCGTTTAGTTCGTAAGAGAGCAGGAAATACAAATTTATCAGTCTTTTCAAGCACTTTTCCTTTAAGTTCTCTTATAGCAACATCATCAACTTGTGTTTTTGCTATGTCAAGACTCACGTTGCTGCAGCTTCGACAGGAACCTGTCACACTGCTCTCACGATCAGAGTTGAGCTCAGTGTTCGTCTTTTCAAGAACACTCAGCAAAGAACGCCCCTCTTTTTGGGGTGAGGGGTCAATGACACCGACTGTGCCCTGAGCAGGAAAGCCTCCCTGCTCTTTGCTTTGCGGAGTCGCAGTCGGAGAGCCGTCCCGCTCTCCACGATCCAGAAAGCCCCGATCAGCTCCTTGTCCAAACCTGGACAGTAGGAAGAAGACGAAAAGTAACCTCCCGGTTACTCGCCAGGGTTCAGCAGTCTTTCGCCAGCGGCTGGTGGTGCCAACCTGCATCTTGTGGCGTGAACCCATTCTGCTCTGCCTTCGACTTTTAGGGCCGTCCTAGTTGTCAGCAACACCTGGTAGGGACCTTTCCACCTGGGAGACAAAGACACTTTTTCCAGACATTTGATTAATACAAAATCTCCTTCCTTAAAAGGATGAATTGGCTCCTCAGAAGGATTTGGGAGCCTGTCAGCCACCTGAAAATGATATTTTCTCAAAATTTCAGTTAGTCTTTTTACATATTCAGTCATAAACTCATCTGTCCAAAGCAGAGAAGTTTTGTGTGGTGTCAAAGGGGGACTTATCCCTGTGGACATTGGTCTCCCCATTAACACCTCATGAGGACTTAGTCCTGTTGTTGCGCTCGGTGCGCTTCGGATGGAATACAACACAATAGGCAGTGCATCAGGCCATTTTAGGCCTGTTGTCAGCACTGTTTTCGTCAACCGATCTTTGATAGTTCCGTTCATTCTCTCAACTTGACCAGAACTTTGTGGGTGATATGGAACATGTAACTGCCACTTGAACCCTAAGATATCTGACAGACCCTGCGTTATTCTTGATACAAAAGCTGGACCTCTGTCACTATCTATTCCCTGTGGCACTCCAAACCTAGGGATCACCTCTTTTAGCAGACACTTAACAACTGTTCGAGCGTCTTCTTTCCTTGTCGCGAAAGCCTCAACCCATTTTGAGAATCTATCTGTCACCACTAACAAAAATTTGTAGCCTTGACAACTTGGCATATGTACAAAGTCTATTTGCAAATTTACAAAGGGACCTGTTGGAGGTTCCAGATGGTCATGCTTCACTGTGCTATTCTTCTTTCTGGTCTGTTGACACGTCATACAACTGTCTACAAGTGTTTGTGAGACTTGTGTAATGCCTGGTGCAAACCATTGTGAACGAATAACATCATTTATTACCCCTCTTCCTACATGTGTTGGTCCATGTGCCACACGTGCCAAGACATGTAGGAGAGCTCTTGGGCAAACTGGTCGCCCATCCGGGTGGAACCACAAGCCAGACTCCGAATCAACTGCACAACCTTTACGCAACCAAAGACTTCTCTCCCTGTCATCAGCGTGATTTTGCATTTTCACGACATCATTAGCGGAAGGTACTGGAATTGGATTGACGGGTTGTGTGGAGGTATATTGATGGACCATGGAGGAGGAGGAAAGTGCGGCTTGTTTGGCTGCAGTATCAGCCATTGCATTTCCTCGTGAAACAGGATCATTTCCTTTAGTGTGGGCTGCACATTTTACAATCGCAAGCTGTGACGGGTGCAAAATAGCCTCTAATAGATCATTTACCAACGCGTGATGCTGTAATGGCTTACCAGAGGATGAGACAAAACCTCTCATTTTCCATAATTGTCCAAAGTCATGCGCAGCGCCGAATGCGTATCGCGAGTCAGTGTAGATAGTAGCAACTTTACCAGAAGCAAGTATGCAGGCTCTACTAAGAGCATACAGCTCAGCTGCTTGGGCTGAAGTTCCATGAGGCAAAGATCCTGCTTCAACGACTTCAGAATCATTTACTACTGCATAACCAGCCAAATGTACGTTGTCAGATGGTCTGCTGGCCGAACCATCAGTATAAAGAACCATATCAGAATTTGGTATCACTGTTTGCAGCAGATCTGGTCTCGGAGATGTGCACATTTCACTAAGGGCGATACAGTCATGCTCATCATCTGTATCAATCAATGATAGCAGAGTAGCTGGATTTATTGGAGGTGAGCGCTTTAAAGTTATGTGGGGACTTGATAGAATTATTGCCTCGTAACCTGAGCGAAGTGCTGCTGTCATGTGTTGTGTTGCAGATGTGTTCAAAATGTGTAATACTGCATGTGGAACGTGCACGACACAGTCATGAGCCAGTTACAATGGGATTTGTCGATCAAAATGGCAACAGCGGCCACTGCTCTTAGACAACCTGGCATACCGAGTACTACAGGGGTCAGTCGAGAGGAGTAGTACGCAACGGGACGATAATGAGAACCATGTTTCTGTACCAGAATGCCAGTGGCAAAGCCATCTCTCTCATGCACATGTAGATGGAACGGCTGATGATAGTCAGACAAACCCAACACTGGAGCCATTGTGAGAGCATTTTTCAGATCTTGAAAGGCTTTGTGCATTTCCTCAGTCCACTGTACCATGGGTGGAGCTGATTGCAGTGCGGCGGCTCGAAAAACAGAGTCCATAGTTGCATATTCAAAAATCCAGTGTCTGCAATAATTAGCCATCCCCAGAAAAGAGAGCATCTGTTTCTTGGTTGTGGGGGGAGGCATGCTTACTAGCAGTTTCACCCTCTCCGGTGACAAAAGGTGTTGTCCATCCTTCAGAACATGACCCAAATATGTCACCTCCGGTTGACAGAATTGCAACTTTGCCAGCGACGCTCTGTGACCACACTCGGCCAGTCTCTGTAGCAGCAAGATAGAGTCTGTGTGGCAAGCTTCTTTTGATGAAGAAGCTATTAGGAGGTCATCAGCGTACTGCAAGAGAGTGGAGCCACCTGGCAGGTGGAGCCCATCTAGATCTCTTTTTACCGCCGCTGCATACACGGTGGGACTCTCGACAAAACCCTGCGGCAACCGTTGCCAAGTGTATTGTTTACCCTTGAATGTAAATGCAAACAGATACTGGCTATCTGGATGCAACGGTATCGAGAAAAATGCAGAACTCAGATCAACGACCGTGTAGTGCGTGGAGTTAGGTGGTAAAGAAGCTAAAATCGAATTGGTGTCAGGCACAATTGGAGCTGCAGGTACCACTATATTATTAATAGCTTGCAGGTCCTGCACGAACCGCCATTCATCAGGGCGATTTGCTTTGGGGATTGTTAATATGGGAGTGTCACATGGGCTAGTGGTTTGAACTAGCACATCTTAATCCAATAGAGACTGAATGACACTTTCAATTCCTACTACAGCTCTGTGAGGCAAATTGTATTGTCTAATCATAGGTAGCTTAGCATTAGGCTTAAGTGTGACTTTATGTGGCGGAGCCGAATTTACAAAACCCACATGATTTTTATGTTTAGCCCACAAAATAGGTGGAACCTCAGACAATTCAGAAGGAGGTCCATACTGAGCGGGAGGAGGCGGCTGATGAGTAACAAATGTTGACATTGGTAATTGCATATGTTCATCTAAAGACAACATATACAGTTCCTCCCCTAAATATGTTACTGTTTGGTGTTGAGAAGCTGGTACAGCTTCTCTCAATGCCTGGCACTGAGCCACCATGTGTCCAAGGTGTTTCAGCTCACAGCCAGGTGTGACGGCCACCACGATATGTGGATATGACTTTTCAACATTAAACAGCCTCTGCTGTTTACCAGATAGTTGGACTGGTATGGCACATCCCTGCGGACCAACAAACAAACATTGTTCACACTCTAACCCCTCTTGTTTATTTAAAAACCTGGAAACCAATTGTTTATACTGCTCAAAAGGGTTAAATGCTGCAGTACAATGACAATGCAAAAGAGGCCTCATTGTAGACATCAATGTTGCACATGCTGGAGATGACTTGGCGATTTTCTGAATATCTGAAACAGTAAAACTGGGAAGCATAATAAAACCTATCAATTCCCAGCAATACAAACTGTCTTCCGTACTCTGCAAAAACTGAAATGCTAGAGCAGCTTTTTCATCAGGGAGGGTCAAAAACAATCCATCCGGGGTGCACTGAATAGTAGCATGCAGTTTACAAAGCAGATCCCTCCCCATGAGATTAATTGGGCTTTTATCAGATATCAGAAAAGAATGCATCACTTCAGAGCCTTCAACAGTTATTTTAGTCCTCTGAGATAACGGTTCCGCAATTGGAACCCCGGAAACGCCTACAGTGGTGATAAAGTTGGATGTAGGTGTGCATACATGCTCTGCAGTTTTTACAGTAGAAATAGTTGCTCCACTATCTACTAAAATTTCAACGGTATTTCCATTAACTTGAACGGGCATTATCGGGTCTTCAGCGGGATTACTAGAGAGTTGAATAGTTGCAGCTTGAATATGAAATGGTTGTTCTGATCCCACCCCTCCATGGCCTCCCTATGCTTGATTGTAATATGTTGGCGTATAAGCAGCTTGTGTGGGTGGGGCTGGAAGAGCAGGAAATGACGTAGTAGCTTGTGGAGCGGGTAGAGCCGGAAATGATGTAGCGGCTTGTTGTTGGTTCTGGTTATTGGATTTATTCCGGCGACGACGACCGCTCTTACACTCTTTAGCCCAATGTCCCGCTGCACCGCATTTGTGACAATTTCCACGTTTCGGATTATCCCTGTTTTTGTTATTGTTTTGACCACCCTGCTGTTGTACATACTGCATCATTTGTTTTGAGCTGGGAGCATTATTACCAGCGGAGAAAACATCGTTCCTATGCATAGCCATTATTTTGTTTATAGTTGACTTCCAGTCGTTGGTGCTCCAATCAGGGACTGATAGTTTGTAAGCGGCTTGAACATTCGGTCTTAGATTTTGCACAAAAATTTGCACCATGAGACATTCATGTTCATCTCGCTTTAATATCCCATGTTTGTATGAATCAGGGAAAACAAACTCATCTTAACACAAGATCCACTCAGTTCTACAAGTGAACTGGATTAAGTGTTTTTTCTGGTATTCTTCCATGAACTCAGAAGTCCATGGTTTTCAAACTGCTGTGTTGTCAATCATTATTTTGACAAGCATTTATTAAAGATGTCTGTGACACTTCAGAGGCAGGGGCAAAGTTGTTTTCCTATGTGCCGCTGTGTTTCTGGTCTGAGTGTAACATCAGATTTAGGCATTTATGTAGTAGTGTAAACAAAGTGTGCTTTTAAGTAGAGCCAGTTTGATTTTTTTAGCTTGACATATACAGTTTTTTTTATTATTATTTGAGCACAAACTGCACAATTATCGATTCATAATGAGCACCATGATTGGAGTTGAAGTTGATTCTGAGTTGATTTAAAGTGTGTGAAACATATTTATCAGGTTGAAACATGTGTTAATTAAGTTTAAAGAAGATTGTGCCACACCAAAATAGTATGCGATGATTGTTACAATACTTAACTTCAAACACTTGAAACATTTTTTCTTTGCAGTAGAAATAATCCTATGACAATTTAAGTAAAAAGGTTACTTTTAAATGAAGTTGAACAGAGCTAAACTTTAACAGTATAATCCTTGAAGAGGGAGAGCAGAGATGTTGTTTTGTTTTGGCTTTACAATCTGCACTTCCTCGTCACTAAAGTCTGTGTAAGGCTCCTCCTCTCTGGGTCTGGCTCCGTCTCCTTCTAAATCTGACTCATTAGACTGTCTGCTGTCTTCCTTCTCCTGTCTGTGCATAATCTTGACTTTCCTTTCTAATTCACTACTGTAGCTGCCATTAGGATAAACTCATCATCTGCTTTAGTTTGTGATGTGCTTGGTTGTTCATCTATCTCAGCATTGCAAGAGGGCTTTGTATTTGAAAGTTGCGGAAAAACAGAGATCGCTTTTTCATTGTTTTGTTGTTCCGGCAGTGTTATCCCGACCTCGGCTAAAATATTCAACAAATCACGAGGAGTGGGAATCTTGGCTTGGCGCTTTGCCCAGCCATACATCATAGCTTTTGCACAATTTTCCAAATTATCAACATGTCGCTGCTTTATCTTAGCCATCTCTAAAGCTCTAATTTGCAACTTAGCTTCTAGTACAGGCATATGAGAGGCAGTAACACACTTAGAAGTCAGATCAATCATCTTTCTTAAATCATCCGGTCCAATCTCGCAGCTTTTGTCATGCACTCTCACACCACATCTTTCTTGGGCCACAGTCAACCACACTTGGATACACTCATTCATGTATCTGAAGTCCCAGGATGGATTTCCAACACTAGAGTTAACATTCATCTCAGCCATTTGCAGCTTCTCTCTCTCGAATGCTCCATCATACGGCCACATGCCATTCGTACATTCACACATAAGAGAAGTGAACGGAAACACAAAATCCCATCCTTTCAGTCTACCGATGAGTCCAGCTGGCACATGCGGCGAAAACATTGCTTTAAATTGTGATATCTGGTCAGATGTGTATGTGTGTGTGCCTGCTCCGGCATGCTGCGTATCAATGACAGGTTGACCATCTAACTTCACATTAGTTCTTTGATCTTTTACAGAAAGATGTTTTGTCTTTGATTTAGCTTTTGCTGAGTCAGTTTGCATGATTTCAGGTTTGTCTACTGCTTTGGACAGATCATTACCCATTTTCGCTTGCGCAGTAGGACATTACACATACAGACAAACAGATTTCAAACCACAATACAGCAGCATTAAAGGTCAGTCTCCACACTTTTCTAACTGCAGCAGTGGTGATCTGAGGTGAAAGGAGGAAAAATTTACTTCTTTTTCTCTCCCAGTGTATACACATTTAAAACCAACGTTTCCCAAAGGACACAGAGCAGATCCCCGATCTTGATTCAAACAAGGGTGTATTTAAACTCCCCCGAAAATGTCTTTTCTATAGTTTAAACCTCAGGTGGGTCTCTCTGTGCCGAGTGCAGCCCGAAACTGCCCTGGAAACAAACAGCCACGTAGTGGCAATGCAGTGGGTCATAAACCCAACCTGCCCCCCTTCAGATCCACACACTGTACACTGCTCTGTAATCAATTATTGTTACAGCTCCATTTATTTTTTTAAATCGTTTTTTACACCATTGTCAGCTTTCTTGATTTCTCACGTTAAATCAATATGCCGAATTGAACATCTAACTGGGATGTTTGTATGACACATACGTTCCAAACAACGCCAGAGGTTTCAGCCAGGACATTGTCCCCAAGACACTGAGGCTCCTGACCCCCTGGTGGGTCTTAGATGTTTTTATATTCCAGGCAGATTAAATAAGCACATAGTTTTTTATGATTTCGTCAAACGCAGACATGGTAAGGCATAGTAATAAAACTTTGCACTTACCACGTCTTTGTTCTGTTGAAATCCTGTTCGTGACGCCAAATTGTTGTGGAGAAATTGCTGAAGTCAAAGGTCAATGGTGAGGTCAGGAAGGAAGAAAGTGTTCAGGAGCCTCTGATGTCTTATGCTGTATTATTTATTGACGCTTGATCAAGGAGAACTAGAGACACTCTCAAAGTACATCTGAAGTGCTTGAGTCGGTCTCGCATTCTGACGAACTTGTGATGGTGCATATACTTTAAACCCAAAGATCACACCCCAAATACTATACGCCCCAGAATTAGTAAAAGAGAATGTCTTTACTCTTGGAGGTGTTATTGTCAACACATCCTAGTCTGGAGACACAGATGTCCGCTTACGCAGATTGGAACGGCAACAACAAGCTATCTATTATGACTAGGAAGGCAGCAACGGGTCTCTTCGACCCTGGCCACCACAGTGAGATATGGTGGCACCTAGTCATAAGACAAACAGTTAATACTGTCGTGGATCACAAGGCTCACACGTGGCCTCGTGTAACCTAAAAAGAGAAAATTCCATAACATTATGGACTTGTGTAATTCATACACACAAACGTCTTTATAAAACACACCAACAAAATAATTGTTTTAATATTTTAGATTCTTTGTCTTTGATGACAGCTTTGCACACTCTTTCTCTCAGTCGGCTTCATAAGGTCGTCTCCTGCCATGATTTTCAAGGTTTGCATCATTAAAAGTTAATAAGTTTGAATTTAACTTTGAATGTTCTATCAAACACTCATGAAACCACCCGAGGAAAGGAAGAGCAGATACCACATACAGGTGCATCTCATAAAATGTAATATCGTGAAAAAGTTCATTTATTTCAATAATTCAGTTCAAAAAGTGAAACATATATAGATTGATTACACACAGTGATATATTTTAAGTGTTTATTTATTTTCATTTTAATAATTATGGTTTACAGCTAATGAAAAGACAAAATTCAGTATTTCAAAAAATTAAAACATTGTGAAAAGGTTTAATATTATAGACTCACAATGTTGCACTCTAATCAGCTAATTAACTCAAAACACCTGCAAAAGTTTCCTGAGCCTTTAAACTGTCTCTGAGGTAATTTGTGAAGAAGACATTGTCATTGCCATGCTTCACAAGTAGGGTAAGCCACAAAGGGTCTTAGCTTAAGAAGCTGGTCATAAAATCAGCGTGGGACTGCCCCACTCTGAACATATTCTGCAGACTGTCTTGTGCAGCCTGTTTACAGAATGTTGTATTCAAGTACATTAATAGTAAGTTGAGTGGAAGGGAAAAGTATGGTAGAAAAAGATGCCAAAGCAACAGGAACAACAGCAGCCTTGAGAGGATCGTGAAGCAACGACCATTCAAGAATTTGTGAGAAATTCACAAAGAATGGACTGAGGCTGAAGTCGGTGCATGAAGATACACCACACACATCCAGGACGTATCCAGGACATGAGCTACAACATTCACATTCCTCATGTCAAGTCACTCATGAACCAGGGACAATGTCAGAAGTGCCTTACCTACGCTAAGGAGAAAAATTACTGGACTGTTGCTCAGTGGTTCAAAGTCCTCTTCTCAGATGAAAGTAAATTATGCATTTGATTTGGAAATCAAAGTCCCAGAGTCTGGAAGAGTGGACAGACACAGAATCCAAGTTACTTGAAGTGCAGAGACTGTACTTCCTGAGAATACTCAGGAGGAATAACATCACACAAAGACTGCTGGTGTCCTTCTACCAAGCCTTTACTGAAAGCACTCACCTACTGCGTATGCATTTGGTACACCAGCAGTACAGTGGCTCAGAGAAAAACGTTTCAGAGGGTCATCAACACCAAATGACTGTCGGCTGCCCTCTCACAGCACTGGAAGACCTACACAGATCCTGTTGTCTTAAGAAAGCCCAGAACATCATAAGGGACACTTCACATCCTGGTCACTCCCTGTTTGTAATGCTGCCTTCAGGCAGACGATACAGAGCCATTGGTGCGAGGACAAATAGATTCAAACACAGCTTTTATCCAAATGCAATAGCCACTGTGAATCCTGCCAAAAAATGATGTGCACAATGTTTTAATGTTTTACGTAATGGATGTATGCTCCTTTCAGCATATTTAGTATTTATTTTGATTTTAGCATATGTCTAATTTTATTTATTTTAGTACATTTTAATGTCTCAGGTATCTTTATTTATTCTAGTTATTTTAACGCTTACTAGTCACTTTAACGCTAGGATTTTATTTATGTTGCACTGACTGACTAGAAGCACTTTCGATCTCGTACCTGTGACAATGACAAAAAAAAAAAAATATATATATATATATATATATATATATATATATATATGTGTGTGTGTGTGTGTGTGTGTGTGTGTGTGTGTGTGTGTGTGATAAAAATGAAAAGAAATAAAGACTTGAAATATTTATTGAAATTAATGAACTTTCCTTTTTTTTTTAGATGCACCTGTAAAATGCTTTACAGAGTTCAAGTAGCAGACAGGTCTCAATGGTCAGAGACTGTGTGAATCAGGCCTTCATGGTCTGCTCTGAAACACTACTAATGGAGAGCAATAAAAAGAGACATGCTTTTCCCACATGAGGAATGGACATTAGATCAGTGAAAATCTGGAGACAATGCTAAAATGTGGCTAATAGTTTGGAATGATCAAGATGAAAGTATTTACAGATGTTGACACTTTGGATCTAAACTCAACAGTTTGGATTCATAAAGTTCTCAATTTAACACCAACATGCTACTCTCAACCAGACAAGGCGGTAAATATATAACCGAACATACTAAAAACATTTATTGGCTCTTGTGTACATTAGAAAAGAAGATAAAATATGAATTGAAATAGTAGAAATTCACAGAACTTCAGTCTTGTTAACTAAATCTGAGACATCTATCATACAAATCACACAAGTACAGAGACAGAAGTCAGATAGTGACATTTTGCCAGCGTTCTCATCCATCTGACTTTATCAAGCTGCCAAAGTATGCAGTCACAGTCTTCAGCTTGTTGTTGAGGAAGTTCTGCTCCACCTCCACCTTCCCTCCTTGACCAGCCAGAGAGGCTATCTGTTGATAGATGGACATGGACATGACACATGAGACAGCAGTCCCTTAAACTTGTAGCCCATAGCTGAGTTAATGATGACACACACACGTACACACACACGTACACACACACGTACACACACACAGTCAGTAACACAGACACACACACACACACACACACACACACACAGTCAGTAACACAGACACACACACACACAGTCAGTAACACAGACACACACACACACACACACAGTCAGTAACACACAGTCAGTAACACAGACACACACACACACACACACACACACACACACACACACACACACAGTCAGTAACACAGACACACACACACACACAGTCAGTAACACCCAGTCAGTAACACAGACACACACACACACACACACAGTCAGTAACACACAGTCAGTAACACAGACACACACACACACAGTCAGCAGTAACACAGTCAGTAACACACACACACACACACACAGTCAGCAGTAACACAGTCAGTAACACACACACACACACACACACACACACAGTCAGCAGTAACACAGTCAGTAACACACACACACACACAGTCAGCAGTAACACACACACACACACAGTCAGCAGTAACACACACACACAGTCAGCAGTAACACACACACACACACACACACACAGTCAGCAGTAACACACACACACACACACACACACACACACACACACACACACACACACACCACACACACACACACACACACACACACACACACACACACACACACACACACACACACACACACACACACACTACCTGATCCATGTCAGCATTGCGAGGCAGAAAGTACACAATGTTGTCTGATATTAGTTTGGCCAGGCGGAAAATCTCAAATGTGTCTACTGTCAAGGATGAAAACTAATATTTAATATGAACAATATAAACAACAGCAGAGGGTGTCCAAAATCAAAGGGTTAAATCAAACACAACAACAACGAAATGAAAGAACCTGATTTAAAAAAAAAAAAGATATCCATCAGGCTCCATCATGGTCTTGATGTCAAACACTTCAGCAGTCAGGTAGTCTGGCCCTCCCCATGGTGGTGACAGGAAAACCACATCGCCACGGAGACCAGATGCTAGCTGAAGGAAGTCGCCTTGCAAGAAGTCGATTTGCTCTGCGACACCGTAAACAGTAGCATTGTGCCGCGCCAGGTCCAACCGGACTGGGTCAATGTCGATGGCCAAGACTGAGAACCAGCAGATGAGGGAGACAAGTTGTCAGCTCACTTTAATACAGAAACTAGAAGACCTAGAGGCAGTTCAGAGATCTTCTCCTGGCCAGCTTAGGAAGAGTTTCACTTTCACACAGTTCATTGGTTAAAGTTCAAATTTATGTTCCAGCTGTTTAAATGTGTATGTGTGATTCCTCAAAGTGCTTTTACACTACATATCTCATCCACCCATCCACACACATTCATACACATTCACACTTCAACATGTAGACTGGAGGAGCCGGGGATTGAACACTGATCATCTGATTGGTGGATGGTCTACTCCTGAGCCACAGTTTATCACAAGTCACTGAGATTATTGGAATAAACCCTTTCATTATTAGAAGAAATCTGAAAGACAATTACAGGTCACAAACACACACACACAAAAACACACACACACCTCTCTTTCCAGTGAGGGCGAACTGGATGGCGTTTCCTCCCACACCACAGAAGGCATCTATGACTAGCTGTGAGTCGGAGAAGCTGTGCTCCACCCTGAGGGCAATGTGCTCAGCGATCCTCTCTGGTGTCACAGAGAACCAGCCCTCTGAAACACACGACATCAACTTCGAATTCTGATCCAATCTAATCCTCAGCACTGCTGGGACCTGGCTTTAAACACAGTACTAAACATGTTTCATTTAGTGCACATGCAGTGTAGACTGACCTCGGTCCAGCCTGACGCCCTCATCGAAGCGTGAGAAGAGTCTGTAGCGTTGAGCCCAGTATTTAGCCAGCTCTGGTTCAGCTGCCATCTCTGCTGGCACCTGCTGCTTCACCCATCGCTTACTCTTCTTCTTCTTCGGCTTCTTTCCATCCTTCATATTCAACTCTACACACTTTTTTCATTATTTGACTGCACCAGACAAACCACATCCCAACACAATCAGTTAACAAATGCTTACCATTGTTGCCTTCAGGTTCATCAGAAAGGAGAAAGTCAGGAATTTCTAGACATGGTAACTGTCTTCCAGGCTGCTCCTCCTCCTCCTGGTCCTGCTGCTCCTCACCCCTCTCATCATCCACAGTCTCAGTAACAGAGGTGAAGGAGGTGCTGGGCTGAGTGGACTTCTTCTGTGTGTCTAGTGAATCAGAACTCTTTTTTCCTTCAGCCTCTTCATTTCCTTCTTTCGTCTCTTTCTGTCTCCTCTTCTCCTCCTCTCCAATCATTTGTTGCAGATAGGGAGCTCTGTCTTCTGTTTGTCCCATCTCAGCATGCTCACACTGACTCATCTGTGTCTCTCTCTGGTTCTTTTCAAGAAACTTTTGGACCTGCGAAACAAACAATGTCTTCATGAATATTCAGTTTTTCACTTTTTTATTGACTTTCTTTATTGGAAGCAATTCCACAGGCAACATCATAATAGTGCAATGTGACAGAGAGAGGACTTCCATTCTTTTATTTTTATTCCTCCCCCAATCCCACCCCACCCGAAAGAGAACTATTCTCAATGTAAATCTAATATTGTATTGTATATTATACATGTGAGCAGTACAGAATACATACAACAAATACAATATTGAAATAAAAGTAAATGAAAAAAAAATTTTGTCAGTCGTCACAGATGTGTCAGGCAGAGATGTCTAAGATTCAATATGATTTAAGAGAGGTCTCCAAGTTTTTTCAAATGAGTTTAAGGAGCCATTGAGGGGAAATCTAAGCTTTTCAAGTCTAATGGACAATACCTTTCAACCACCTGCTATGAGATGGAGGTTTAGGGTGTTTCTAATTGAGGAGTATAAGTCGCCTGGCAACAGGGTGGCAAAGGCAAGAACAGTCTGACCTTTGCACCAAACAAAGCCCAACGGTTCAGGAAAGATGGTAGTGTTATGTGCTGTGCTAAGAGTTTTGAAAGGTCAGACCAGAATGTGGCAAGCCTGGGTCAGAACTAACACATATGGGAATTGTCGGCTGGAGATTGTTTGCACCTATAACACGAGTCAGTTACATTGGGGTAAATCTGAGACAGCCTCAAATTAGTGTAGTGAGCTTTGTGTACAGCTTTACACTGTAAGAGGCCGTGCCTTAGACAGATTGAAGAGGAGTTAACTAACTGTAAACTTGTTGCCGAATAATCATGAGAGGGGTGTCAATGAATTGATAAGGCTGTAAATGCTAGAAATTAGCCACTTTTGTTAAAGAGCCAATATCGAATCAACCAGAGTTTCTAGGGGTCGACTAGGGTATTTGGGTTTCCTATTCTGAGAATAAAATGCCTTGTCTGAAAAAAAACTTAATGGGTGGGATTTAGACAAGTCAATTTCTTTGGGAGCTCAGAAAAGTTAAGTTAAGTTAAGTTAAGACTTTATTAAATCAGTCTATACACACAAAATTATTCCTCTGCATTTATCCCATCTTGTTGGCACCTGTCGGAACACACACATAGACAGATGCCATATACTCATATAGGGATGTAACGATACACTCAACTCACGACTCGACTCAAGTCACGATTTTTTTCACGATACGATTTTTTCACGATTTTTTAAAAACAAAATGAGCTACAGACAAATTCTGACCAAATAAAATTATATTTTTATTTGTAGGAAAAAATCTCTCTTTACAGAAACTCTCAAACAATTTGTGTTCTTATTAGGGCTGCCAGCAAGCAGCTGATCTGACCATTACCTTTCAGCTTGAAGTATGAGCTAACTGAAAATAAAACAATTAAGATGATAGCTCATTAACCCTTTAATGAGAGTCCACGGCCCCGGGAAACGGCGAGGTCCGGGCGCTGTAAACGCAGAGCCGTCACAGCGCACCCTCGGACGAAATGCGCCCGGCGGGTGCCAGCCAGCGCCGGGGAGAGGTCCCACGAGGGGATCCTCCCGCACGGTGCAGCTGCCTGACCCGAGTTTAATCCCCCTGCAGACTGCGCGGAGGTTGCGGAGAAGTTGCGGTAATTGGTTAAAATTGTAACACCGCCCTGAATTTACGAAGATTTACTGAAGTTGCGTTGAAGTTGCAAATCGCAACATCGTGAATTCCTGGAGGATCTGTGTTATGGTATCATTTACGGTACAGTCAGGCCTGACCCCGAGTACCACTACTGCGCATGTGTGTAGGTGTGTGTGTGTGTGCGTGTGTGTGTGACACAGAAAGGCAGACGCGGCAGTGGAAGCTGCAGCCACAACGTAACCTATTTCTAATTTAAAAAGACAAAAAGAACATATCCTACTTCTCTCGCATTCGCCAAGAATCGCGATTCAACCGATGCGAGTCGTCAAGCATTTGTACCGATTTTACTGGGCTGGCGTAAAGCAATTTTATCCAAGACATACATTCTGGATTGAAACCAGATTTCTTTAGAACAAAAAAAGGAAGATCTTCTCTACCCCGTCAAAGGCATTCTCCGCATCTAGTGAGATAATCACTTCCAGAATGTTCAAACTGGGAGAGCTAATGACATTTAAGAGCCTCCTCGTGTTATGAAATGAGCCTTCCAAGCATGAAATCTGTTTAATCAGTTGATATTATACTTGATAGGACCCGTTGAAGGCTAGGATCTTTAACAGGATCTTTAGGTCAACATTTAAGGGAAAGGGCCTATAGCTGCCACACATAAGAGGGCCTTTATCACTCTTACGCAGGAAGGAAAGGGCATTCTTTGGAGGGCTGGTGCAATGGTGTCAGAGAATAGCTTAAAAAAACTGAACAGTGAACCCATGGGGCCTTGAGTGTACCATTCTCAAGTGACATAACTGCCTACTGTAATTCCTTGAGATCGGACTTCCCAGCTCCCCAACAAATCCACACTACATTTATTTTAGGGAAAACAATCTTATCTAGAGGGCTATCTCCATCCCAAACATCTGAAGGACATTGTGAAGAGTAGAGGTTTAGAGTAGAAAGAATTTAATATCTTAGTAATCTCAACAGGATCTGAGGTAACTACAACCCACCATGGATTGATCTTAGGGATCAATCTGAATAGTGTGGCTGCGCGCACCTGATGTGTTAAAAACCTTCCAGCTTTACCCCCAGCCCTCAAACGTTGTTTAGAAAGGAATAACTGATTTTGTGTTTACTTGTGGATAATAAATCATATTGGACTGAAAATAAAGGTGTCCCTTAAATAACGGGGGTAGGAGCTGAAGCATACAAAGTGTCAATCTAAATCTCCTTGGTGAGTGCTTTCTGACGCCACCCTTTCCACTTTTCTGTAGCGTTGAGACATATATAATTTGCCCATACATAAATGCCTTAAAAGATTCCCAGAGTGGTCTAAAAATCTCTGGAGAATATTAGTATCAAAGCACAGGAGATCTACGAATAATAGAATTCTTTCAAGGAAGCTTGGGCTAGCAAAGAGGAGTTATGGCTCCACTGTCTGGAGGGAGGGCACAACTAGGAAAGCCAGTGTCAATAGATATGGGGGCGTGGTCTGAGATAACAATGCTATGGTACTCACATGAGTGGATATTGGATAAAAAATTATTATCCAAGAGAAAAAAAAGGAGGATTAGAGGAAGACCTGTCTATGGAGGGGTCTTGAATTAAATTAAAGTCACCACCAATAATTAAATAGTGGTCATCAACTCCAATGATCCCAGGAGCTATGTTGTCGGGGGCTTCATGCCCCTGGTAGGGTCACCCAAGGCAATCAGGTCCTAGGTGAGGGGCCAGACAAAGCGCAGCTCATCACCTCTGATGAATAGAAAGAACAATGGAGTCAGGTCTCCCTTGCCCGGACGCGGGTCACCGGGGCCCCCCCCTGGAGCCAGGCCTGGGGGTGGGGCTCGCTGGCGAGCGCCTGGTGGCCGGGTCTACACCCATGGGGCCCGGCCGGGTACAACCCGAAAGGATGACATGGGCCCCCCTTACCATGGACCCACCACCCATAGGAGGGGTCTCAGGGGTCGGGTGCTTAGAGAGATGGGCGGCAGTCGGAGGCGGGGACCCTGGCGGTCCGACCCCCGGTTGCAGAAGCTGGCTCTGGGGACGTGGAACGTCACCTCTCTGGCGGGGAAGGAGCCTGAGCTGGTGCACGAGGTTGAGAGGTACCGGCTAGATATAGTCGGGCTCGCCTCGACGCACAGCGTGGGTTCCGGAACCAGTTTCCTTGAGAGGGGCTGGACGCTCTACCACTCTGGAGTTGCCCCCGGTGAGAGGCGCAGAGCGGGGGTGGGAATGCTTGTTTCCCCCCGGCTCGGCGCTTGCACGTTGGGGTTCACCGCGGTGGACGAGAGGGTAGCCTCCCTTCGCCTTCGGGTGGGGGATGGGTCCTGACTGTCGTCTGTGCCTATGCACCGAATGGCAGTACAGAGTACCCACCCTTTCTGGAGTCTTTGGAGGGAGTGCTGAAGAGCGCCCCCTCTGGGGACTCCCTCGTCCTCCTGGGGGACTTCAATGCTCACGTGGGCAGCGACAGTGAGACCTGGAGGGGCGTGATTGGGAGAAACGCCCCCCCTGATCTAAACCCGAGTGGTGTTCTGTTATTGGACTTCTGTGCTCGTCATGGACTGTCCATAACGAACACCATGTTCAAGCATAAGGGTGTCCATATGTGCACTTGGCACCAGGACACCCTCAGTCGCAGTTTGATGATCGACTTTGTGGTCGTGTCAGCGGACTTGCGGCCACATGTTTTGGACACTCGGGTGAAGAGAGGGGCGGAGCTGTCAACTGATCACCACCTGGTGGTGAGTTGGCTCCGATGGTGGGGGAGGATGGCAGTCAGACCTGGCAGGCCCAAACGTTCTGTGCGGGTTTGCTGGGAACGTCTGGCTGAATCTCCTGTCAGAAAGAGTTTCAACTCCCACCTCCGGGAGAGCTTTTCTCGTGTCCCGGGGGAGGCGGGGGACATTGAGTCCGAGTGGACCTTGTTCTGTTCCTCCATTGTCGAGGCGGCTGACCGGAGCTGCGGCCGTAAGGTGGTCGGTGCCTGTCGTGGCGGCGGCCCCCGAACCCGCTGGTGGACACTGGCGGTGAGGGATGCCGTCAAGCTGAAGAAGAAGTACTACAGAACCTTTTTGGCCTGTGGGACTCCTGAAGCAGCTGATGGGTATCGGCGTGCCAAGCGGAGTGCGGCCTCTGTGGTTGCGGAGGCAAAAACTCGGGCGTGGGAGGAGTTCGGTGAGGCCATGGAGAACGACTTTTGAACGGCTTCGAGGAGGTTCTGGACCACCTCCGGCGGCTGAGGCGGGGGAAGCAGTGCACTGTCAACACTGTGTTCAGTGGGGGCGGGGTGCTGCTGACCTCGACTTAGGACGTCTTGGGTCGGTGGAGGGAATACTTCGAAGACCTCCTCAATCCCACCAACACGTCTTCCCTTGAGGAGGCAGAGCCTGGGGACCCCGTGGTGGTCTCACCAATCTCTGGGGCTGAGGTCGCTGAGGTAGTCAAAAAGCTCCTCGGTGGCAAGGCCCCGGGGGTGGATGAGGTCCGCCCGGAGTTCCTCAAGGCCCTGGATGTTGTGGGGCTGTCTTGGTTGACACGTCTCTGCAACATCGCGTGGACATCGGGGGCAGTGCCCCTGGATTGGCAGACTGGGGTGGTGGTTCCCCTCTTCAAAAAGGGGGACCGGAGGATGTGCTCCAACTATAGGGGGATCACACTCCTCAGCCTCCCCGGGAAGGTCTTTTCGGGGGTCCTGGAGAGGAGGGTCCGCAAGATTGTCGAACCTCGGATCCAGGAGCAGCAATGTGGTTTTCGTCCTGGTCGTGGAACTGTGGACCAGCTCTATACCCTTAGCGCGGTCCTAGAGGGTGCATGGGAGTTTGCCCAACCAGTCTACATGTGCTTTGTGGACCTGGAGAAGGCATTCGACCGTGTCCCTCGGGGAGTCCTGTGGGGGGTGCTCCGGGAGTATGGGGTTTCGGACCCATTAATTCGGGCTATCCGGTCCCTGTACTCTCGGTGCCAGAGCTTGGTCCGCATTGCCGGCAGTAAGTCGGACCTGTTTCCTGTGAGAATTGGACTCCGCCAGGGCTGCCCTTTGTCACCGGTTCTGTTCATAACCTTTATGGACAGAATTTCTAGGCGCAGCCAGGGAGTTGAGGGGCTGCGGTTCGGTGGCCTCAGGATTGGGTGGCTGCTTTTTGCCGATGATCTAGTCCTGTTGGCTTCATCGGAACGTGACCTTCAGCTCTCTCTGGAGCAGTTCGCAGCCGAGTGTGAAGCGGCTGGAATGAGAATCAGCACCTCCAAATCTGAGACCATGGTGCTCAGCCGGAAAAGGGTGGAGTGCAGCCTCCGGGTCGGGGATGAGATCCTGCCTCAAGTGGAGGAGTTCAAGTATCTCGCGGTCTTGTTCACGAGTGAGGGAAGGATGGAACGGGAGATCGACCGGCGGATCGGTGCGGCTTCTGCAGTGATGTGGACTCGTGGTGACGAAGGAGCTGAGTCGAAAGGCGAAGCTCTCGATTTACCGGTCGATCTACGTTCCTACCCTCACCTATGGTCACGAGCTTTGGGTAGTGACCGAAAGAACGAGATCGCGAATACAAGCGGCCGAAAAGAGCTTCCTTCGCAGGGTGGCTGGGCTCTCCCTTAGAGATAGGGTGAGAAGCTCGGCCATCCGCGAGGAGCTCAGAGTAGAGCCGCTGCTCCTCCGCATCGAGAGGAACCAGTTAAGGTGGCTCGGGCATCTAGTGAGGATGCCTTCTGGACGTCTCCCTGGTGAGATGTTCCGGGCACGTCCCTCCGGGAGGTGGCCCCGGGGAAGAACCAGGACGCGCTGGAGGGACTATGTCTCTCGGCTGGCCTGGGAACGCCTTGGGGTCCCCCTGGGAGAGCTGGACGAAGTGGCCGGGGAGAGGGAAGACTGGGCCACCCTGCTGAAGCTGCTGCCCCCGCGACCCAACCCACGGACAAGCGGAAGAAGATGAAGAGAAAAAGCTTGTAATGGATTTATCGTCATCCCATGTAGGTGCATAAACACAGGCCATAACCACAGGCATGCCACATAGTCTACCAGAAATATTTACAAATCAACCATTAGGGTATTCAGTGGAGTTTGATAACTCAAATGGAACACTCTTATATAAGCTGCACCCCTTGCCCTTACTGGGAATTTAGAGTGAAATACATCTCCTATCCACACACACAGGACCTCCTTCCAACTGCCATAACACTATTCTCAGTTTAACATGGTGAAGCGTACCTTGTAGAGGGAGCGGCTGATCTGTCGCTGTGTGTTGTCTCCACCCGACTCTGAGAACCTGGTGTGTTTGCTGATGCTGCAGACTGCTCTCTTGCTGCACCACTGCCTCTGACTCTGTGGACCAGCACTCCCTTTAAAGCTTAACACGCTGTCGAACCTGAGATAGAAACAAACACAACGTCATAACTGTGTGACAACTGCACCAATATGTGGAAGCATCATCACATCAGCTGACAGTTTAGGTCCACTTATTGAAACTATTGCAGTTTGATGGCTGTAGTTTGAGACCTAGTGTCTCTGATATGCTGTGCTGGTTAGTTAGTAACTCCTTCACAGTAAGTTAGATGGAGTTTTTCAGTTTTTAATCCATGGATGTTGCTAAATGCACAGCTTGTGATCCTCCACTCTCTGGAACATCAGATCTAGAATCTTTGTATTTTATTCATCCTCCATCTTAATCTCGAGTTTGAAACCAGGTTAAGTGTTTCCTCTTAGAGAAAGAGACAATAATTCATCCATGTTAGTCATTTAAAGTTCTTCATGCAAAATGTGGCCACACAAAAAACTGGCCTCTTGCTACATGTCATTCCCCGTCTCTCTCTACCAAATAAAGCTTGAATATATATATATATATATATATATATATATATATATATATATATATATATATATATATATATATATATATATATCTATATATCTATCTCTATATATCTATATCTCTATATATATGTGTGTGTGTGTGTGTGTGTGTGTGTGTGTGTGTGTGTGTGTGTGTGTGTATATCATCCTCTCATATCTATATCTATACCCTACATACCTCTCTCTACCCCACACCATATCCCATATATCTATATATATATCTCTCTCTATCTCTATCTCTCTCTATCTCTCTCTCTCTCTCTCTCTCTCTATATATCTCTATATATATATCTCTATATATATATATCTATATACTGTGAACTGTTTTGATATGGCAATATTTTAACTAGTAGTGGCGGGGAAGGTGGTTAGAGCGTTTGTCTCAGGATCACGTCCAGGGTTTTTGGGGGGGTTGTTGTTTTTGCAGTTGCACTCCAAGGCCATTGGGTTTCAGTGAATAAATACCTGCCACCGGTACCTGTCCGAAGACTAGGGATGAGTTTTAGTTAGCTAGATGATTTCACTAGTCAGCTAGTAAGGGGAGGAGCCAGTCTTTGTTTGCTATATGTTGCATAGTATGTCTGTTTGAGTTTACCTAGTTTTTAATTATCTTTGGCTATGGATAGCATTGTGGAGGAGTTTGTTCAACATCCCTCTGGGAAACTGCTGGAACAGTGCACCAAGGAGCAGCTGATTAAGATTGCTCAGCATTTCTCTGTTGAGGTGGATCCCAAACGAACAAAGGAAAATCTGAAGAGTATCATCAAGGCTAATTTGCAGGAATGCGGTGTGCTGATGGATGAAGGTGGTAAGATTGGTGTAAGTATTTCTGGGAATGTTTTGACATTCGAACAGCAGAAAGAATTACTGCTTTTGAAATTGGATCATGAAAAAGAATTGGAAGAAATAAAATACAAAAAGGAACAGATGAAAATGGATTTGGAAATACAAAAATTGGCATTAATTAAGGAAGGAAAATTTTCTGCATCTGCTTTAAATGTGCAAACCACTGGTTCGCATTTTGATGTTGCCAGTAATTTGAGATTGTTGCCAAAGTTTAATGAGAATGATGTTGAAACCTTCTTCTGTTTGTTTGAACGTATTGCCCATTCTAGATCTTGGCCTGATGAGGAACAAACATTAATGTTGCAGTGTGTCTTTACAGGTAAAGCTCAAGAAGCCTATTCTGCGCTATCTTCTGAGGACTGTAAGGATTACAATGTTGTGAAATCATCTGTCTTGAAGGCTTATGAGTTAGTTCCTGAGGCCTATCGTCAGCGCTTTAGAAGCTGGCGAAAGACTGGTAAACAAACACATGTGAAGTTTGCACAGGATTTGGTCACACATTTCAACCGTTGGTGTTCTTCATCTGGGGTAAAAACATTTGATAAATTGTGTGATTTGATAGCTCTAGAACAATTTAAACAATCTGTGCCTGATTACATTGCCACCTATATTAATGAGCACAAAGTCACCTGTCCTAATGAGGCTGCAGTGTTGGCCGATGAATATGTGTTAACACATAAGCGTATCTTTGGTGAGCGATGTAGCCAGGATAGATATCAGAAAACAGGTAATTTTTCCCCCAAATTTAATAAGCCATCTATTGGAAAAGGTAATCCTAATATGTGTAATTATTGCCATCAAAAGGGTCACTGGAAAAAGGAGTGTCCTTTGTTAAAAGAGAGAGTGAAAGCAGACCATGTGAAGTCAGCTGGTTTGGCTACAACTATTCATACCCTGAATTTTGGAGCTAAGGAAAACCTAGTAGCTCCATTTCAAATGGAAGTTAAACACATAGAATCCTCTGAAGTTGATGAGGGTTATGCCCCATTCATCTCTGATGGATTTGTCAGGCTAAGTGGAGGTGATAAAAGGGTTCCAGTTAAAATACTGAGAGACTCAGGAGCTTTACGCACATTTGTGAGGCAGGCAATTTTGCCCTTTTCGCCACGTTCAGATACCGGGGGTTGTATTCCGGTCAGAGGGATGGGTTTGACAACTCTTTTTGTGCCTATACATAAAATGTTCTTGTCATGTGATCTGGTACAGGGGAAGGTCGAAGTTGGTGTTCGTCCTAAACTGCCAGTGGAAGGAGTTGACATCATTCTAGGAAATGACCTGGCAGGACATCGGATATGGCCAGATAATGTAGAATTTGAGGGTCTACAACTTTCTGAGGTATCAAATCAACAAAGTGAGACAGTTGTGGCTTCCTTGTCATCTCTAGAAGTCCCTGAAAATGAGCAAGCAGTTTTAACAGCTTGTACTGTGGAAACAAAGGAGCTTAGTGAATTAGAACCAGCAGTTACAGCCTGTGCTGTGACTCGTTCAATGACTGCTGCGCTAACTGATATGAAACAAAACTCTTGTGATGTAAAGAAATTTGCCTTGTCCCTGCCACCTAATCTTTGTGTTTCTCGTTCAGAGCTGGTGAAAGAACAAAAAGCGGACCAGTCTCTGAGGGATGTGTATGATCTGGTTTTGCCTACAATGCAGGTAGGAAAGGTGATGCAAGGATATTTCATTTTGGATGACGTCTTGGTTAGGAGGTGAGCTCCTCATGGTGAGACATTTAGCGGTGATCCTATTGTCCAAATTGTATTGCCTGTAAAATTTAGGACAGCCACAATTCAGATAGCTCATGATAATGTTGCAGGACATATGGGTGTCAAGAAAACACATGATCGTTTGCTTCAGCATTTTTTCTGGCCACGTATGAAACGTGATGTTTCTGCATTTGTAAAGACATGTCATACTTGTCAAGTTACAGGCAAACCTAACCAAACAATAAAACCTGCTCCTTTGTGTCCTATTCCTGCAGTGAGTCAGCCTTTTGAGCACCTGATTATTGACTGTGTGGGTCCTCTTCCCAGATCCAAGTCAGGTTGTTCTTATTTGCTAACTGTAATGTGCCAGTCAACCAGATATCCAGCTGCTTATCCTCTTCGTTCCATCACTACAAAGTCTGTTGTTAAGGCCATGAGTCAGTTTATATCTGTGTTTGGTATTCTCAAAATAGTACAGAGTGATCAGGGATCAAATTTTACATCTCGGCTGTTTGCACAAATCCTTAAACAACTTCACATAAAACACAACAAGGCCTCAGCATACCACCCTCAGAGCCAAGGTGCACTTGAGCGCTTTCACTAGCATTTGAAATCTTTGTTGCGTGCTTATTGCACAGAGCTAAAAGCAGATTGGGAGGAGGGTTTACCATGGCTCTTGTTGGCAGCGAGGGAGGTTGTTCAAGAGAGTACAGGATTTAGTCCTAATGAGCTTGTTTTTGCTCATACGGTCCGCGGTCCTTTGTCTGTGTTGCATGATCAATGGAGGTCAGCTGAGCCTCCACAGAATTTGATTACCTATGTTAATGGGTTTCGGCGAGACTCTATGAGGCTGGGGAATTGGCCAAAAAGAAGTTACAAGTTTCTCAGAAAAAAATGAAAAAACTGTTTGACCGCAAGGTAGAGCAACGAAAATTTAGTCCAGGTGACCAGGTTCTGGTTCTTCTACCACTGGTGGAGTCACCTTTTCAGGCTAAATTTTTTGGTCCATGTCATGTAGTCCGTCAGGTTTCAGAGCAAAATTACCTGATTGGAATGCCAAATAAAAGAAAATCATCTAAAATATGCCATATTAATTTGCTCAAGCCTTACCATGTGCGGGAACCATTAGGTGACGAGGCCCAAGGTTATCCAGCTCTGATGGTAAATGATTGCATGTCAGTGGTTGAGGAAGAGAACTTAGCGGGTGATGGGGTTTTGCAACCTCGCTTAAAAAATTCAGAAACTCTTGCAAAGTTAGATACAATACTTAGTCATTTGGACGAAAGTAAGTGTAAACAGCTGGTTAAGCTTATTCAAAGTTACCCAGGTCTGTTCTCTGATAATCCTACTCGCACCCATGTAATTGAGCATGATGTTGATGTGGGAGATGCTAAGCCTATCACTCAGCGGTTCTATCGAGTCTCTCCAGAGAAACAAAAGATCTTGGACTCAGAAGTGTCATATATGTTGGATAATGCTATTGCTGAACATTCTTCATCCGGCTGGGCCTCACCTTGTCTTTTGGTTAGCAAGCCTGATTGCTCCTATAGACCCTGCACTGATTACAGGAAGGTGAATGCTGTAACAAAACCTGACTCTTTCCCTCTTCCCCGGATGGAAGATTGTGTTGATCAGGTTGGCGCGGCCAAATATGTTAGTAAGTTTGATCTTCTTAAGGGATACTGGCAGGTTCCACTTTCTAAAAGAGCCAGAGAGATTTGTGCTTTTGTGACACCATCAGGTCTGTACTCTTACACCGTCATGCCATTTGGACTGCGTAATGCTCCAGCCACATTTCAGAGGTTAATGAACAAAGTTGTGTGTGGACTGGAGGGTTGTGCAGTCTACTTGGATGATGTGGTGGTCTATAGTGAGTCATGGGAAGAACATCTTCACCGAGTGAAAGCTCTATTCGACAGACTGCTCTGGGCTAACCTGACTATAAATCTGGCCAAATGTGAATTTGCGAAGGCTACAGTAAGCTATTTGGGTAAGGTTGTGGGACAGGGAAAAGTTTGCCCTATTCATGCAAAAGTCTTGGCAATACAAGCATTTCCTGTTCCATCTACTAAGCGGGAATTGTTGCGTTTCCTGGGGATGGCAGGTTATTATCGGGGGTTTTGTGCCAATTTTGCCTCTGTTGTAGCCCCATTGACTGAGTTGTTTAAAAATGATGTTAAGTATGTTTGGTCTCCCCTTTGTCAGCAGGCATTCGACCAAGTGAAATATCTGTTGTCCTCTGCTCCTGTGCTCGCAGCTCCTCGGCTGGATCACCCTTTCCAGTTGCAAGTAGATGCAAGTGATGTTGGGGCTGGGGCAGTTTTGTTACAGACAGATGAAAGTGGGGAGAAAAGGCCCATAAGTTACTTCTCGAAGAAGTTTAAAGTTTATCAGAAACATTATTCTGTAATAGAAAAAGAGGCACTTGCTCTTATTTGGGCCCTTCAACACTTCGATGTTTATGTTGGTTCAGGTTCTTCTTCAGTGGTTTACACTGACCACAACCCATTAACTTTTTTGCGTTCGCTCCAAAACCCAAATCAAAGACTGATGCGATGGGCCTTAATGATGCAGCCATATCATTTGGACATACGTCACATTAAAGGCAAAGAAAATGTGGTGTCACGTGCTCCTTTGATTTAGAAATAGCAGTTACAGAAAAAATTGCCCATTTGTCTTTGTATATCTTCTGCCCTGATTTTCAGGTACTCTTAAAAGTGCTTCCTTCGGATCCAAGGTTGCTGGGTTATGAGAATTGAGGGTGGGGGTGTATTGGGACGTGATGGGAAAATTTTCATTGGTTGTTGGTAAATAACAGATTAGACAGGTGTTTGGTAAATGAAAGTTAATATATATATATTTTTTATTTCAGAGTCGGCGGTGGGACATCGCTCTTGTGGAGGGGGATGTGACGGCTTTAGGCCTGACCTAATTTTTGATTGGTTGTCTGGGAAGCTCATCAGGAGAGACGGGTAACACCTGAATTGGTTTGAATGCTCACTTATAAAAAGAGCTTTGAGCATTCGCTCGCTCTCTCCTGTTTGAGTGGCTGGGTTTGTTTGAGCTTTGGTTATTTATATTTTGTTTCATCTTACATTTACACACACCCATACATTACAAACATTACTGATGAACTGATATGCACAGTTAAACTTAGTTTAAATAAATTTATGTTTTATAGTTTAAAAGCATGTGTGGACTCCATCTTTTGTCATACCTCTGAGCCAGGTTGTGACTCATATATATATATATATATATATATATATATATATATATATATATATATATATATATATATATATATATATATATATATATATATATATATATATATATATATATACATACACACACACACACACACACACACACACACACACACACACACACTCCAGGTCAAGAGTTTGAGAACACCCTAATTTTTCCAGTTACAGTGGTCCCTTGTTTATCGCGGGGGATACGTTCTAAAAATAACCCGCAATAAACGAAATCCGCGAAGTGAGTTTTACAATTATTATTCATGTTTTAAGGCCGTAAAACCCCTAACCACACACTTTTATACACCTTTTTACACACATTTTGTACAGTACTTCCTTAAAAAGGACGCAGAGCACATATGCGGTTCTCCCTTTGTCAATTTAGGACACAGAACACAATGCGCGTTCATACTGTAGAGCACGCTGTAAAAAAAAAAAAAAAGCATGCAAAATGACCCTGAAAAAAATCCGCGAAACAGCGAGTCCGCGAAAAAAGTGAACCGCGATATTGCGAGGGACGACTGTATTTATTGCAATTCAAGTCGTGCAAGCTTGAAATGGTACAAAGGTAAGTACTGAACAGCCATAGGTTGAAAAAAAGTTTGGTTAGCCAAAACTGAAAAATTATGTACATTTCAGCTGTGGGAAACTCTGACAGGAAGTGGTCTGGCACACCCAAAGCCACAACTGAATCAGAGGACAAGTTTCTGAGAGTTAACAGCTTGCGTGATAGGCGGCTCACAGGACAACAGCTTCAAGCACAGCTTAATAGTGGTCGTAGTAAGCAAGTCTCAGTTTCAACTGTGAAGAGAAGACTTCGAGCTGCAGGTTTGACAGGACGAGTTGCAGCAAGAAAGCCATTGCTAAGACGTCAGAATAAGACAAAGAGGCTCTTCTGGGCCATGAAACACCGCCATTGGACTACTGAAGACTGGAAGAAGGTATTATGGACTGATGAATCAAAATTTCAAATCTTCGGTTCATCACGCAGGATCTTTGTACGCTGTTGAGTAGTCTAAATATATAGAACGAAACCTTGAATATATTGAATGAAGTCTGAATATACTGAATGAAACCTTGAATATATTGAATGAAGTCTGAATATATTGAACGAAACCTTGAATATATGGAAATGAAACTTTGAATATGTTGAATGAAACTTGACTGACGTCAGACTTCACAGCTTCTTGTGTAACATGTGGATGCTATAGCTAAAAGTGAGTGACAACGAGTCAGTCCTCTCACAATCTCGTTGCAGCAATATTAAACTATAAGGGCATCATTAACACTGCGTGTACGGGCCAAAATCCTCCCCCCCCCCCCCCCCCCCCCCCCCCCCCCCCGATACCCCTGATCAATACCATTTTTTCTTTTAATCGTGGCAGACATAAAACAGGCCAGGCAGCTGTTCATCAGGCCAACTCAGCTTGCCTTACCTACATACCTCACAGGAGTGCCCCACAACACCCAGTGCAGGCTCGGACTGGCAGTCTGTGCTACCGGGCAAATGCCAGATGGGCCGGCCCATCTCGGCCACATTGGACACATTGTCAACTTTGGGCACGTTACTCACACACAAAATGCGGACAGACAGACAGAGGCATAATAAGATTATGGCGAAACTTTAAACAAAACGGTTAAAAATTGAGCGAACTTTTTCGGGAGGATTTCAACACGCATTTGCAAGTGTATTTATCATGTCCTCATTGCTTAATATCGCTGCAACTAGATTGCGGGCGGCCTGACTCATTGTCTTTCGCTTTTACAGACTGTTACACAAGATGGCTGCAGACACTGCCGCTAGGTCTGACGTCAGTGATGTTTCAATCAATATATTCAAGGTTTCATTCCATATATTCAGACTTCATTCAATATTTCATTCAATATATTCAAAGTCAAGTCAAGTCTCAAGTCTTTGACGGCAATGCCAAGTCAAGTCTCAAGTCAAGTCTCAAGTCTTTTGTCCCAAATCAAGTCTCAAATGACCGAAATAAACGTTATCATTATGGTACCATGTAAGGAAAGCACTATATAAATGCAGTCCATTTACAATAACCTATTAATTATTATTATTAATTATTATTATTATATCAAAATGCAATACCAAAATGGGTCAGAGCATGTTCACTTAGCATCATATCACTGGGGGACTAGAATGTGGACACTTCCATTTATTTAATGCTATGATCTGTCTGTGTCGCTTTGTCAGTGCCTAACACAGTTACTTTTTCCACATTAATGAAATCTGCTAAAGCTCAGCTTCCCAGGGATATCAAACATTTGAAGAAGGTCAAAGTATGTGTGAACAGGAGCCTTGTTAAGAGGTAGGCTACTGTGCAATTCCAAACGAAACCTTAAAATAGTAGCCTCCGGTTTTCATTGTCAAATATGACCTTGCAAACATTTACGTTTAATTAAATGAATAGGCTACTTATAATGAAATTAAAATAAAAAGTTATTCACAAGTCACACACGAGTCACAACAGACAAGTCCAAGTCAAGTCTCGAGTCATTGGGAGCAAGTCTAAGTTAAGTCGGAAGTCTTTGTTTGCGCGACGTAAGTCCGACTCGAGTCCAAGTCGCTAACTCGAGTCCCCATCACTGATATATATATATATATACACACACACATACACACATACATACATACATACATACATACAGTATATATTCTGTCTATTTTTTTCTTTTTAACAGGCTTCTTTTGAACAGATTCAGTGTTTTCTTCTCACTGTTTTGAGGTCTGCTCTTTTAGCTTTTTTAACTTTTAGCTTTCTTAAAGCAGGACGAGGCTGTTCAGCAGAGCGGAGGCACTGTGTAAGTTTAGTTCATGTTCAGGTCTTTACTGTGCCCTTATCCTGTCATCAAGTTTTTCCCACTTTATAAGATAACATCTTATTTAATTTTCCTTAAAATTCTAAAGGCCACACACCCATCTGTAAAGCTTTGGTGCCTAGTGGGGTCATGACCAACCAGGATGGGAACTGGGAACAGGTGTAGTTTATCTCGATGTTAATTAAATAGGGCTGTATTGTCTTGATCTACTGACAGTCTAGTCAGTGTGCTGATATTCTACTGGACATGTAAGCTAAGTGTTGCCCTCACGCCTCTGTGGACACAAGACAAGTATAAGACTCACAGAGGCTCCGGGTTATGTTTGAATCCCAGTTTACCCCAAGCTTCCTCTGGTGTCAGATTTGGGCTCTCCTCCTCATCCAGCTCATGACTGCAGACAAACAAACAAACAAAATATTAGAAACATTATCATGTTCACATTCACACCTCCATCTGTTTTTGCAGATTTTTATTGGACTAGATAATTTTAGTTTGTTACATGCTGCAATTACTGTAAGTGTTACACTTGACACACCAACTGTCACACACTGCTCTTCTCATAAGTAGCAGCCCAGGTTTAAACGCACATATTTAGAACATTTGAATTTTGTGAGGAGGTACAAAACAGGCCTTCATCACTGAAGGTCGCTCAAAATTTCTAGATATTCAATCTTAAACATCACTAATGCAACAAGGATTAAAATATATTTAAAATGTATATTGCAACTGCAGTTCTTTAAATGCTGGCTATCGAATAAGTCAATCTCCCATGTCCCTATGTTAAAATGTCTAACTTCACAGCGGAAATAAACATGTTTACAGCCTGGTACAGCCTGGCTTTGGTCTCCACAGCTACAGACTCACCTGCGTTTGACTTGAGCCTGTCCTCCTGGAGGTTTGTCATCCTCATTATCATCTCCTCTATTTGACATGTCGATTCTTGAGTTAAACTGTCTGCCAGTGCTGCCAGCAGCCTGCTGGGAATCTGTCCAAATATACAAAATATTTAGCAGCCATATATAATATTATCTACACATCATAAATAATTCAGTCATACTGTAGTCACCAACATCATTTGGACTGCAGATAATACAACGCGTATTATTGGATGATTTTTCTGATGTGATTCTGGAGCTAAGAAGAATTTCACTCAACACAAGACAATACAAGACAACACATTAGGCAGTCGACTTAAGACATTTTTTTTTGATAGAGTTCATAGTCAAAGCTGGCTCGGGTGAGTCCTGAACCATCGCTTTGTAATGTTGCTATAGGCCTAGAATCTCAAGGTACTTCCCATGATGCACTTTCCATTTGTACACATTCATGTTTCTCATCTCTCAGGTTCTCACAAATCGTGGTTAAGATCAGCGATTGGTCAAGCCTGCTGCTGTGGTCCTGATGATGTCCTGCCCACTACCTATACTATTATTGAGTGTAACTGCAAGTGTGCGAGTGTGACTGCAATATTTTTATTTTTACTATTTAGTATGGTCGTCCTCTGGGCACCCACACTAAATACATTTTTTTTAAAAATTAGTCCTACAAAAATAAAAATTATATCACTAGATTTAGCTCATTCAGGACAGTCCTTCTATTATTTTACTATTTTTATTAAGAACGTTTGTCCTCCAATTCTATTTTTTTGTCATTTGACAGTTAAACTAATAATAAGACAGAATAGTTACTCACAATGGCTCCCCCACAGTGACTTACACTCCTACCTGCTGGGGGACCATGAAGACGATGACAACCAATCAAACAACAACCAACCCGGCATCAGGCCACGCACGCACGCACGCACAAACGGACACACAAACGCAAGCACGCACGCACGCACGCACACACCTTTTATGGCCTTTTCAAGCTTTATAGTACAGTATAGAGACAGCAGGAAGTGACAGTGACAGGAATGTGGGGAGAGAGAGACAGGGGAATGACATGCAGCAAAGGGCCGCAGGTCGGATTGAAAACCTAGGCCTCTGGAGCAAGGTGGCAGAGGGCACCCACACCGTACTTTGTGCAGGAAATGCAGTTTTCTAGTTAGTGTGGATGCCCAGAGGGCATGCATGCATTGGAAATCCTGAAATCTCTCAACAGACCCACTACACTTTAAACAAAAACTACTACTGCATACTTTGTAATACAGACTTCATTCAAATTGTACACAAGATCTTAAACTATAAACCTTGTACTCAACTTTACAAAATCTTTTACTGTTTTGAAAATATCAAACACTAAAGTTGAGGATGTTTTTACTCCACAGCTGTGTTTACAATGGGTGTGTATTGCGCCTGCTAGAGTGAGTAACATCAGCGTTACCGTTTCGGCAGTGTGAGCGTCAAAGCACCATAACACCCATGTTAAAAAGTAAGCAGACAAACCCGTTTCTCTCCCCAACGCTGGAAATCCATTCTGTACCGGAGGTCAGATAAAAAGATTATCTACACGATCAGGAAAGCCTCGTACTACTAGTGGTCAAATTGTTTCAGTGATAGTGGCCACAAATCACACCTGTGCCTAATTGATCTGGCCTGACCCTGGTTGCTCGGCAACCTCAAGCCTGCCTTTGACCTAACTTTGTTGAAGTCTCTGTGCTACTTCAGTGTCAGTAATAATGTATGGGCACGACACTCTAGTTATAATTGTTACCTTTAGTCATATCTTCATTAAAGTCTATAGTTACAGTAATCATTTTTTATTGTGTCTGTCTCTATATATTTATCTATCTACCCCTGTCCCCTCTCCATCAACTTAACTGGTTATGGCAGATGGTTGCCCACCAATGAGCTGGCTCAAGGTTTTTGTCTGTTAAAACACACACACCCCCCACAGGGACACACACACTTCTTACTGGTTTGTTCAGCTGTGTTAGGCTGTGACGAGGCAGCAGGTCTTTTGCGATCATTCCCATCCGAGGGCTCTTCAGATCCACTGAGCACTCCGTCTTCGGATCCACAGAGCACTCTGTCCACAGTCACACAGCTCCTGCCTGCTTCCATTGTGCAGTTCTGTTCAAAAAGATTATTCAGAACCTCAACGTCCTCATGAAGAGCACTTACTTCTTCTGTCTGCTGGCTCTCAGTTTCAGTCTGTTCATCCCTTTGTTCCTCTGAGTGTGTCTCCATCACTCCTGCTGCTGCTTCTCCACCAGTATTCCCATTACAGATGGACTCCTCATTGGTCCAGCCCTGTGCTACCCAGTATGAGTACTGCTCCCAGTAGTAGTAGTAGGTCTCTGCGGCATGTTTGTCCCAGGCAGCTTTTGTGTCTGGGTCACCCCAAGAAGCAGTCACTGCTTCTGGATCTGCAGACAGCAGATCAGTCTCTGGATGTTTCTCCAGCCAGCTGCTCCACAGCAGAGCTTCACCCTGTTGAGCTTCAGGAAGAAAAGAGAAAACATATTTGAATATCTGAGCTGTTGGTCTGTCCTGACTACTTTCAAACCACATGGGATCACATGACCCAGGCTTCTTAGGTCACTCAATGGTGAGCAAACGCTATCTGCTGATGAAGACTGACAGATGTAAATGAAAGCTCTGGAAAAAGCATGTAGGTGGACCTGCTGCCGCAGCGTGTAGACGTTTACATACAAGAGTGTCTGGGAGGATGAAAAGAATGAAGGAAATAAGATACGACATGTAGTTTTCAGAATGAGTCAGCAGATTATTAGATTATGTTATTTCAGTGGTCTTTAAATGAGCTTTCAATTTTTATCGTTACGTCTACATACAATACCTGAAACATGTCTACAGATACATGTACTTCACTGTGCTCTTCATCTCCTTACCCCAGTAGGTTTCCCAGCCAGTATCCTGGATCCCTCCTGCTCCTTCCTCCGGTGGAGCAAACACTTCCTTCACCTCACCTTGGTTAAAAATCACAAGGCAGTGTCATTATGAAGAAAAGAGACCTATACACTTGGAGTAAATATCTATGTTCAAGCATGCTTATTGTGTATGTCGACATGCTTTTGTACGGGGTGGGGGACAAAGCAGCCCATTTTATTCTTGCTTTCTCCCTCTTTACTTGAGAAGTGTGTTTGCATGTGCCTGAACAAAAACTACAAATAAAGTTCTGAATAGAAATCATTATCATCATTAAATTGTTCATTGTATTACCTTTGTTGTCGACCTGTAGAACTTCATCTTCCTCTTCTTCATCTTCAGCTGGCTCTGCCCGGTACATGGCAGACTTCCTGTTGGACTTCCTACTCTGTCACATGAGCAGAACTCAGGTTCACTCAGCTGCATTTTATTGGCCTTTACTTCCACGAAGATGAACTCAGTCACTCACCTCTGTCCTCTGCTCGGATGAGCTGGCAAAGGCCAGAGGCAGACCCATGCTGGCCATCAGCAGAGCCTCTTCATCCAACACCTCCTCCTCTTCATCATCATCATCAGCCTCTGTGAGTTTATAGAAAGTTTATTTTGCATGAAATCATACAGTATTTTCACAACTGATTTCACCCTCTGTTAATGTGTGTGTGTGTGTGTGTGTGCTCTTCATGTGTCATTCAATCAGTAGGAAACTTCCTAACCAGCTGGGGAAGTTTAAACAAAACCAGAACTGAACTTGAGGCCCAGTGTACTCTGACAAACACCACGAACCACCACCCGCTGTGCTCCATGAGATGCTGTGACATAATGTGACATGCTGTACCTTGGACGGCAGTGTCAAAGGAGAAGAGTCTGTTGTCAGAGCGGTACAGCTCTCGGTCCCTGCAGAGAAAACAAACAAACAGAAGAAGACTATGAAGAACGAGAACTCCATCACCCAGCATGCAGTGCCGCTGTCTGACTTTAAAATGAAGCGTGAAAAGAGAAGAGAGCCTCACTGTACAAAGGCTCTAGAGTAGCGGCAGTGCACCACCTCCTCCTGGGCAGAGGAGTGTCTCCTGCTGAAGAAGATGTCCGCCAGCACCGTCACCCTGCTCCGCTCCAGCATCATGACCGAGCAGCACGAGCACACGGTTTCAGTTCAACACTCACGTTCAGACACCGGACCAGACTGTGCTCACACTTCCGGTCATGTATTTTCAGAATAAAAGCAACAACAACTGATCAACAAAACTGCGAGTAACGTTCTTAGTACAGATGTAAATATCATCTATTTTTAGGGAAAATCAAATAAAGGTATTGAATTGAGTTTATTTTAGTAGCCCTTTTATTTCTTGTTGTAACAAAACAACTGTTGCAGCTTCATTCTCAGTCCACTAACTTTTCTTTCTGCTGAGACTGGGCCGAGGATCCCAGAGGCAGCTTTTATTTTGAAGCTGGTGTATTTTAAACAGGAAGTGTCGTTCCTGCTGAGTGGAACTCAGCTACCGGTGCCGTGGTTTCCGGGGGACACTGAATCACCTTAACACCTAGCTGTGTGTTCCAGCCGAAGCGGTCCGGGTTGGGATCAGTGCATATAATATTTGTGATAAATAAAAACATACTGGGACGCTCACGTGACCTCCGATGGCTCTGCTCGCGCCTGTTGACGGTAAACGCCTTTATGTTTGTTCTGCGTTAGAGGAACGTTCGGTGACGTTCGGTTGCTCGTTGGCAGCATCTCTCTTCTGTCTCCGGTTTATCATCAGAGCAGTGCGGTAGGCTGAGGTCTAACGTTAGTGCTGACACTAAATGTAGCTTCACTTGGGTCATATGCAACATGACGTCAGCTGTCAGCTGGTTCGGGGCTGGTGGTCGTGACTGTAAATGTAGATGCTCTAAGCTCACTGCTGATCTGATCTGTCAACGTGCCTGTGCTTCATTCAAAGCTTCTACCGGAACAGCTGAAACGTTCATGTGCACAGTGACGGGTGGTGTTCTCCTCCTACAGGTCTGAGCTGTGTGTAGATGTAGATGTGATGCTCTACATGCAGTGCGATCTCTGCCCCTCACTGATCCTGTCATCGGCTCGTTGAAGTGCAGCTCCAGCAGGATGTCAGACAATGGGAACCAGTCCTGTCTGATGGGGGCAGAGGACACCTTCTCCCTTCTGGTATGAACATGTTTTTAATGCTTATTTGATCATATCATATAAAACATGCTGCTGATGGGAATGGGGATGATGATGATGATGATGGTGGTGGTGACATTTGTTGGAATCTGTATCAAACAAATATTTGTTTTGAATATTTTCTTCAATAAGGATTTGAAGGCAGCACCGCAGTACTTCATAATGTTTCGCTCAGTTTTGTCACACAGCTTGGATGCTGCACTCGGCCATATTTTGATTCTGATCACCATGCAGCTCTCTTGGTCATGAATAGCCAAAAACTGCAAAAAAATTATTATTCCTTCTTCCTGCGACTCTGTTCAGCAGGCAGCAGTCCCACTCGCTCATTCACTCACACACACACACACACTACAGCTCTGGCTGACGTGCGTCCTAAACTTACAACAGACACGCTCACTTCACGCACGCCGGGCCCGCCCACCCTTAGCCTACAAAACAAAGTTTGAGAAATGTCTGCATTTCTCAAACAGAGACCTGCATACAGATGTGCTGCTCACAGCGACAGTTTCCTCATCGCTACCTAAGCCACCATCAGATCCTCCCTCACTCACATCCTGAATGTCCTGGACATATCCTGTATTCTGTGATTTTCCTCTTTTAATTTCTAACCGACCTGTTTCAGTTTATGCCTCTGCACGCCCAGTGTCTCCTCTCTGTCTCTTGCTCACTATACCACTAAAAATAAATGTGATAGTATGAAAACATTACAAGTGAGAAAATGAAATAAAAACATTGGACACAGTGGTGTATAACTGTCGGTTATATGCAGATTGACGTCTGAGTTATAAATGCTCAGAAATCAAGTTTGTTTCATTTGAATACGTAAGTTTTAGAAGTCATCAAACACATATTTAGGAAAAGTCACGGACTGAGAGACATGTAGTTTTAATGTAAACAAAGTAAAACAAGGATCGCTACTTTGATGAAGATGTTAAACAACATGCACAAGCAATACTTGATGCTGTCTGTGCAGAGGATGGGACGCGCGATGGAGAGAGCGCAGATCACCCACAGCGCAAGAGGCAGTGACCTGATAGAGCAGGGCACAGAGGGAATAAATAACAAAAAGAAAAAAGATTGGCATTGGCCAAGTTGTTTTTTTAACATCTGTATCGGCCCAGAACTTCACAATCAGTGCATCCCTACTTAAAACTATTTTTTAGAAATAAAGAACTGAAATTTGGCATGTGCATATATGTTCACCCCATTTGTTATGAAACCCATAAAAAGCTCTGGTGCAATCATTTACCTTCAGAAGTCATATAATTAGTGAAATTATGTCCACCTGTGTGCAATCTAAGAGTCACATGATCTGTCAGTACATATACATACCTTTTTTGAAAGGCCCCAGAGGCTGCACCATTAACCGAACACAGCTATGAAGACCAAGGAACTCTCCAAACAAGTAAGGGACAATGTTGTTATGAAGACCAAGTCAGGGTTAGGTTATAAAAAAATATCCAAATCTTTGATGATCCCCAGGACCACCATCAAATCTATCATAACCACATGGAAAGAACATGGCACAACAGCAAACCTGCCAAGGGACGGCTGCCCACCAAAACTCACAGACCGGGCAAGGCGGGCATTAATCAGAGGCAGCACAGAGACCTATGGAAACCCTGGAGGAGCTGCAGAGTTCCACAGCAAAGACCAGAGTATCTGTACATAGGGCGACAATAAGCCGAATGCTCCATAGAGTTGGGCTTTATGGCAGAGCCATTACTTTCAGCAAAAAACAAAATGGCACGTTCTGAGTTCCCGAAAAGGGAGACCCCCAAAATGTATGGAGGAAGGTGCTCTAAAATTGAAGATTTCGTCCATCAAAGAAAACACATCACATCATCCAAAGAACACCATCCCATGCTGTGGGGATGTTTTTTAAGCCGCCGGGACTGGGAAACTGGTCAGAATTGAGGGAAAGATGGATGGTGCTAAATACAGGGATAGAGGAAAACCTGTACCACTCTGTGTGATTTGAGGCTGGGACGGAGGTTCACCTTCCAGCAGGACAATGACCCCAAACACATGGCAAAGCAACACTTGAGTGGTTTAAGGGGAAACATGTAAATGTGTTGGAATGGCCTGGTCAAAGCCCAGACCTCAATCCAATAGAAAAATCTGTGGTCAGACTTAAAGATTGCTGTTCACAAGTGCAAACCATCCAACTTAAGGGAGCTAGAGCAGTTTTGGAATGGGGGCGGGGGTGGAATCCCAGTGTAAGATGAGGCAAGCTCACAGAGACTTATCCAAAGTGACTTGGAGCTGTGATTGCCACACAAGGTGGCTCAACAAAGTATTGACTTTAGGGGGGTGAATAGTTATGCACATAGAATTTTTCTGTTATTTTGTCCTAATTGTTGTTTCAGCTCTGATCATAACTTGGTTCACCTCAAACCCTGCTATGTGCCTCTGGTGTAGAGGAAGCCTACGACCACAAGGACTGTGAGGAGGTGGTCGGAGGAGGCTTATGAGGCACTGCAGGGCTGTTTTGAGGTGACTGACTGGCCTGCACTCTGTGAGCCCCACGGGGAGGACATTGATAGGCTTACAGAGGCAAATTGAAGAGAACACTTCAGGTAGTGACAATCAGTGACGAGTGCTTATTAAACGCCATTTAATAAATGCACTCAGCTGTATGTGCTTAGGTTTTCAGATCCACACATTCAGGGTGAATAGAAATGTGATTGTGCTTTTCAGATCATTGGATAATTTGATGTGAGCTAGACTAACCCCGCAGCCATGTTTGCTACGTAAAACAGAAATGGGAAGTAAGTGCTGGTGCTTTATGAAAAGTCAAAGGATGAGCGACGCCATGAGTATTAATCCTCCAAACATGAACACCTGTTCAGAGTTTCATGTCAATCATCTGATAGTTCCTGAGATGTTTTTGTCTACAGCTGGACCTTTATTGATCTGTCTGTCTTTGTTTACAGGTGTGTGTATTCCATGCGTGGGAGGAATGGGCCGGCCTGGGTCAACTAGAGGACTACCTGAGTGTTCTGGAGTACCTGCTGTGGGTCTTCACCCCTCTGGCCATCGTCTTCATCTTGCCTTTTCTCATCGTCATCCTCCTTTACCTCTCTATACTCTTCCTTCATGTGTATAAGGTAAGCAAAGCATCATGAACCACACACATGTTTAAATTATTTACAATGCTGACTCATGTAATACCACAGGTTTTGTCCAGATGACTTTAGACTCAACTTGGGCTTTAACACTAAATGCTTGTGACTTCATGTGAGCCCTCTGACTTGATATGTACAGTGCCTTGCAAAAGTATTCACCCCCTTGGCTTTTTACCTATTCCGTTACATTACAGTTCAATGTTTTTGTAATCTGAATTGTATGTGATTGATCAGAACACAATAGTCTAAGTTGGTGAAGTGAAATGAGAAAAATATATACTTTAAACTAGGGATGCACCGATGCATCGACTGAACATCGGTATCGGCTGATGTTGGCCTCCTTAACTGCCACTGGCAAATAAAGATGACATTCACCGTCAGTGGCCGATGATTATATGGCAGGTTTTTTTAGCCAAAACACGGGCACTTCAGAACATTCTTCCTGCGACTCTCTGTTCAGCAGGCAGCAGTCTCACTCGCTCATTCACTCACACACATACACACTACAGCACTGGCTGACGTGCCTCCTAAACTCACAACAGACACTCCCACTACCTTCAGCTCACTTCACGCACGCCAGGCCCGCCCACCCTTAGCCTACAAAATAAAGTTTGAGAAATGTCTGCATGGAGCACAGCAGCTTACAGGTGTGCAGCTGACAGATGTGCTGCTCACAGTGACAGTTTCCTCATCGCTACCTGAGCCATCATCAGATCCTCCCTCACTCACGTCCTGAGTGTCCTGGACATATCCTGTATTCTGTGATTTTCCTCTTTTCATTTCTAACCGGCCCGTTTCAGTTTATGCCTCTGCACGCCCAGTGTCTCCTCTCTGTCTCTTGCTCACTCCCAATTTACATATACTGCTAAAAAAAATGTGATAGTATGAAAACATTACAAGTGAGAAAATGAAATAAAAACATTGGACACGGTGGTGTATAACTGGTTATATGCAGATTGGCGTCCAAGTTTGTTTCATCTGAATACGTTGTAAGTTTTAGAAGTCATCAAACACATTGTTGTGTGACTATCAAAACCAATATTAGTCACTGAGAGGAGAAAGCAGGGCTCTGTCTGACACGCTGGGTTCAAGGATAAAGCATTGCATCTTCACTGCAGGTTGATGTTATTTATTTATCTTTGCACACAAACACATGCATTTATGCTGTGGAATTATGGAAAATTAACCTTTGCGGTCAACAGAAAATATCGGGCCTCTACCTCACCCTCTCTCTATACCAGAACACACACAGATTCACAGGCAGGTGCAGGTGATGTTCATTTGGCAATCATTCAGCTCACACCCACGCCCACACACATGTAGCCACACCCACCACCCAGGTGACAAGTGAGAAAATCTCTGCCTCTACATTCCGGCCCCTAATTATTATAACATAATAATTACTGAACAATCATGGAAACATTTGATACAAATCAAACAAGTTGAACATCAGAGATTTTTTTTTTTTTTTTTTTTTTTTTTTTTTTTTTTTTTTTTTTAGACATGAAGCTAGTTTGTTTTCAATGTCCTTGAATGAGCAGGTTCTTCACATGTCTTTAGGAGTCTCTAGGCCAGAGGTTCCAGAACATTCGGAGCCTAGACAGAGTGTAATCTGTGTCATAAAACATATTCAACGTCAAGTCGTGTCAAAACAAGTCATGTCAACAAGTAATCCCATCAGGTGTCCTCGGCTTCCTGAAGCAGACACATCTTGGTGACAGGCCTGTCCAGACAGCTTGTCCTGGTCTTGATCTTGGCTTGACGAACAAGTCCTCTTTTATCTTGAACAACTTTAACAACTTTCCCCATTATCCAAGAATTGCGGGGTGCAGAGTCATCCACAACAAGTACAATATCTCCTGGAACAAAGTTGCGCTTGCTCTTATTCCACTTCTTTAACTGAAAGCCACCTCTGGCGCAAATGGCTCTGGTGGTGAGGTTGCCCCAAAGAGATGCACACACATCCTGTACTCTTCCATAGCTTGAGAGAAATCCCCACCTGGCCACCAGAGAAACCTCAACAAGTTACAGTCTTCAACTGGCACACGCACTTGGTGATACATGGCCTCAATATCTGCTATCAAAACGATGGGTTCTTTCCTGAATCTGGCTATGACTCCAATCAATGAACTGGTAAGATCAGGTCCCTGCAGCAGCTGTGTGTTCAGCGATGTACCTTGGAATGATGCAGCACAATCAAACACCACTCTGATCTTCTTCTTGTGCGGATGGTATACACCATGATGTGGAATATACCAGGTTTTGCCATAGTGACATGCCAGATCTTCAAGAGGCACCTTTTCAGCATAACCACAGGAAATGATGTTGTGCATAAAGATGGTGTAATCTGCATGGAATAGAGCATCCTTTTGGAACCTTCTTTTCAAATTCAAGGCACGTTGCTCGGCTAGCTTGCGATTATCAGGCATGCACACATTTCCTTTTTTTAAAGGCAAACCAATGGTGTAGTGACCATCCACCAACTTAACAGAGCTTTTCACCATTTCCATAAACTGGCCATCTTCTCTTGATGGACCCAGTTGCTCTTCATGGCTGCATTCAGGGAAGTCAAGTTGAAACTGTTGCTTCCACAGCTCATCCAATTTTACTATAGAGATGCGATTAGCAGTAATGCTGGGTTGTTCCAAGTTTGCTTCACCACACATTGGCCCGTTGACAGTCCATCCCAACATGGTCTGAACAGCATACGGTCCTCCGTCTTGACTTGGAATCACCTTTGTTGGTTCCAGAGCTGTAGGTACATTTAAGCCAATCAGCAGCTCAATATCTGCATCAATTGCAGATAGGTGTACACCACGTAAATATGGCCATCTGGCTAGATCTTGCTCCCTTGGTATGTTGCTCTTGCACACAGGCATTTTCTTCTGTGTAAAGACTTCTGGCAAGTCACAGTAGAGATCACTTTCCAGACCAGCTATCTCCAGATCTGATACAATGCAACATCCCACAAGCCTTTCCTGGCCCATAGTTCGTAAGATAATTTTAGTTCCTCTTCCTGAAACATTCAGCTTATTCATCAAACTTGATGTACAAAAAGAGCCAGAACTGCCTTGGTCCAGAAACGCATAAGTTTCCACCACTTTGTGACCTCTTTTGGACTTGACCTTGACTGGCACGATGGAGAGCTTACAGCCATGGTCACCGGCCCCAGTAAGACCACTACTTTGCACTGCTACCACAGAGCTGCCCGCTGCTGTGTTTGTATCGGCCACAACTGATAGACCTTTCTCTTGCTCCTTGTTTTTTGGATGAATATGAAGCATGCTAGGGTGCTTAGCGCCACATGTTTTACACGACAGTCGCCTCTTACAGTCCTTACTTATGTGCCCTATGCACAGACAACCAAAGCAGACTCCATGTTCTTTCAAAAAAGTGATCTTGTCACTATGTGCCTTCTTTTCCAGTAGAGGGCACACCTCCAATGCATGTTCATTCTTGCAATATAAGCAGGTCCTTTTACCCAGTGGGGCTTCTTCCTTTTTCACATGAGTTTTTCCATTAACTGATGTTACTGTAGTAGCAAATGTTCCTTGGTTACGGGTATGACGCTGATAGCTATCTTTGCTGCCATTTTTTGTTTGCACTGTCTTTGGAGTATCCTGAATATGTCCAAATACAGGGTCTGCTACAATTCTTATCTGACGTTCAATAAAACCGACAATGTCAGGGAAAGTAGCTCTTCGACGACACGTCTCTTGAATATCACAAGCTACTGTCCTCCATTTATCTCTTAACTTGTATGGTAACTTCTTGATCACCATCAGCATGTTAGCAGGCATGTTGAGCTCAGACATGTACTCTATGTCATCCATTGCGTTACAACATCCTCTTAAGAAGAGACCATATGCTTGGAGAGATTTGGCATCCTCTGCCTTAACCAAGGGCCATGAGAGTGCCTTGTCCAAATAAGCAGAAGCAATCTTTTGCTCATTCCCAAAATGCTCGTCCAACAAAGCCTTAGCCTTTTGATATGCCCTGTCTGGAGGCATTCGCTGACAGCTTCGAACAAGCTCATGTGGTTGTCCCCTTGTGTATTGTGCCAGGAAGTGCAAGCAGTCTCCAGCATCACTTGTCCTTTCCTCAACATTGTACTCAAAGGATCTCATAAAGGCATGATAGTTAAGAGGGTCTCCATCAAACATCTGGATCTCTCTCCTCGGCAAATGAGAGATGTTCCGTTGTCGTGCCAGCAGATCAGAGATTTCATTTTGCCTTGCTATTATGGATAGCAAATTGTGATTGTTATCAATAACTGGTACCTGAACTTGCGGACTAGTTGTAAATTGAGAAGCCAAAACATTATTCACATTAGGAGCCATTGGGAGCCTCTGCTGGACTATTTGAGATCCAACATCAACTTTCCTTTCATTTGGTTTTGTTAAATGAGACTTAGATGTATTTTGACTGTCATACACTCCATGGCCACCAGGCACAAATGAGTCAGTCTCAGCAACAAGACCAGCATGGGCCCCTTTGGCTAGATAAGATTCCATGGCATCAGATTTTTTATCTCTGGTGTCTTTCACACTGCTTCTTGAGACTCTTAAGACCTCCATCCGAGCCTGAGCAGCTGCTATCTCCATTTCAAGCTCAAATCTCTCTTTCTGCTTCCTTATTTCCTCCTCTTGCTGATCCAGTCTTTGCTTTTGTTTGAGTAGTTTTTGACGAGCGAGAAGAGCAGCCATTTCAGCTTCTGCCTTGACACGAGAAGAGGAAGTAGAGGAGCTTGAAGTTCTTGAAATCCCAGTTTTTGATTCATATTTTGTGCTTCCAACATTTGAGATGCTGTCCTCTGGCTGAATGTCATCATGCATTACTCTAAGTATAGCATTTTCCTCCACATTGTCATGTGTTGCATATCCTGGGAATGGTCTCTTAGTTTCAGAGAGCCACTGTGTCACATCCTCAATAAATCCTTTGTTGTAGGTATTGATGCTTGCAAACCACACTTTTTGTTTATCCTTTTCCACCTCAGGTAATATTTCCACCAATGACTCATGCAGGGAAGTTGTCTCTTTATGTAATTGCATCAAAATGTCCACCTGAGTTTGTACCTTTGAAATATTTGAATCATTCTCCATGAGCTCCTTTAAAGCAATGATGATACGTTTCATTTTATTTATTCTTGTTTGGCGTTCTTTTTGAAGATTTTCCATTTTGCACCTAAAGGCCTTTTCGGTGAGAATGATTTTTCTTTTCACAATTTCATTGTTATCAGTTTCATTTGCATTTGAACCAGCCTTTGATCCATTCATCTTGACACCCATTAATGTGTGCACCACAAAAGTTTAGACAACATATGTCACAATCCACATTTGCATCATGAATCCACATCCAACTTTGCTGTTTTGGTTTGGCACAATTGTGACTCCATACATGAATTCACTGTTGCTTTCAAATCCACTTTTATTCAGGCATGACCATCAGCAATAAATGCATCAAACATCCACTTCCAACTTCACTTCCTTAATGTGCACCAACAAGTGAAGAACTTTTCCACAAGTTAATTTATTCTCACGTGATAATGACGTCAAATGACAGCCACAGGTATCCAATAAGCAGCAGTAATCAGCATCAACTGTGTCCAGGCAAATATACTTCACAGTATGAATGAACTGAGTTTCACACACCATGGGTTGTACTGCGCTCTTTTGTTTTGTTCAAAGTTACTCACGGTCACCATCCAAAGAGGCTGAGTGGTCCAAAGTGCACAAATCCAGTGAAGCATCAGAGGTAAGTGTCGGATCCGTAGCCTAGTTTCTGTTGACAATGTTGTGTGACTATCAAAACCAATATTAGTCACTGAGAGGAGAAAGCAGGGCTCTGTCTGACACGCTGGGTTCAAGGATAAAGCATTGCATCTTCACTGCAGGTTGATGTTATTTATTTATCTTTGCACACAAACACATGCATTTATGCTGTGGAATTATGGAAAATTAACCTTTGCGGTCAACAGAAAATATCGGGCCTCTACCTCACCCTCTCTCTATACCAGAACACACACAGATTCACAGGCAGGTGCAGGTGATGTTCATTTGGCAATCATTCAGCTCACACCCACGCCCACACACATGTAGCCACACCCACCACCCAGGTGACAAGTGAGAAAATCTCTGCCTCTACACACATATTTAGGAAAAGTCACGGACTAAGAGACATGTAGTTTTAATGTAAACGAAGTTAAACAAGGATCGCTACTTTGATGAAGATGTTAAACAACATGCACCAGCAATACTTGATGCTGTCTGTGCAGAGGATGGGACGCGCGATGGAGAGAGCGCAGATCACCCACAGCGCAAGAGGCAGTGACCCGATGGACAGGGCTGGTCTTAGCTATGGGCAATGTGGGCAGCCGCCCAGGGCGCAGTCTCTGTCGGGGGCGCACGAGCGCCCGAAAAAGAAAAAAACCTCACAAATTTTCGATACCGCTCATTAAGTTAGCTCCATAGAGTTGGGCTTTATGGCAGAGTGGCCAGAAGAAAGCCATTACTTTCAGCAAAAAACAAAATGGCACGTTCTGAGTTCCCGAAAAGGGAGACCCCCAAAATGTATGGAGGAAGGTGCTCTAAAATTGAACTTTTCGTCTATCAAAGAAAACACATCACATCACCCAAAGAACACCATCCCATGCTGTGGGAATGTTTTTTAAGCCGCCGGGACTGGGAAACTGGTCAGAATTGAGGGAAAGATGGATGGTGCTAAATACAGGGATAGAGGAAAACCTGTACCACTCTGTGTGATTTGAGGCTGGGACGGAGGTTCACCTTCCAGCAGGACAATGACCCCAAACACACGGCAAAGCAACACTTGAGTGGTTTAAGGGGAAACATGTAAATGTGTTGGAATGGCCTGGTCAAAGCCCAGACCTCAATCCAATAGAAAAATCTGTGGTCAGACTTAAAGATTGCTGTTCACAAGTGCAAACCATCCAACTTAAGGGAGCTGGGAGGAATGGGCAAAAATCCCAGTGTAGGATGAGGCAAGCTCACAGACTTTTGTTCTCTGTTTATATGTTCCCTGGAGGTCAGATTCCTCGTCCTCACAATGTGTCTTTCCACTGCTACATGGAAGACGCACAGCTATACCTCCTGCTGAGATCTGATGACCCGGGAAGCCTAGCTGCTGTCTATGACTGTTTCATCAGACATGAAGTCTGGAACTTTGCTGTCATTTTATCAAAATGTTGGATGGATTACTATTGTCCAGGCTTACTTTTTCCAAGTAAGAACCATATCCAGAGTCAAATCCATGCTCCTTCAGTCAGACCTTAAAGTCAGTGTAAAAGCAATTCCATTTTTTCTTTCAAAACACAATAAATATGTTGGAGAATGTTTGCTGAAAACGTGTGAAAAGACTTTGAAAAATATATTACTGAAATGGGGAGTTAGAGGTTCAAAGAATTTTTCACCAGTTTTCAGTCCAGATTTTTTGAGCGGTGCTAAAATGAGACTGTATGACACATTGAGGTGAGCACCCCCGTACCCTAGCGCAACGGTATAAAAGCCTCTAGCGCAGCGTAGTCAGATCTGAGTCCACGTGTGTCGGTAACGGTGCACATGTACGAGAGACACCTGCCTCAGTGTGACCACCGGGCGCCGTGCGCCGTGCTGCAGCTGATTCCCCCCTTGCTTCATGAAAACACTGCAACAGAGCAATAACCGCAAAGTGACGACAGACAGTGTTTCACTGATATACATGACTCGTGTACGTTAGGACAGAGAGAGAAACAGGTTAATTCAACTTGCCCAGAGTGGTTCAGAGGACATGCCCCCACAGTCCTGGAACTGAGACCATTGTTACACTTTTTTTTTGGAACTTATTTTTTATTGAAAATATTAATCAATTTACAAGACAAGACTTAAGACACACTTGAATACATATACACTTGTGAAAAAAAAAGACTACATAGAAACGCATGTTTAAAAAGAAAAAAGGAAGTGATAGAGAAATAAAAAGGGGGAGAGAAAAAAAGGGGGAAAGAAAAAGACAGAGGGGATGGGAGGGGGGTGGGGAGGGGTGCTTGCTCATTATTGTTATTACATTATTAATACAAATGCAGGGTACCATCTTTTTTCCCTCTGGAGTCTTAAGTTAAATGTTAATACTTCCATTCTATAGAGCCCAGATACAATATCTTTCCAAACTTGCAATGTTGGCACTGTAGGTTTTAACCAGTTAACAGTATTTCCCTTAATGGCAGCTGCCAGTAGGATTTGTAACAGGTAAATGTCATCTCTGCTTTCAGAGCCCTCTGGGACTGCACCTAGCAATGAAAAAAGGGCTCTTTAGAGATGTCTACTTGAAAAATGTCAAGCAGTGCTGAATGTATGTCCTCCCAGTATTTATTCAGCTTTTCACAGGACCAGAATGTGTGTACAAAATTGGAGTTCAATTCTCCACAATTTCTCCAGCAGCAGCTGGTGGCTGATGCTCCATACTTCTCTGTTTATATGTGGTGTCCTAAAATATCTCGCTATCATTTTCCATCAAAATTCCCTCCAGCTATTAGAGGAACTAACCCTATGTGCCTCAGTACATATTTGTGTCCACATTTCTGGGGTGATATCTTGCTGCAATTCTAACTCCCATTTTGATTTTATGTATAGTGTATTGTGTGTCTCCATGCTCTGTAAACTGATATATAAAGAAGAAATGGCCCTTTTACTGCTACAACCAAGTTGGGCTTTAACAAAATAGAGTTCTATTGTGGAGGGTGCCAGGATTTTTTCAGTGTTCTCATGTTTACTAAGAAATTCCCTCATTTGTAAAAACCTAAAGAAATCTGTACTAGGAAGACCAAATTCCTCTGTGATTTGGGAAAAAGATTATATTTTATTTGACTCGATCAACTGATGGACATATGAGAGACCATATCTGGACCACATACCAAATCCTGTGTCTAACATTGATGGCTTGAAGCCTGGAGTAAATTTAATTGTGGTCAGACTTGATACTGTATTTGGCAGCCCATATTTTCGTTGTACTTCCCTCCAGATTTGAGTAGTGTGTCAAGCCAAAATATTTACCTTACATGTTTTCAGATATGTTTTTGAAAATGCTAAATGCTGTAATCTAACTTCACACTGTGATGATTCTTTATTAACCCACCTCGTAGAGACATCATTTGTAATCCAAGCCACTATAGGCTTCAGCTGAGATGCCCAGAAATATAGTCTTAAGGAAGACAGAGCAAGTCCTCCTTCTGACTTAGGGAGCTGTAGTGTTTTCAATCTAATTCTAGGCCTCCTTCCCTGCCAAATAAATTGAGATATCAGACAGTCAAGCATATCAAAAATTCCCCTTGGAACAGCAATAGGGAGCATTTGAAATGGGTATAATAAGCATGGGAGAACGTTCATACGGAGAGATTCTATGCGGCCAAGCAAAGACAGTGGGAGTGATGACCAACGTGTAAGGTCCTGCTTAATATCTTTAATTAGTTTATCATAGTTTGCACTGTATAGTTTTTCTGTTCTAGGTGTTATTATTATGCCAAGGTATTTAACACCTTCTGCAGGCCAATGAAAGTCTGTGGCATTCTTTATCGCAGTTGGAATACAATGGTTGATGTCCAATGCCTCAGTTTAACGTTGACCTTGTAGCCAGAAAAATATCCAAATACTTTTACAGATTGCATGAGAGCTGGGATAGACTGTGACAAGTTTGATAAGTATAGAAGTACGTCATCGGCATATAATGATATTTTATGTTCTTCTTCACCAGCTATTAATCCAGTAATATTTACATCATCTCTAATCATTTGGGCAAAGGGTTCAATACATAAAGCAAAGAGGGCAGGAGATAGGGGACAGCCTTGGCATGTGCCTCTACCCAGAGTAAAATACTCAGATCCATATCCATTGACCCTCACACTAGCCCTAGGTTCAAAATAGAGGATGCGAATCCATGTTATAAACTTCTCACCAAATCCATACCGCTTCAATGTTTGAAACAAATACTTCCACGACAGTCTGTCGAACGCTTTTTCTGCGTCTAGAGACAATACCATGGCTTCAGAATTTTTAGTGGACACACTAGACATGACATTTAACATTACATTATTCCCAGAGTAGCGCCCAGGAATGAATCCTGTTTGGTCCGGATGTACTATTTCTGCAATGTATTTGTTAAGCCTACGGGACAGAATGGATGTAAACATACGCAGGTCACCATTAGAAGGGAAATAGGCCTATATCCACTACATTCAGATGGGTCTTTCCCTTCTTTATGCAAGACTACAATAATGGCATCTCGCCACGATGGGGCTAGCATACCTTCAGTCAAAAGGCAGTTATACGTATTAATTAAGAGAGGTGACACTAGGTCTTTAAACTTTTTATAGAACTCATTTACATATGCGTCAGGGCCTGGACTTTTATTATTTTTTAAATCCTTAATGACTTCTTCTAACTCAAGGGGGGAGATGGGCTTATCAAGTTCTTTGCGTGCATTGTCGGGTAGTTGGGTTACGTTAATTTGGTCTAGGAACATTTTTATATCATCCTCGCAGGTGGAGACATCTGAACTGGTGTATAGTGTTTTATAAAAGTTGGCAAAGGCTTTTGATATTTGTTCTGGATCTGTTACTATATCAGGAGGGTTATTGTTGGTTTTTACCTTTGTCACAATTCTGAAAGACTGTTCCTTCCTCAGTTGAAATGCAAGTAAGCGGCTTGCCCTTGCCCCATGTTCATAAAATATCTGTCTAGTAAATCTTAGGCATCCCTCTGCTTTATTAGAAAGTATACTGTCTAGTGTCTTTCGCTTTTCTAATAGAGAATTCAGTACATCTGATGATTGGGTAGTTTTATGTTGTTTCTCAGGGGATTCAATTTCACCTTACAGCTGTTTGCATATTAGTTCTCTTTCTTTGTTTTTGGCAGTGCAAAAGGAAATTATACGACCCCTTAGAAAAGCTTTAGCGCAATCCCATAGTATCAGTGGGGAAATGTCCTCCTTATCGTTAAGTTCCAGTTAAGAGTGTATTTTACAAATTCTGTAAAGCCGTCATTGAGGAAGGATGTATTCAATCTCCAAGTTTTTGTATATTTTTTCTTCCCCAAGCACCAGTCAATTAACACTGGAGAGTGATCAGATATTGTAATTGGGAGTGTTTTACATTCCTTTATTCTATGCACCTCAGCCCTGGGGGTAAATAATAGGTCAATGCGTGAGTATGATGAGTGTCTATGAGAGTAAAATGTAAAGTCTTTACCTTTGGGGTGCTTATACCGCCAAATGTCTAACAGTCCTATTTCCTCACAGTGGTGGTTTAGAATTTTGCTCATATGCATTGCACTTGATTTAGATGTTGATCTTGGTGTTTTATCTTTGTATTGTGACATAACGCAATTCATATCCCCACCCGCCATGAGGACTCCCACACTTTTGTCCAGAATGAGACCAAATACCTTTGTCATAAATGCTGGATCATCTTCATTAGGCGCATAAATATAGGGAAATTTGCATTCCATCAATTATACCACTTACTAAAATGTATCTACCTTCTGTATCTGCATAATGAGATATGTGGGTGAAATTTAGTCTCCTGTTTATTAATATTGCAACTCCTCGCCTCTTTCCAGAGGAGTGAAAAAGTACACTTTGTTAGCCCATGTCCTACCAAGTTTCTCATACTCAGCGTCAGAGAGGTGCGATTCTTGAAGATATGCTATCTGGCAGCTAAGCTGTTTCAACTGACGGATAATTTTCTTTTTCTTTACGGGGCTGCGAAGTCCATTTATGTTATAACTAATTAACCTGACTCCCATGTTGACAGAGGTCCCAGAGGAAGCAAAGCTTCATTAGATCCCTGAAGGGAGGGTAGAGAGCAAGTAGAAGGGGAGAGGGAGGGGGAGGGAGAGGTGATAACAGGTAAAAAACAGAAGTGTCCATTCAACATGCTAAGCCTTGACCTCTTCATTCAATATTTAGATTCAAGCGTAACATCACAACCAACAAGTATCTCACAGAACAGTGAGATAAAAGGAACAACAACAAAAAGTAAAAAATCCTTACAAAAAGCAAACAAAAAGGAATTTCCAGGTGGTCCTAACCCCACCTGGGCCTTCAGCTTCAGATGTTTCCTGCTGAGCGGGAAATGAATCTCCCACTGAATACTGCCAGAAGTATAGTGCCCCCCCGGCCCATCCCCACACATACCATCATACAAATAAAGTACTTCAAACACATAAGATTTGGCTAAACAGCCTAATAATGCCAGCCAAAAGTCTTTTTTTTTCTTTTTTCTTTCATTTTTCCCCCCAGGGAGGAAGAAAACTTCTTTTTGTGTCCATGTCCTTTATCCCATCTCTCCATATTAAAGCTAAAGAAAAAAAAAAGAGCAGACAGTCCAAATGAATTGCTTACATTGCCTATATTATCTTAGTAGACCAGCCATTTTCCCGAGTGGCTAATTTGCAATAAAGCTGGCATACTTAATGCCTAAAAAAAAAAAAAATAGAAACAAACAAAAGGAGGTCTACCTTCGTTCTCAGTGTGTTCAGTAGCAAAATATGAGTAAAGGAAGGTCATAGAAAGAAAAATGAAGAGAGGGAAATAAATGGCTGGCACATCATGAAGAAGAAGAGAAATAAAAATGTCCCCATAGTTTGTTGTGACTGCAATCCTTATGGTGTAATAATCAGCTATCATTATAGATTTGAAACAGTCTCACCAGGTTAACTGAGAAAGTCTTTCACGAGCCGTACCAGGTTGTCATCCATGCGTGCTCGGCTGTCTTCCCCGCTACTTACAGTCCATCCAATGGAATGCAAATCCCTTTCGTGTCGTTCCTCCTTGGACAGTTCTACCTCGATTCCCAGGTGTCGCAGGCCATCTGCTGCCTCCCACGCAGAGTCGAAGACGAGCTCTTTATCATCTGCGAACACCTTCAACTTTGCTGGATAGGGACTCTGAAATTTGATGTGTTTGGCTTTCAATTGCTTTTTAATGCTCCCGCATGCCATTCTTCTCTTTTGTAGGGCAGGGGAGTAGTCATGGCTTAGTGTGATCTTCTCTTTGTAGGTTAAAGTATTATTCTGCCAGGCTTTCTGCAGTACGAGTTGTTTGGTCCGGAAATTGTGAAACTTCACGATAAATGACCTGGGGCTGCCCGATTGCTTAGAGCCTGCGGGCTTCTGCTTTACAAGGGATCTGTGCACTCGATCCAGTCGTAACTCAAACTCGGGCGGCAGTTTCAGAAGTTCATGGAGGAATTTGTCAATCCACTCGACTGTATCTCCTTGCTCAGAGCCTTCTTTAATCCCGTATATACGCAAATTCTCCCTTCGTTAAGCATTTTCCAAGGCTTCACACCGAGCCTCTAACTGCCTGTCGCAGTGTAGGACGAAGGACAACAGACGCCCGTGTTGGCTATGTTCATCTTCCACATTGCTTACACGTTCCTCCACCTCGGAAACTCGTCCCCCCAGTCCAAGGACAGTATGGTCCAAACTAGAGACTAGAGTTGTCTCGATACTAAAATGAGTAACCACGATACTATACCAGACAAAGTATCACGGTTCCGGGTATTACCGTGATACTGCTGCCTTTTTAAATTATTATTATTTTTATAAACTGCAATGTATTTGTACAAGTTAGTTTGAAACAACAACGTTTGTTTTTTAAGCAAAATAAGTGTTGCCACGGCAGACTCTCTGCTCGGGCCCGGTGCTTTTGCCACGGTGAGTGTGTTGTCTCGTGTCTGGGCGAGACAGAACTTTAGCTTGTTGTTTGTTTTGAAGCGAGTTTCTATCGAAGCGGAGCTGTCTTCACGGAGTTTATGCTTGCCGGCAGAAACACGCAAACAGCCAATCAGCTAATAGATGGGCGGACCCAGCGTGCAACAGCCTATCACATCCCAGGACGTCACCAGTAACAGGCAAACAGCCAATCATTCAGCAGCTGTGTAGTTCGGTTGCAGTACATGCCATGTTTGTTTACGAGTGAGTAGCATGCAGTGAGAAGCCGGGAGGAGAGCAGAGGCGGCCGCTATGTAGCGGAGACTGGCACCGGTAGTATAGTAATCCACGGTAGTACCGTCGTGTACAATTTCTAGTATAGTAGCGACGGTTATGATTTGGCACCGCGGGGTACCGTGTATACCGTGGGTATCGTGCAACTCTACTAGAGACTTGTTCAGAGAGTTTTTCAAGTGTCTCGTTTACCTCTTGCCGAAACCTTCTAAGTTCAGTAATGATGGTGACATTCATGTCACTGCCGCAGGGTCCTTCAACGTTGCTAGCCTCTCCGGTTGAAGCTAGCTTGCCTGGCGTTGATGTGTTAGCCTTGACGAAGTAATTCGATTTTTTTTCTTCTTTTCCCTTTTGGGGTTTAAGTTTTCGTTGAGTGTTACTCATATTGATGTTAGAAGTCGATTTCCTCAAACCATGGGGACAAATCGATTTTTAAATGTATGTGTAAAGATTAAGGGACCGGGAGCCAGACCCCTAGACAGCCAACTGGTTCATGACCCGGAAGTGTTCCCATTGTTACACTTTTTGACACCTAATTTCATTTTTTTATTTTTAAACACTATGTTTATTGTTTTTTTTTTTTTCAAAGAAAGCATACAATCACAAGGGCCGTAACATCACGAACATCTATCCTCCCCCCGCTCTCAACAGCACAAACTGAAGGAAAAAAAAAAAGTAAAAACAAAAAGCACAAAACAAAAAGTAAGAATAATATACGAAAAAAATGTATGTATTTATTTATTTATTTATTTATAGGAGGCATACTTCCACAAGTGCCGTTCGAATTTTAATCATTAATTTCAGTCTGATCACTCTCCAGAAACTGCATAAAAGTGTCTCATATCTCTGTGAACTTGTTTAGGTTCACTTTGGCAACATAAGTTAATTTCTCTAGTGACAGACATTACAGTCCTTCCTTGAGGATAACTCTGTTCTTGAGAAGTTCCAATCTGGGTTTAGATCTCGTCACAGCAGTCCAGCAGCAGCATTTGCACGGTGGAGCATGCAGTCCTCCTATCACGTCTAAGTAATTATGTTGGCATCCACGGCACTGCATTGAAGTGTTAAATGTCATATTTATCCAGTAGAACCTTCTCCGTTATGGTTGGTGACCTGTCCTCTTCCATTGCCCCTCTCTCCTGTGGAGTTCCACAAGGATCTATTCTTGCCATATACTCTTCTCATTGTACATGTTACCACTTGGGTCAATTATAGCAAGACACAACCTTTCTTTTCACTGTTATGCAGACGATTTACAAATCTATCTGCCAGTGAAGCCAAATAGTAATGGACAATGTTCGTTGTTTGATTGTATTACTGATATTAAGCAGTGGTTGGCCCAAAATTTTGTTAAATTGACAAAACTGAATGTATTGTGTTTGGGGATACTGTGATGGCTGGCTTTGGCACTCTGTCTACTAAGTTGAGTTCAACCATCAGAAATCTGGGAGTGACCTTTGACAGTCACCTGAGGTTTGACAAACATATCAACAATGTTGTCAGGACTAGTTTTTTTCCAGTTGTGTCTCCTCCTAATGAGCACATATGAAAGTGACAAAACGATTAAACTCAGGTTATTCAAAATCTGTTTTTTTTTTAACAGAGGAAGAATCAGCTGAGGGAGGCTTACTCCAACAACCTGTGGGATGGAGCCAGGAAGACTCTGGCTACTCTGTGGGATGGACATGGAGCCATATGGCATGGTAAGACACCACAGGCTTCATTTATTGAAGGTTTGTGGCATTGTGTTATATGTGGACCAGTCAGAGCAGTTGAACAACTCCTGTCACCATAGAAGGAATAAAAAGGTGAAAGCTATATTCACAGGTTTGTGCTGTCGAACTGTGAGCTTGTTAGAAGTGTTGTGGAGAAATTGCTGAAGTCAAAGGTCAATGGTGAGGTCAGGAGGGAAGAAAGTGTTCAGGAGCCTCTGATGTCTTATGCTGTATTATTTATTGACGCTTGGCCAAGCAGAACTAGAGACACTCTCAATGTACATCTGAAGTGCTTGAGTCGGTCTCGCATTCTGACGAACTTGTGATGGTGCATATACTTTAAACCCAAAGATCACACCCCAAATACTATACGCCCCAGAATTAGTAAAAGAGAATGTCTTTACTCTTGGAGGTGTTATTGTCAACACATCCTAGTCTGGAGACACAGATGTCCGCTTACGCAGATTGGAACGGCAACAACAAGCTATCTATTATGACTAGGAAGGCAGCAACAGGTCTCTTCGACCCTGGCCACCACAGTGAGATATGGTGGCACCTAGTCAAGACAAACAGTTAATACTGGCGTGGATCACAAGGCTCACACGTGGCCTCGTGTAACCTAAAAAGAGAAAATTCCATAACAATCCCCTCTTATTGATCATAAGATCAATACTAACTACCAAATAATAATATCTACCAAATTTAGAGACCACCAGGGAGTACAGTCAGAATGAGATTGACACAAACAATATAAAACATTCATAATTACACAGAATTATTCAAAAGGCCATCCATAAAAATCATTCTTTCAAACAAAGCAGTCGGTTTAGATTAATTCATACAATCAGTGAAAAACCTTAAGAACCCCTCTTATGTACCCCATCATCCCATTCCCATGATGTGTGAGTTCCACTTTCAGGTCAACAAGGGCCTTTAAGCTAGCGAAGATCCCCTACAACACAACGGTGTTAAAGAAGGTCATCAGGAAGGTCACAGATCATGTGCAAATATGCCACTGGGAGAGGAGAAAGATCAAATTTATTATTTCACCTAGTAGATAAAACCCTAGCAATTAGAAGGGGTTCCATAAAACAATTGATTTAACATTTCTAGAGCAAATTTCTTCTCTCTTTGAAATCAATCACAACAATCATCGTTGAAATCAAGACATTGCAAAATCTTCGACCCATGTACATTATGTACAGTAGAGGGTCACCACCATGGAGAGGTTACTAGCACATACGATGCATGGTGGCATGGAATCCATCTTCGTAGAACTTTCCATGAACAGTCGTTATCCATCAGTTGCATATCATCATAACAAAATTTTAACTTTGAACTTATAAGCATGTATTACATTACTGTGAAAACCATCATTGAAAATAGATTTTAAAAGTGATTCATAATATGGCAATTTCTAAATGATTAAAAATAACATCTCCTAGAATACTAAACAACCAGTAAAACCAGAATCATCACCTAAAGTTAACCTAAAATGAAACACAGAGGTAACAGAAGAAATAGACACCCTCCATTTACAGACCATAAGTCTCCTCTTCATCATTTTCACCAAGAGAAAGATCATCAAGGTCAAAGCTTCGAATCCTTTCCCCAAAACCTTCAAAATGATAATACCTCTTACCCACTGGATTGGCAACCTCTGGACGTATACACACCTGGGGTGCTTGAACCACTGACCTTGTTGTCTTCTTCACGATTAGTTTAATCAATGAGATCATACAAGTGCAGAGGAAAAGAATAAAGAGTCCACCGACAAATAGAGTAGTCAAAAATTTAACTAACCCTGATCCCCATGACCCCAAGGTACCAGAAAAATCCCCAAAGTTGAACCCATGTTTATCATGTAACTCTTTGATACCTTAAGCTGTGTCATGCGCCATATCTATGACCTCAGCAGTCGCGTCGGAGATGTAGAAGCAACATTCAGTACCTATAACTTTACAAGTTCCTCCCTGTGCTGCCAACAGGAGACCAAGCGCCATACAATTCTGTAAAGCTACAGTTTTAACTTCCTGCAGCTCCCTATGTTCAGCTAACATGGCTCTACTGGAGCCATTCAGATGATTCTCCAGGACTTTAGACAGAGATTCAAGTTCCTGTTGAGTTATATACATACCATACCAAGGCAAGAGGATGCTGGCTATCTTTTGAGATGTTGGGATTTCTCTTTTATATTTATGTAGAGGCAGGTATAATGAAGCAATCTCAGCGGATTTCACTTCCCTGATCAAGGGAATTAGGTATGCCAAATAACAGACACCATGAAACAACTCATAGGGCACGCAGCAATAAGCTTTATCTCCACAGACTAGATACACTCTCTCAGGTAATGACGACTGTCTCAGAGTGACATTTACTACTGTTTTACAGCTGCTTTGTCCTAAATTATCAGGTCCGTCTCCTACTCCCTGAAAACACAAGGAAACATTTTGCCGTTCATGGGTGAACACCGGAGGCACATAAGTTGAGGAGTTCGCTCCATCTGTTGTGGCACTGAGCAGTTACGTTTCTGTATCTGAAGTGACTCCATGGACCTAACACCGGACCACGGCTGCACAGAAACTAGGGCCTCCACCATTAAAGATGCAATATATGGTTGGGGAACACAGACCTGATTTCCAAGAGGTTTTAAACAGTTTGTTTGGGACAAAACTATTTGAACTCTATAATCAAAACCTAATTTCACATACATCTGTATATGAATAATGCGAAAAAGTGTAGTATAATTGAAACCGCTCGGCAGGTACTGTTCATTGACTGTTTTAGCAACGTATAAGGCAATTTCAGCATTATGTGAATACTTTGCCGAATCTATAGGGTAGGCAGGAGTATAGCACTCATCTGCTTCATCTTCAAATCTCATGGCCAAATTATTCCAATTGAACATCTCATAATCCGTTCTAGTGAATGGAATTGGATGAGACATTGGTGAGTGTATGGACGAAGGCATATTTTGACACAGCCAACAGTTACTGAGATTACGATCATGAGCATAATCAACCATTTGACTGAGGGCCGAATTTGTTTCTTGCACTAAAATTTGAGAAACTTCACCTGTACCTCCATTACTCCTTGTTGATTTAGGTTTGGCTACCTCAAGTGTATTTATGGAAGAAATTGACCAATATATAGAAAACTATCACCCTTATCAGTTTCACCATAGTACAGATCTTACCGCTCCGCACCTCCCCTGGAACATCTCAGTAATTAACAGCCCACAGTTTATAATCGGGATAACTTTTCAATGGTTGTTTAGTGAAACACCACAGCTCCAGAGGTTCAGTCAAAGGTACAGCAGCTGTGAATGTTACCTTCATTACCTGGGTGCACTCAGCACTGTCTTAATCGGTCATGCGTTGTCCACGACCATTTACCTTGAGAGCAAGTCAGGGGGTAAACAATATAACAGTCATCACATCTGTCAATTGGACAGTCAAACATAACAGGGTTAACAGTTTGGTTAGTTTGGTTAATAGGCAGTTTGGTTAAAGTGCAGGAAATACAAGTCCTCATTGTCAACAACACCTGGTTCCACCTGGAAGACAAAAACTTTTTTTTTAAATATTTGATTAATACAAAATTTCCGTCATTAAAAGGATAAATTGGTTTCTCCAATGGTTTTGGGAGCCGTTCAGACACCTGTAATGATAAAATTCAAAACGTCAGTTAATCTTTTACATATTCATATTCATAAACTCATCCGTCCAAAGCAGAGAAGTTTTGTGTGGTGTCAAAGGAGGACTTATCCCTGTGGACATTGGTCTCCCCATTAACACCTCATGAGGACTTAGTCCTGTTGTTGCGCTCGGTGCGCTTCGGATGGAATACAACACAATAGGCAGTGCATCAGGCCATTTTAGGCCTGTTGTCAGCACTGTTTTGGTCAACCGATCTTTGATAGTTGCGTTCATTCTCTCAACTTGACCAGAACTTTGTGGGTGATATGGAACATGTAACTGCCACTTGAACCCTAAGATATCTGACAGACCCTGCGTTATTCTTGATACAAAAGCCGGACCTCTGTCACTATCTATTCCCTGTGGCACTCCAAACCTAGGGATCACCTCTTTTAGCAGACACTTAACAACTGTTCGAGCGTCTTCTTTCCTTGTCGCGAAAGCCTCAACCTATTTTGAGAATCGATCTGTCACAACTAACAAATATTTGTAGCCTTGACAACTTGGCATATAAGTCTATTTGCAAATTTACAAAGGGACCTGTTGGAGGTTCCAGATGGTCATGCTTCACTGTGCTATTCTTCTTTCTGGTCTGTTGACACGTCATACAAATGTCTACAAGTGTTTGTGAGACTTGTCTAATGCCTGCTGCAAACCATTGTGAACGAATAAGATCATTTATTACCCCTCTTCCTACATGTGTTGGTCCATGTGCCACACGTGCCAAGACATGTAGGAGAGCTCTTGGGCAAACTGGTCGCCCATCCGGGTGGAGCCACAAGCCAGACTTCGAATCAACTGCACAACCTTTACGCAACCAAAGACTTCTCTCCCTGTCATCAGCATGATTTTGCATTTTCACGACATCATTAGCGGAAGGTACTGGAATTGGATTGACGGGTTGTGTGGAGGTATATTGATGGACCATGGAGGAGGAGGAAAGTGCGGCTTGTTTGGCTGCAGTATTAGCCATTGTATTTCCTCGTGAAACAGGATCATTTCCTTTAGTGTGGGCTGCACATTTTACAATCGCAAGCTGTGACGGGCGCAAAACAGCCTCTAATAGATCATTTACCAACGCGTGATGCTGTAATGGCTTACCAGAGGATGAGACAAAACCTCTCATTTTCCATAATTGTCCAAAGTCATGCGCAGTGCCGAATGCGTATCGCGAGTCAGTGTAGATAGTGGCAACTTTACCAGAAGCAAGTATGCAGGCTCTACTAAGAGCATACAGCTCAGCTGCTTGGGCTGAAGTTCCATGAGGCAGGTATCCTGCCTCAATGAGTTCAGAATCATTTACTACTGCATAACCAGCCAAATGTACGTTGTCAGATGGTCTGCTGGCCGAACCATCAGTATAAAGAACCATATCAGAATTTGGTATCACTGTTTGCAGCAGATCTGGTCTCGGAGATTTGCACATTTCACTAAGGGCGATACAGTCATGCTCATCATCTGTATCAATCAATGATAGCAGAGTAGCTGGATTTATTGGAGGTGAGCGCTTTAAAGTTATGTGGGGAATTGATAGAATTATTGCCTCGTAACCTGAGCGAAGTGCTGCTGTCACGTGTTGTGTTGCAGATGTGTTCAAAATGTGTAATACTGCATGTGGAACGTGCACGACACAGTCATGAGCCAGTTACAATGGGATTTGTCGATCAAAATGGCAACAGCGGCCACACAACCTGGCATACCGAGTACTACAGGGGTCAGTCGAGAGGAGTAGTACGCAACGGGACGATAATGAGAACCATGTTTCTGTACCAGAATGCCAGTGGCGAAGCCATCTCTCTCATGCACATGTAGATGGAACGGCTGATGATAGTCAGACAAACCCAACACTGGAGCCATTGTGAGAGCATTTTTCAGATCTTGAAAGGCTTTGTGCATTTCCTCAGTCCACTGTACCATAGGTGGAGCTGATTGCAGTGCGGCGGCTCGAAAAACAGAGTCTATAGTTGCATATTCAAAAATCCAGTGTCTGCAATAATTAGCCATCCCCAGAAAAGAGAGCATCTGTTTCTTGGTTGTGGGGGGAGGCATGCTTACTAGCAGTTTCACCCTCTCCGGTGACAAAACGTGTTGTCCATCCTTCAGAACATGACCCAAATATGTCACCTCCGGTCGACAGAATTGCAACTTTGCCAGCGACGCTCTGTGACCACACTCGGCCAGTCTCTGTAGCAGCAAGATAGAGTCTGTGTGGCAAGCTTCTTTTGATGAAGAAGCTATTAGGAGGTCATCAGCGTACTGCAAGAGAGTGGAGCCACCTGGCAGGTGGAGCCCATCTAGATCTCTTTTTACCGCCGCTGCATACACGGTGGGACTCTCGACAAAACCCTGCGGCAACCGTTGCCAAGTGTATTGCTTACCCTTGAATGTAAATGCAAACAGATACTGGCTATCTGGATGCAACGGTATCGAGAAAAATGCAGAACTCAGAAACTGAAACTGGGAAGCATATTAAAACCTATCAATTCCCAGCAATACAAAGTGTCTTCCGTACTCTGCAAAAACTGAAATGCTAGAGCAGCTTTTTCATCAGGGAGGGTCAAAAACAATCCATCCGGGGTGCACTGAATAGTAGCATGCAGTGTACAAAGCAGATCCCTCCCCATGAGATTAATTGGGCTTTTATCAGATATCAGAAAAGAATGCATCACTTCAGAGCCTTCAACAGTTATTTTAGTCCTCTGAGATAACGGTTCCGCAATGGGAACCCCGAAAACGCCTACAGTGGTGATGAAGTTGGATGTAGGTGTGCATACATGCTCTGCAGTTTTTACAGTAGAGATAGTTGCTCCACTATCTACCAAAATTTCAACGGTATTTCCATTAACTTGAACGGGCATTATCGGGTCTTCAGCGGGATTACTAGAAAGTTGAATAGTTGCAGCTTGAATATGAAATGGTTGTTCTGATCCCACCCCTCCATGGCCTCCCTATGCTTGATTGTAATATGTTGGCGTGTAAGCAGCTTGTGTGGGTGGGGCTGGAAGAGCAGGAAATGACGTAGTAGCTTGTGGAGCGGGTAGAGCCGGAAATGATTTAGCGGCTTGTTGTTGGTTCTGGTTATTGGATTTATTCCGACGACGACCACCACTCTTACACTCTTTAGCCCAATGTCCCGCTGCACCGCATTTGTGACAATTTCCACGTTTCGGATTATCCCTGTTTTTGTTATTGTTTTGACCACCCTGCTGTTGTACATACTGCATCATTTGTTTTGAGCTGGGAGCATTATTACCAGCGAAGAAAACATAGTTCCTATGCATAGCCATTATTTTGTTTATAGTAGACTTCGAGTCAAGGACTGATAGTTTGTAAGCGGCTTGAACATTTGGTCTTAGATTTTGCACAAAAATTTGCACCATGAGACATTCATGTTCATCTCGCTTTATTCCAGCTTTAATATCCCATGTTTGTATGAATCAGGGAAAACAAACTCATCTTAACACAAGATCCACTCAGTTCTACAAGTGAACTGGATTAAGTGTTTTTTTCTGGTATTCTTCCATGAACTCAGAAGTCCATGGTTTTCAAACTGCTGTGTTGTCAATCATTATTTTTACAAGCATTTATTAAAGATGTCTGTGACACTTCAGAGGCAGGGGCAAAGTTGTTTTCCTATGTGCCGCTGTGTTTCTGGTCTGAGTGTAACATCAGATTTAGGCATTTATGTAGTAGTGTAAACAAAGTGTGCTTTTAAGTAGAGCCAGTTTGATTTTTTTAGCTTGACATATACAGTTATTTCTATTATTATTTGAGCACAAACTGCACAATTATCGATTCATAATGAGCACCATGATTGGAGTTGAAGTTGATTCTGAGTTGATTTAAAGTGTGTGAAACATATTCTTTAGGTTGAAACATGTGTTAATTAAGTTTAAAGAAGATTGTACCACACCAAAATAGTATGCGATGATTGTTACAATACTTAACTTCAAACACTTGAAACATTTTTTCTTTGCAGTAGAAAAATCCTATGACAATTTAAGTAAAAATGTTACTTTTAAATGAAGTTGAACAGAGCTAAACTTTAACAGTATAATCCTTGAAGAGGGAGAGCAGAGATGTTGTTTTGTTTTGGCTTTACAATCTGCACTTCCTCGTCACTAAAGTCTGTGTAAGGCTCCTCCTCTCTGGGTCTGGCTCATTCTCCTTCTAAATCTGACTCATTAGACTGTCTGCTGTCTTCCTTCTCCTGTCTGTGCATAATCTTGACTTTCCTTTCTAATTCACTACTGTAGCTGCCATTAGGATAAACTCATCATCTGCTTTAGTTTGTGATGTGCTTGGTTGTTCATCTATCTCAGCATTGCAAGAGGGCTTTGTATTTGAAAGTTGCGGAAAAACAGAGATCGCTTTTTCATTGTTTTGTTGTTCCGGCAGTGTTATCCCGACCTCGGCTAAAATATTTAACAAATCACGAGGAGTAAGAATCTTGGCTTGGCGCTTTGCCCAGCCATACATCATAGCTTTTGCACAATTTTCCAAATTATCAACATGTCGCTGCTTTATCTTAGCCATCTATAAAGCTCTAGTTTGCAACTTAGCTTCTAGTACAGGCATATGAGAGGCAGTAACACACTTAGAAGCCAGATCAATCATCTTTCTTAAATCATCCGGTCCAATCTCGCAGCTTTTGTCATGCACTCTCACACCACATCTTTCTTGGGCCACAGTCAACCACACTTGGATACACTCATTCATGTATCTGAAGTCCCAGGATGGATTTCCAACACTAGAGTTAACATTCATCTCAGCCAGTTGCAGCTTCTCTCTCTCGAATGCTCCATCATACGGCCACATGCCATTCGTACATTCACACATAAGAGAAGTGAACGGAAACACAAAATCCCACCCTTTCAGTCTACCGATGAGTCCAGCTGGCACATGCGGCGAAAACATTGCTTTAAATTGTGATATCTGATCAGATGTGTATGTGTGTGTGCCTGCTCCGGCATGCTGCGTATCAATGACAGGTTGACCATCTAACTTCACATTAGTTCTTTGATATTTTACAGAAAGATGTTTTGTCTTTGATTTAGCTTTTGCTGGGTCAGTTTGCATGATTTCAGGTTTGTCTACTGCTTTGGACAGATCATTACCCATTTTCGCTTGCGCAGTAGGACATTACACATACAGACAAACAGATTTCAAACCACAATACAGCAGCATTAAAGGTCAGTCTCCACACTTTTCTAACTGCAGCAGTGGTGATCTGAGGTGAAAGGAGGAAAAATGCACTTCTTTTTCTCTCCCAGTGTATACACATTTAAAACCAACGTTTCCCAAAGGACAAAGAGCAGATCCCCGATCTTGATTCAAACGAGGGTGTATTTAAACTCCCCCGAAAATGTCTTTTCTATAGTTTAAACCTCAGGTGGGTCTCTCTGTGCCGAGTGCAGCCCGAAACTGCCCCGGAAACAAACAGCCACGTAGTGGCAATGCAGTGGGTCATAAACCCAACCTGCCCCCCTTCAGATCCACACACTGTACACTGCTCTGTAATCAATTATTGTTACAGCTCCATTTATTTTTTTAAATGTTTTTTTACACCATTGTCAGCTTTCTTGATTTCTCACTTTAAATCAATATGCCGAATTGAACATCTAACTGGGATGTTTGTATGACACATACGTTCCAAACAACGCCAGAGGTTTCAGCCAGGACATTGTCCCCAAGACACTGAAGCTCCTGACCCCCTGGTGGGTCTTAGATGTTTTTATATTCAAGGCAGATTAAATAAGCACATAGTTTTTTATGATTTCGTCAAACGCAGACATGGTAAGGCATAGTAATAAAACTTTGCACTTACCACGTCTTTGTTCTGTTGAAATCCTGTTCGTGACGCCAAATGTTGTGGAGAAATTGCTGAAGTCAAAGGTCAATGGTGAGGTCAGGAGGGAAGAAAGTGTTCAGGAGCCTCTGATGTCTTATGCTGTATTATTTATTGACGCTTGGCCAAGGAGAACTAGAGACACTCTCAAAGTACATCTGAAGTGCTTGAGTCGGTCTCGCATTCTGACGAACTTGTGATGGTGCATATACTTTAAACCCAAAGATCACACCCCAAATACTATACGCCCCAGAATTAGTAAAAGAGAATGTCTTTACTCTTGGAGGTGTTATTGTCAACACATCCTAGTCTGGAGACACAGATGCCCGCTTACGCAGATTGGAACGGCAACAACAAGCTATCTATTATGACTAGGAAGGCAGCAACAGGTCTCTTCGACCCTGGCCACCACAGTGAGATATGGTGGCACCTAGTCAAGACAAACAGTTAATACTGGCGTGGATCACAAGGCTCACACGTGGCCTCGTGTAACCTAAAAAGAGAAAATTCCATAACAATACCATGGTATAACTAAAAAAAACTATAAACACAAAAGTCTGTCATTGACTTACTGGTGAGCGATGAACGCCATTGATTTGTTGGACGTTGGAGCTTCCCCATTGGCCAGTAATCTTGTGAAAATGAAGAAGCATGAACAGTTTGAACTACGATTACAGCTTGAGGCTTGAAGCTTTCGTTCATCCACAGATGGGACGTGAGCCACAAGCGCGCACTGAGGCTTTTACACTGAACACACTGTCTGCTGCAGGATTCTCCAAAAAGCCAGAAAAAGAAACCAAATACAGAAAATTGTACGGGAGGCTAAGGAGGGCTGTGACTACACTCAACATCACAAAAGGAAGCCCAGGGATAATGTGAAGCACACCATGATCACTGCCCACGGCATCTTCTGACCACCCAACTAAACTAGCTGGATAAGCACCACTGCCTGCAGTGCATGGAGGGAGAACAGAGCCAGGATGAGAGCTGAGCTAACTGAGCTTTGACCCATTACCCAGCCTACTTCTGGTTAATGTCCAGTCATGTGACAAAATAAAATGGATGAAATGGTTCCAAGACAAGGTCCTGCATCAAGCTACTGCACTCGATTGTATAATGCTACTTTTAATATCAGCCTGCTGTGCTGTCACATTTATGCACGTAGCGCATACCTCCTTAAGTGAGGGCTCTGTCTGCTCAGTAGCTTGTTGTCGACCAGTCATTATTGCAACCTGTTTCTATTAACTGTGAATTGTCCAAATAACAACCAGTTCCAAATTATATTAATTCATGATTAGTTCATTTTGTGCAAAACAATGACACATGAGCAGCCCCTTTTCTTGGGATAGTGCACAGAAACTGACAAGCAAACCAGAGTTAACAAAGACAGTTGGTCACCACCGTGGAGGTACTCATTATCTCTGCCTGGAGCTAACATAAAGAAAGCCTGCCTGTGTTGAACCTGCTTCATAGTTCACCTCTCAGTGTGTCTTGATGTAAGAGGAACAGATAAAGAAAAGCATAAACTCCCAAACTTCATCAATGTTTAATCAATCAAGTATTTAAAACTTTAACACATTACATTACATTACATTGCATTTAGCAGACACTTTTATCCAAAGCGATTTACAGAAGAGGACATAAGCTGACAAAGGTGTAAAGGAGCACCGAGTAGTTGTTAGTTTTGTTAGGCAGGGAAGTATTCTTGAAAGAGAGAGGTTTTTTAAAGGTAGAAAGGGATGTTGCTGTTCTTGTAGCCGTTGGTAGTTCATTCCACCATTTGGGGACAACCACAGAGAAGAGTTTAGAATGACCTTGCTTTGCGAGAGACGATGGTCCAACTAGACGGTTTGAATGAGCGGAGCGTAACGCCCTGGTTGGGACATGAGGCTTTAGTAAGACGCTGAGATAGGCAGGGGCAGATCCTGGGATGGTTTTGTAGGCTAGCCTCAGAGCTTTGTGTTTAGTTCTGGCAGCTACAGGCAGCCAGTGCAGGTCACTGAAGAGTGGGGTGACATGTGTCCTTTTGGGTTGATTGAAAACCAGTCGCACTGCAGCATTCTGGACCATTTGCAATGGTTTGATCACACAAGCAGGTAGGCCAGCCAAGAGGGAGTTGCAGTAATCGAGGCGGGAGGTGAATGTAGCCTGTATCAGGAGCTGAGCGGCATATTGGGTCATAGTTGTGTGTGGAGAAATCGCTGAAGTCAAAGGTCAATGATGAGGTCAGGAGGGAAGAAAGTGTTCAGGAGCCTCTGCTGTCTTATGCTGTATTATTTATTGACGCTTGGCCAAGGAGAATTAGAGACACTCTCAAAGTACACCTGAAGTGCTTGAGTCAGTCTCGCATTCTGACGAACTTGTGATGGTGGATATACTTTAAAAGATCAGATTCAAAGATCACACCCCAAATACTATACGCCCCAGATTTAGTCAAAGAGAATGTCTTTACTCTTGCAGGTGTTATTGTCAACACATTCTAGTCTGGGGACACAGATGTCTGCTTACACAGATTGGAACGGCAACAACAAGCTATCTATTATGACTAGGAAGGCAGCAACAGGCCTCTTCGACCCTGACCACCTCAGTGTTGAGATATGGTGGCACCTAGTCAAAGACAAACAATTATTACTGCTGAGGACCACAAGGCCCACACGCGACCTCAAGTAACCTAAGGATAGAAAATTCCATAACAAGTTGAAAAATGTATGAAAGTATTTTACTATAAAACCACAGCCATGACCTGCCAGCATCTCTCTACCTGTGTGTATGAGACTGCATATAGCAGGCTTTTTTATAAAGTCCTCATAAATAGAGTAAAATATTAATCATCAAAGATTGATTCTGTCTGTCTGTCTGACTGACTCTCTGTTGTTGTCAAATTGATGAATTAGTATGTCTATTGAGCTCATAAGGCCATAGTACTGATGAGCCTTAAAAGTACTGTCTGTCTGTCCTCATGTGTACCAGGCTATGAGATCCATGGGATGGAGAAGATACCTAATGAAGGACCAGCATTGATTGTGTACTATCATGGAGCCATTCCCATCGACTACTATTACTTTCTGGCCAGTGTTATCATCCAGAAGGGACGGACCTGCCACTCAGTAGCTGACCACTTCCTCTTTAAGATCCCAGGTACTCACACTGTTTTATCCATACATACATACATACATACATACATACATACATAAAAATGAACATTGGATTTGGGAAGATAAACAAAGAAAGAGACGACTAACCTGATACACTTTTTGACAACATTTATGACATACTGGCAATGTTAACCAATGAGAGCACAGAGTGCCCAAGGTCATTACGCTGTACGTATGACACATACTGTATGTGCTGCTCACTGGGAGAAGATGGAGAGTTCACCTTCACTATGAATGACTGACTATGAATGCCTCTAGCTTCACTGTCATTCAGAGAACCCCAGATACAGACAACCATTTCCTGTTCCTCCTGATCTGACACAGTGAAAATCTCAAACGACTGATTCTGGCGTTAGCCCTTTAAAAATAAACGTTTGATATGTATTGTTGGAGCTAACCTTCAGTACCTTTTGAAACATTTTCAAATCCATTAAACACATCTGGGCATGTAGGTCATTTTAACTCACTAACTTCATCATATATCTTGTCTCTTCCCCTTGACTCTTTCTTATTCTGCTGTATCCTCACTCTATCATCTCGTCTGTTCTTTCCAGGTTTTAAGTTACTGTTGGAGGTGTTCAGTGTGATCCACGGTCCTCAGGAGGAGTGTGTGCGGGCTCTGAGGAATGGTCACCTGCTGGGGATTTCTCCAGGAGGAGTGCGGGAGGCTCTGTTCAGTGATGAGACCTACCCTCTTCTCTGGGGCAAACGCAAAGGCTTTGCCCAGGTCGCCATCGATTCTCAAGTGGTGTGTCATCGTTCCCAAAATCTGCTGCCAGTGTTATTCAGTGTTAGAAAGAATCAGCGTGAATCTGGACTTAATGTTACATTATACACGTGCTTACTGGTTCCTGTAATTGAACCCATGAAAGTGTACAAAGTGACTGGGTAACATGTTTAAATCTGTCTCTCTTTTTTCAGCCAGTAATTCCAATGTTTACTCAAAATGTGCGAGAAGGCTTCAGATCTCTGGGAACACTCAGTAAGTGAAATTACAATTAATTTTATACACACAGTAGAATGAATCATCATAAGCTGTCAACCTGTCTCTTAGACCCCATCCCAACCAGGCTGCTTAAGGATGTTTTACCTCTAGTTAGTCATTTTTTATTGGATACGATTAATCTGTCTTTATTATCAGGATATGTACCACAGTCCTTTAAGGTAGCTATAATTAAACCTCTTCTTAGAAAGCCAGAGGTCTTAGCCAACTACAGACCGATATCAAACCTTCCCTTTCTGTCTAAGATACTTGAGAAAGTTGTAGCCAATCAGCTGTGCGACTTTCTCCATAATAATAGTCTATTTAAGGGATTTTCAGTCAGGTGTGAATCATAGCATTAGTCAAAGTTACAAATGACCTAATGGCATCAGACAAAGGACTCATCTCTGTACTTGTCCTGTTAGATCTTAGTGCCACCATTGACCATCAAATTCTTTTACAGAGATTGGAACATCAAATTGGCATCAAAGGAACCGCCCTAAGCTGGTTTAAATCGTATTTCTTAGATCGATCTCAGTCTGTTCACGTCAATGATGAATCCTCCATGCATACCAAAGGTTGTCACGGAGTTCCACAAGGTTCTGTACTAGGACCACTTCTATTTAGTTCATTCAGTCGTCCCTCGCTATATCGCGGTTCACTTTTCGCGGACTCGCTGTTTCGCAGATTTTTTACTTTGCGGATTTCGTTTATTGCGGGTTATTTTTAGAACGTATCCCCCGCGATAAACGAGGGACCACTGTATATGCCTCTTTTAGGGAACATTATTAGGAATCACTCTATCAATTTTCATTGTTATGCTGATAACACCCAATTATATTTATCGATCTGAACTCCAAGCATGCCTTAAGGATATAAAAAGTTGGATGACCTACAATTTTCTGATGTTAAATTCAGACAACTCTCTTTCTAGAGAGTTACTTCAGATGGGATCACCCTTGCCTCCAGCTCCACTGTAAAGAATCTTGCAGTTGTTTTTGTCCTTTAACGTCCATATAAAACAAATTTCGAGGACTGCATTCTTCCACTTACGTAACATTGCCAAAATCAGACGCATCGTGTCTCAAGCGGATTTACATTACATTACATTGCATTTAGCAGATGCTTTTATCCAAAGCGACTTACAGAGGAGGACATAAGCTGAAAAGGTGTAGAGTTGTTAGTTTTGTTAGTTTTAGGCAAGGAAGCATTCTCCAAAGAGAAAGGTTTTTACAAGTTTTTTAAAGGTAGAAAGGGATGTTGCAGTTTTTGCAGCCGTTGGTAGGTCATTCCACTATTTGTGGACAACCACAGAGAAGAGTTTGGAGTGACCTCGCTTTGTGAGAGGCGATGGTACAACTAGACGGTTTGAATGAGCGGAGCATAACGCTCTGGTCGGGACGTGAGCCTTGAGTAAGACACTGAGATAGCCAGGGGCAGATCCTGAAATGGTTTTGTGGGCTAGCGTCAGGGCTTTGTGTTTAACTCTGGCTGCTACAGGCAGCCAGTGCAGGTCGTTAAAGAGTGGGGTGACGTGTGACCTTTTGGGTTGGTTAAAAACCAGTCGCACTGCAGCATTCTGGACCATTTGCAAAGATTTGATCGCACAAGCGGATGCAGAAAAACTAGTCCAAGCATTTGTTACTTCAAGGCTGGACTATTGTAACTCTTTGTTATCAGGCGGCTCTAATAAGTCTCTTAGGACTTTGCAGTTAATTAGGGCACATGCAGCGATAGCTGCAGGGACCTATTGTTTTTCTACATTTTCTTATTATTAGGGCCCATGCAGCGATAGCTGCAGGGACCTAGTGTTTTTCTACGTTTTCTTATTATTCAATGCACCCTATGACGTCATAATGCGCCATGATAGATTTTCCGCCATATTGGAAAATGTCAAAAGTGAAAAAAAAGTTTCAGAGGTCGCAAATTTTGCCGGATTCTCACGAAAATCGGCACAGAGTATATTCAGGCCAATACGCACAAAAGTTATTAGTCAGATTTTTCAATTTCGACGTTGTTTGTGTGCTACAGCCAATCGAAATCAGCCGCGAAGGCGCCGATTTCGATGTGAGCTCATATCTCAGGAACGCTTTGGCGAAACAAAACCAAATTGCATGGCATGCTTCGGGGCTGTGTCCCAAGTGCAGGAAACAAATATGGTGTCATAACGTCTCTAGGGGGCGCTATAATAAGCAAAACATTGTTTTTGCTCATATCTCCTGAAGTGTTTGTATTTGAAATAAAATTGTGATATCCACAGATACAGTGGGTGGCCCCATTGACAGCTGATGACAACTTTTCATGTTAGCCAATCGCTGTTGGCGGCAACGCTGCTAAACAGGGCGTTTGCTCATATCTCGGCAACGCTTTGACTTCCGAAGACCAAATTTGGTCACGTGCATCGAGACCCGCCCCAAAGCGTGCCAATAAAATTTGGTGTCATTTGTCCACTAGGAGGCGCTGTAATTAACAAAATTACATTTTTGCTTGTTTGTCTTGATGCGTTTGGATATGGCGTTAAATTTTCATGTCTCCTGATACTCTGGAAGGTCACAATTCAGGTCGTATCCAAAATGTTCACGTCTGCGTAAGATTGTGGCTGCCATATTGGATTATGTCAAAAGTGAAACTAAATTTTCAGAGGTCACAAATTTTGACGGATCCTCACGAAAATCGGCACAGAGTATATTCAGATGAATCCGCACAAAAGTTATTTGACGGATTTTTCAATTTCAACTTTGTTTGCATGCTACAGCCAATCGAAATCAATGGCGAAGGCGGCGATTTCGATGTGAGCTCATATCTCAGGAACACTTTGGCGAAACAAAACCAAATTGCATGGCATGCTTCAAGGTGTCCTAAGTGCAGGAAACAAATCTGGTGTCATTACGTCTCTAGGGGGCGCTATAATTAGCAAAACAGCCCATAGGACAGTATGGTAAAAAGTTGTGAAATTTGGCACATTGATTGAGGACAGTCGTATGTGTAATGTCACCAAGTTACATGTTGGCAGTAAACACAGCATAGCGCCACCAACGGGTCAAAGTTTTAGATACATTTGTGCATATAACTTTTGAACCGTTAGCCCCATTTTCAAAACCAATGTATCGTTGGATTCCTTGGATCATAGCGAGTTCAATGCACCCTATGACGTCATAATATGCCCTGATAGGTTTTGTGCCATCTTGGATAATGTCAAAAGTGAAACTAACTGTTCAGTGGCCGCAAATTTGACGGATTCTCACGAAAATCAGCACAGAGTATATTCAGACCAATACGCACAAAAGTCATTAGACGGATTCTTCAATTTCGACTTTGTTTGCGAGCTACAGCCAATCGAAATCAGTGGCGAAGGCGCCGATTTCGATGTCAGCCTATATCTCAGGAACGCTTTGGTGAAACAAAACCAAATTGTATGGCATGCTTCGAGGCTGTGTCCCAAGTGCAGGAAACAAATCTGGTGTCATTACGTCTCTAGGGGGCGCTATAATTAGCAAAACAGCCCATAGACCCGTATGGTAAAAAGTTGTGAAATTTGGCACATTGATTGAGGACAGTCGTATGTGTAATGTCACCAAGTTACATGTTGGCAGTAAACACAGTATAGCGCCACCAACGGGTCAAAGTTTTAGGTACATTTGTGCATGTAACTTTTGAACCGTTAGCCCGATTTTCAAAACCAAGGTATCGTTGGATTCCTTGGATCATGGCGAGTTCAATGCACAATGTAGTACAGTACAGTGTAGTACAGTGTTGTACAGTGTTGTACAGTGCTGCACAGTGCAGTACAGTGTAGTACAGTGCAGTAAAGTGCAGTACAGTGCAGTACAGTACAGTGTTGTACAGTGTTGCACAGTGCAGTACAGTGTAGTACAGTGTTGTACAGTGTCGTACAGTGCAGTACAGTCCAGTACAGTGCAGTACAGTGTTGTACAGTGCAGTACAGTGTTGTACAGTGCAGTACAGTGTTGCAGTGTCGTACAGTGCAGTACAGTGTTGCAGTGTCGTACAGTGCAGTACAGTGTTGCAGTGTCGTACAGTGCAGTACAGTGTTGTACAGTGTTGCAGTGTTGTAAAGTGCAGTACAGTGCAGTACAGTACAGTGTTGTACAGTGTTGCACAGTGCAGTACAGTGTAGTACAGTGTCGTACAGTGCAGTACAGTCCAGTAGGGATGTAACGATGCATCGTGACACGATTAAAATCGGTACAAATGCGTGACGACTCGCATCGGTTCACTGAAAAAATGAATCGCGATTCTTGGCGAATGCGAGAGTAAGTTTTTTTTTATTAGAAATAGGTCACGTTGTGGCTGCAGCTTCCACTGCCGCATCTGCCTTTCTGTGTCTCTCTCTCTCACACACACACACACACACACACACACACACACACACACACATGCACAGTAGTGGTAATCGGCGTCAGGCCTGACTGTACCGTAAATGATACCATAACACAGACCCTCCAGGAATTCACGATGTTGCGATTTGCAACTTCAACGCAACTTCAGTGAATCCCCGTGAATTCAGGGAGGTGTTACAATTTTAACCAATCATCGCAACTTCTCCGCAACTTCCGCGCAGTCTGCCCGGGGGATTAAACTCGGGTCAGGGACGGCCGCACGGTGCGGGAGGATCCCCTCGTGGGACCTCTCCCCGGCGCTGGCTGGCCCCCGCCGGGCGCATTTCCTCTGAGGCGGTGCGCCGCGACCGGCTCTGCGTTTACAGCGCCCGGACCTCGCCGTTTTCCGGGGCCGTGGACTCTCATTAAAGGGTTAATGAGCTATCATCTCAATTGTTTTTATTTTCAGTTAGCTGAAAGGTGATGGTCAGATCAGCTGCTTGCTGGCAGCCCTAATAAGAACACAAACTGTTTGAGAGTTTCTGTAAAGAGAGATTTTTTTCCTACAAATAAAAAGATAATTTTATTTGGTCAGAGTTTGTCTGTAGCTCATTTTGATTTTAAAAAATCGTGAAAAAATCGTATCGTGAACAAAAAATCGTGACTCGAATCGAGTCGTGAGTGTATCGTTACATCCCTACAGTCCAGTACAGTGCAGTTCAGTGTTGTACAGTGCAGTACAGTGTTATACAGTGCAGTACAGTATTGTACAGTGTTGCAGTGTCGTACAGTGCAGTACAGTGCTGTACAGTGTTGTACAGTGCAGTACAGTGTTGTGCAGTGTTGTGCAGTGCTGTACAGTGTTGTGCAGTGCAGTACAGTGTTGTACAGTGTAGTACAGTGTCCTACAGTGTTGTACAGTGCAGTACAGTGTAGTACAGTGCAGTACAGTACTGTACAGTATTGTACAGTGCAGTACAGTGTTGTACAGTGTTGTACAGTACACTGTTGTACAGTGTTGAACATGTATGCTAATGCTTACTATTATTACATTACATGATCGCCTGACCTGCATGGGCCCGTCAATGCTGCTTGCAGCTATATTTGTACAATATGTTTGTGTTGATTTGTCCTGTACACGTGACAATCAATTGTAGTCTGTCCGTCCTGGGAGAGGGTACCCATCCTCTGTGGATCTTCCTGAGGTTTCTTCCACATTATTTCCCTGTTAAAGGTTTTTTGTGGGCAAGTTTTTCCCCACTGGAACCGAGGGTCTAAGGACAAAGGGTGTCACTCCCTGTACAGATTGTTAAGACATCAGAGGCAAAATGTGTTTTGAGGCTATATAAATAAAATTTGATTGATTGATCATCAATCATTCTTTCTCTCTCTCTCTCTCTCTCTCTCTCTCTCTCTCTCTCTCTCTCTCTCTCTCTCTCTCTCTCTCTCTCTCTCTCTCTCTCTCTCTCTCTCTCTCTCTCTCTCTCTCTCTCTCTCTCTCTCTCTCGCTCTCTGCAGGGTTTTTCCGCTGGGTCTATGAGAGGTTCCGTCTCCCTGCAGCTCCTGTTTATGGAGGATTTCCTGTGAAGTTCCGAACCTTCCTTGGTGATCCCATCCCGTATGACCCCGACATAAGTGCTGCAGAGCTGGCAGAAAAGGTGAGTGAGCAAAAGCTAATTCATTGTAATTCATTGTCATTTTATCAGTTATTGCAATTCATTGTCATTTTATCAGTCATTGTAATTCATTGTCATTTTATCAGTCATTGTAATTGTACAATATGTTTGTGTTGATTTGTCCTGTACACGTGACATCCATTGCACGTCTGTCCGTCCTGGGAAAGGGATCCCTCCTCTGTGGCTCTTACTAAGGTTTCCTCCACATTTTTTCCCTGTTAATGGTTTTTTTGTGGCAAGTTTTTCCTCACTGGAACCGAGGGTCCAAGGACAGAGGGTGTCACTCCCTGTACAGATTGTAAAGCCCTCAGAGGCAAAATGTGTTTTGTGATTTTGGGATATACAAATAAATTTGAAAAGCTGAGGAAATCTTTGCTTAAGGTGAAAAATGAACTACTGTTACTGTTTTTAGTTTTTTAATTATATATTCCATTTCAGCCATATTCTGTAAATAGAGCCACAAAATATGTAATATACAAAGTCTGACAGGTGTCATGTAGAGAAATCTATTATCATCACTCTGATTGTGATGAATTTTGAGAGGCATCTGTCCTGCTGGACGTTTGCAGTAATGTGAGCTGTTCCATCAGACATTCGTATACATGTTCATTTTTGCTCTGCAGGTGCAGCAGGCAGTCCAGTCTCTGATAGACCAGCACCAGCGGATCCCAGGGAACATCCTGAGAGCCCTGTTGGAGAGATTTCACACCAAACACAAAGACCAGTAACATCAGCAGCACAACAGCAGAACAGAGGCAAAGTGTGTGACTTGTCACGTTGGCTTAGACTGCTGCAGTGTGCACAGGTTCAGTGGGCTCACACGGTGGAATATTTGCACACACGAATCCCACACAGCCCCAAACACCACTGACTGCAGCTGCTGAGGTTCCTTTGACATGCATGTTCTTTGTACTGTGTATTTTGATGTCCTGTTTTTGTGTTATTGGACGTGACAAACAGCAGACCTCAGAAACCTTAAATGAAGATAATTAATTTTCCAACATACATGTTTTTATTTCTTGTTTTCTGATATCTTTAGTCTTGATGGATGATCACTTGGACTGGATGTACTACAGATGAATAGTGATTAATTGTGTTGTTCTTGTTTTTTGATAGCAGTTAAAGAGTGACGGAAAAGGAATACATGCTCTATCAAGGCCCCGGATTGACGTGACAGATGCTTGTAATGATACACTGTAAGAGCATGTTGAGTTTGCACATCTTTAGTTTCACTTGACTTGTAGCAGAGAGGGAGACACACTAACCTCAGGGAATAGATGGAGTCTCATGGAGCAGAGCAGACAGAGCTGAACCCAGTGGTTCAGGTTTGGCCCACTTTGCAAAGCTTTCTGGTTTTGACTTATGATGAGTTTCATGTGACGAACATAAAAAAAAATTTTTTGTCAAGATTACACAGCGTTCAGGACTAGACAGACCTGGATAGCTGACTCTAATTAATCACTGAACCTGTAAAAATGTGTTTGTCTGAAGCACTTTAGACACGGGCTCAAACGTCAGAAATGTCCACAAAAGAAATAACTTTTATTATCCATGAACCATCTGCTGTCACCTGAAAGCTTATAAAAAGTCCCCATACCGTAACATTTTGGTGTTGTTCTGTAGTGGTGAACAACAGAAATCATGTTGTTCTGAAACCATCGGCTAATCAAAACAAATCAATAATTGAACTTTGAGGATGTGCTGCTCTCCTCTGTTTTATATCATTGTAAAGTTAACATGACTGTTGGTCAGACCAAACATTTGAAGACGTTGCGTTGTTCCTCTGATGAATTTCTCATGTGCATTTTACAATATTTTTGCGGTGCCGTCCTTCTGGCCTCGAGATACGATTTTTACTCAAAGATAAATTTCCTTTTTGAAATGTCCTTGTTTCCTTTAAACCTTCATCACTCTAAACTATTGAGTCCTTTGTTAAATTGTACTGTTTGGTTGTTGTACCCTGATATTCATTAACATCCTCATTCATACTTTATATGTGTATTTTAATAATGATGGACTGTGATCATTTTGTTTCCTTCCTTGATAAGTGCTTTTTTAACAGTGTTGTAAACTAATCATTTGTACAGACTGTAGTGTTGAAATGAATTGTGTGCATATGAGTATGAGGTTGTAAATGTTGTGATTCATGAAATCAAAGTATCACTGCCAACTCCGACATGTTTGTTTTTAAAGAAGACCATGTGTTCTTTGAGGGACAGTAAACTGGATGCTTTCTGTGAATTGGTTTCTCTTTACCTTTATGTTGTTGGTTTTGAGATGCTCTAATATGTATTTTAAAATTGTGTAAATATAACTCAGTGTTGCACTTTGAAATATTGAGATCCACTTCAACTTGCTAATAAATCTATTTTATTAATATGTTCCATGTGATTTTCTTAGCCAGTCTCCCTTAGCCAATTTAGGACGCAGAACACAATGCGCGTTCATACTGTACAGTACGCTGTAAAAAAACCATGCAAAATTACACTAAAAAAATCTGCAAAACAGCAAGTCCGCGAAAAGTGAACTGCGATATAGCGAGGGACGACTGTATATCTTGACATTTTACCTAAGCCTTGAATTAATGTATTGATGCATACAAATACACCAGTATGATGATCCTCCTTTTTTAGTGTAATTTTGCATGCATTTTTTTAGAGCGTGCTGTACAGTATGAACGCGCATTGTGTTCTGCGACCTAAATTGGCTAAGGGAGAACCGCACATGTGTTCTGCGTCCTGATTAACTAAGGGAGTAATGTACAAAATGCCTGTAAAAAGGTGTATAAACGTGTGTGGTGTGGATATAGATGTACAGCACAAACACACTAGCTATTCAAGTAATTACACTGTTTAAGGAATGTATAATGAAACAAAAGAAGCATAGCCAGGGACACACACTGTTGCTGACTCCTATTTCTTCTACTGGCTATTTCAGGTGGCTATTTTAGGAATGTCTCAAAAAGGTTTGCACAGACAATGCAAAAGGGCTGCACCCTATTTTAAGCAGCTAAAAAAATAACCATATAGGGCAGCTATGTATAGAACAGGAAGAGAGGAGTGACGTCAGTGGACAGGTGTAGAACAGTATAAGAAGACTAAAGCAGCAGTGACTCTTCAGATCTTACTTGGCGTTTTGCTGTAACAGATACATTTTCTGTGGTAGGATCTCCAAAAGCTTTTGTTGTAATTGAATAAATACTTTAAACGAATCCACGTCTTCTGAGTGCCCATCTTGCATCAACCAATTCGGGGAGGGGAATTAAGATTGCCTCAACAGTTTTGGGGGCTCGTCCGGGATGCAGGGAGAGCTGGTTTTGGCTTAAAGGATGACACACAAGCAAGACAGGACATAGACCGGTCTAAACAAGGTGAGCAGAAGCCTGTTTAACTTGAATTCTGCATATTGAAAATACCAAGTTAAGTGTCCTGGATCTGTGAATGTGAAGTCTCTAAATTTAAAGTGTGTGATCGTTGCAAAGTTGGTAAACGGCCAGAAATAATGAAGTTTTGAGTAAAAGAAGTGTGAAATACGTCAATTGGCAAAAAATATAAATATCAGACTGCCTTGGTCGTAGCAGGACAAAGCCGTTCGTAGACGCCGGGACGGTGCCCTGAGGAGGTGGCTGGGTTAGAGTCCTGGGGAGTTCAAGGTTCAACTAGGTTTGAAGCCATCGGAGTGCAATATCTCCGTAAACTTTAGTGAGGAATTGAGGCCCTCGGAGTGCAATACCTCCGGAAATTCTAGTGGGTTAGAGTCCCTCGAAGCTAGAACTTCGTGAATTCCATGGGTTTCCAGCCATCGGAGTGCAATATCTCCGTAAATTTTCGTGGGGACGGAGGCCTTCGGAGTGTAATATCTCCGGAAATTCTGTGTAAGTCTGTTGTCTGTCCTATAAAGATCGCCACAAAGGCTGGGTTAGAGTCCCGGGGAGTTCAAGGCCCCCAAAATTCAGCTAGGTTTGAAGCCATCGGAGTGCAATATCTCCCTAAACTTTAGTGGGAAATTGAGGCCCTCGGAGTGCAATACCGCCGGAAATTCTAGTGGGTTAGAGTCCCTCGAAGCTAGAACTTCGTAAATTCCATGGGTTTTTAAGCCATCGGAGTGCAAATCTCCGTAAATTTTCAACTATTTTACAACACCCTAAGCCAACTAAGGTAAAAGACATGCGCTCCTTTTTTAGGCTTGACAGGATACAGCCGTAGCTATGTAGCCAACTACACCGGACTGACACAACCACTAAGAGACCTTGTTAGAATAGGCTATGCGTAACCTGACTGCAAATTTGGAGTGGACTCAGGAGGCTGAAGCAGTGTTTATTTCACTCAAACAATCACTTGTGACAGCTGCTGAGCTAGCTACACCGGACTATCGGTTACCATTCTACCTAGATGTCTCTGGAACAGAAAACTGTGTTAATGGCATTCTGTTCCAGAGAAAAGGGGGAGATAATAGTAATACTGATGTACATAAGTGTCATGCTAGATGGAGGCACATGGAGTGGGGACATGTGGGTGCGGCCCAAATGATGGGAAACCTTGATAATAGGTGGCATCATTTCCTGAAAGATATGGCCCAGTACTTAATCAAAGCATGTGAATAATGCACAAAATTCAGCGCCAGATCAACTGTCAGACCAGAACTAGGTAGGTACCCCTTAGAGACAAACTCAGGAAGAGAAATTATTATAGACTACATGGATATGATAGACTCAGTTAGAGGGTACAGGTATGTGTTGATGTGTGTGGATACGTATACAGGATGGCCAGAGGCATGACCCACCAAGAAGGAAGATGGTAAGTCGGTAATCAAGTTTCTGGTAAATCAGTATATCCCACGGCATGGTTTTCCTGAAAAGATCAGATCAGAGAATGGGACACATTTCAAAAACCAGGACTTCCAGCAGGTAGAGGTAATGTTGGGGTTAAAACAGTCTTTTGGTACCGTCTATCACCCACAGTCACAAGGAAAAGTGGAACGAATGAACCAAACGGTAAAAAGCAAATTGGCAAAAATCTGTGCACAGACCAAATTAATTTGGGTAGACGCGCTGTTTCTGGTTCTCATGTCTATTACGAGCTCAGTCAATCAAAGTACTGGGTTCATCCCACATGAACATGAACTCCATCTAAGTTACCTCTGATCAGAAGTGATGATTAAAATCTAACCTCTAAAGCTTACTTCCATGAACTACAGGGCTTGGTGTCAGTATTTTCCAAGCAGGTGTAGGCCCAGCAAGTGAGTGCCACGAAGACAGCACCTCCAGAAGCAGAGTGGGTTGTGTTGAGAGTCATCAACCGAAAGTGGTCCGAACCGTGCTGGACAAGGCCATTCCAGGTTACGGAGAGGACCTCCCACGCCGTGCGTCTGAAGGGCAAAGGCGAGACCTGGTTCCACAGGAGCCAGTGTGCCGTGGCTGAGGAACCACAACGTTCCCTAACTAAGGTCCAAAAGGATCTTCAAACTGAGAGCACTGAGCCGGCTGGCTCAGAAATAGATCCCACCAGCACAGGGGCAGAATAATCCCCGGGTGGTGATCAGGGCACCAGGGTAGTCTACCCCTGGGGCCCGAAGAAAGAAGAAAGACAACATCCAGCAGCCGTGAGCAAAGAATGACAAAAAACCAAGGGAAAGGTCTTATTATGTCCCTTATGATTTCTATTTCTATGTTTTTAGCTATTATAGTTACGTGTGGTTGTTGCTGTATTCCCTGTATCCGTTCCCTCTCACTAAGGCTGATAACAGCTGCTATAGAGAAAAAAGACATCCATGGGATGATGCCACTTGTTCAATTGGAGGACCTACAAGTGGAGAGTGACAAAGACACCCTTAGGCCTTATTAGAAATGATGATAAGTCACCTAGTATTATTGACTCTGAATAAAACTAGTCATGATAATTAGATATTTGGAAAATGTGATCTCCTTGAGGGAGATCAAAAGAGGGAATTGTGGATATAGATGTACAGCACAAACACACTAGCTATTCAAGTAATTACACTGTTTACACTGTTGCTGACTCCTATTTCTTCTACTGGCTATTTCAGGTGGCTATTTCAGGAATGTCTCAAAAAGGTTTGCATAGACAATGCAAAAGGGCTGCACCCTTACAAGGGGAAACACCCTATTTTAAGCAGCTAAAAAATAACCATATAGGGCAGCTATGTATAGAACAGGAAGAGAGGAGTGACATCAGTGGACAGGTGTAGAACAGTATAAGAAGACTGAAACAGCAGTGACTCTTCAAATCTTACTTGGTGTTTTGCTGTAACAGATACATTTTCTGTGGTAGGATCTCCAAAAGCTTTTGTTATAATTGAATAAATACTTTGAACGAATCCACATCTTCTGAGTGCTCATCTTGCATCAACCAATTCGGGGAAGTGATTAAGATTGCCTCAACAGTGGTTAGGGGTTTTACAGCCTTAAAACATGTATAATAATTGTAAAACTTACTTCGCGAATTTTGTTTATTGCGGGTTAATTATAGAACGTATCCCCCGCAATAAATGAGGGACCACTGTATAACAATATCGATATATTGCTAAGCCCTTTTATACTTGTGACCTGTTTGGAGAATGCTGACACTAAGCCCTGCAGTTTGTGAAAAAAAGCTTTAGAGGTTAGATTTTGATCATCATGTTGAACCAAAGGAAGTCTGAAATGTGGTCTGGGAAACACTCTCCCTGTTTGCAACTCATGCGGTGTAAACCTTGTGGTCTGGTTTACTGAGCTTCTGATAGACATTCAATTCAGCCAATTCAATTTGGTCTGTGCACAGATTTTGCCCAATTTGACTTTTAAGGTTTGATTCATTCTTTCCACTTTACCTTGTGACTGAGGATGATACACTGTACCAAATGCATGTTTGAGCCCCAGCATGGCCTCCACCTTTTGGAGGTCCTGATTTTTGAAATGTGTACCATTATCTGACCTGATTTTTTCAGGTCAGATAAGGGAATGTCTGGGGATGTACTGATTTACCAGAAACTTTATTACTGACTTACTGTCCTCTTTTTTGGTTGGCCAGGCTTCTGGACCATCCTGTGTACGCTTCTACACACATCAGTACATACCTGTAACCCCTGACTGAGTCTATCATATCTGTGTAGTCTATGATAATCTCTTTTCCTGGTTTGGCCTCTAGGATTTCTAGAGGTCTTCTCTGTCTCAGTGTTGTGAGTGTGAACGTTTCTGAGTTGACGTATGCCACTACACTGTGTGTTGCCCGGATGTTCAATTGGTAACCCATTACTATGTGTGCAGTTTTTTGTATTAGCTTCGCTATGCCTGCTGCATGTTGTGTGCACTGTGGGTGTCTTTTTTTCCATATTATCTAGCATTACGCTATTGTACATCAGTATTATCCTATCTCCCCCTTTTCTCTGGAACAGAATACCATTCACGCAGGTTTCTGTTACAGAGACATCTAGGTGGAAAGGTAGGTAGTAATTTGGCGTGGCTAGGTCTGCTGCGGTTGCTAGTGACTGTTAAGGGTGATAAAAGCTGTCTCTGCTTCCTGTGTCCAGTCAAGTTTCGCAGTGAGGTTACGCATGCCCTGTTGTCTCACCAGCTCACGCAGTGGTTGTGTCAGTCCTGTGTAATTTGCTACATAGTTACGACTGTATCCTGTCAATCCTAAGAACGGGAGCATGTCTTTAACTTTCACTGGCTTAGGGTGATGTAAGATAGCAGACCTGTGATTAGGGGACATGCTGACCCCCTTTTGAGATATCCTGCTTTCTAGCTACCTGCAATTTAGCTTTACTGACTTTAAAGCCTTTGGTAGCCAGGTGTTGGAGAACTGAGCGTGTAGCTGTTAGACAGGATGTTGCTGTCGGTGCTGCTAGCAATAAGTCATCAACATACTGGATCAAGGTTATGTTCTCAGGTAAGGGGCAGTCACTCAGTATTTGTTTTAGAACGTGGTTAAACAGTCCCGGTGATAGGGCCAAGCCCTATGGTATTCTGGTATATCGCAGCTGCTGTCCCTGGAATGTGAAAGAAAAAATATCTCTACACTCTTCAGCTAATGGGAGACAAAAGAATGCATTCGCCAGGTCGATGCAGGTGAACCAACTTTCGGAGTGATCTAGGTTAGCCAGAGCCACATATGGGTTGGGAACCGGTACTGTAGGTGTGGCCAGTATGTCATTCATTGCCCTGAGATCATGTGCCATGCGATATTTACCTGTTCCTTTCTTTTCTACAGGCAAGATGGGGGTGTTCCAGGCTGACTGTGAGGGCTCGAGAACTCCTTTTTTCAGGAGCCCTTCTATTGTGTCTTGTATGCCTGCTTCTGCCTGAGGTTTGTGTGGATACTGTCTGACCCACAGGGGTGTGCTGGTGTTTACTGAAAATGTGATAGGAGCACAATCTGTGAGGCCAACATCTGTGGGGCCATCTGCCTATAGGTGGCCTGGTAATGTGTTGAGCATATCTTCAGTTTGATACAGATGTAGCAACTTAAAATTTCCCGTGTTTCCGTGACGGGACCGTGACAGGGCCGTGACTGGTCCTTCACAGGTCCTTGAACGGTCCTTGGCTGGCTCGTGACCGAAACGTAATCCCCCGCGATGACGTAGTCAGTAAGGCCCTGACTGGAAACGCCCCTAAGCAGTCTGTGTGATAACCAGCTGCAATGCCTCATTTGTCCACGGGAAGGCGCAGTGATGTTCCGCTCTCACCGTAAACTGTCTAAACTAAGACACGTCTGAACAGATACGCTGGGGTGAGCGGTGAGCCGATCAGCTGATCAGCGGATCAGTTGGTAGGAAAAAAAAAAGTTGTGATAAGATAACACTGAGCGCTGCAGCCGCTCATATCTGCAACTCGCACAAGAACAACATGTCATCATAAATGTTTTATTAAAGAAAACTTCGCTCGTAACGTCAGTTTTTCAGTATAATTTTGGGCCATTTCTGGATATGACAGCTGAAGTGAGACAGGAAGGAGGGGGCAGAGAGACGGGGAATGACACGCAGTAAAGGGCCGTACAGACGTTTTGGCAAACGATAGTCACCGTGGACTTTTGCAAGACTTATCTCTGAACAAAAGCTGTGCGGTGTATTATTATAATGGAGGGGGGCATAGTGGAAAATAAACAGTGGTATCCATGTAGAATCTGTGATCTGTGTGACACTGGGAGACCAAAAAGCCCACCAAGTGCAAACAATTAAAATGCTAATGAGCTGTTTGTAGATTTACCTGGCCTAAAGCGTGCACTACAGTAAATACCTGCATAACAAAGGGCTTCCAAAACGCTCATCTCTGCAGCTTACATGCAGATGAGCGAGAGAGAGGCGCGAGTGTGTACACACACACACATATATATATATATATATACATATATATATATATATATATATATCATGGAGTTTTCTTTACGCCTGTGGGATTAACAGAAATCATCACATGACGGTTTCATAAGCGTATACTGCAAACTTAATTACAGTACGAGCTGCATTTTCCGCTCTGATTTGTGTGAAACTGGGGGGGGGGTTGATACCTACAGTACATAACAAAGGGCTTGCAAAGGGCTGTTAATCACCAGGTATTCTCCCTCTTTAAGTGGCGTCTCACAACGACCAAACTGTGATCAAATAATCAACAGGAGGTATTATGTTATTCTTCAATTCTTTTTGCAAATGGAGGCACCGCTGCAGCGGAATACACCGACTTTTAGAGAAAAACGCTTGTTTCTGCAGCTCTTTGTCGAATGATGGCCATAGATACTGTAGATACTGTAATTAATCGATCAGCTGTTCCCGGAGTAAACAAAGGCAGCTGTCCAGGTGAAAGTGGCATTTAAAAAACACGAGAAAAACTCAAAAACTTTCTAAAAACAACATTGCTATAGAGATCGGGACTCCACAGAGTTAGAGCGAAGAAACCAAAACGAACAAAAGAGAAAAAAGTCAAAAAGTCAAGCGACCTCAAAGGATAGAACAGTTTTGATTAATGGTGATATTTTTTTATCGCCCGATAAGAGTCTCACGTTAACGCAGCACGTTAACGCAGATAACGGCTCACCACTAGTAAAGACAGAACAGCCTAGATGTTGTTGATTTGGTGAATGGTGACATGTTAGATATAAACACCTTCAATTTAATTTCAATTCATGAACACGCTCAAATCATACGGCTACTGTATAGTGTGCAGTACTCAAACCAGCTGCATTTTCCGCTCTGTGATCTGTGACACTGGGAGACCAAAAAGCCCATTACTGTAAGTGCAAACGAAAGATTAAGCAACGAGAAGGCTAATGAGGTGTGTAAGCTACGTCATCTCCAGATAGAACAACTTTAAAGAACTCTGTGAGAGAAGCGCCATCTCCTGGTCATACCCTGTAATCACATGAATGGGTGGAGTTACAGTAAAAAATAGACACGCCCAGGAGAAGGAGGGGGGTCTCTCCGGTCACGGTGATTAGCAGATACCTGGCCGAAAGTCAGCTGGAAGACGGCTGCCATTCAGCTGGCGTTCAGCTTGAACGGGAAATTTTAAGTTGCTACTACTGTAGTGATCAGTGTGGTGCAGCCTCGTCAGACATCATGTACCATTCTAGTTGCTCAGGACTGAGGTTGACCCCTGCCGCCACCCCCTCAGGCGCCACATAGATATTCTAAGGGAAAGTTGAAAAGAACTTTGAAGAGAGAGTTCAAGAGGGCGTGAAACCGTTGAGAGGTAAACGGGTGGGGTCCACGCAGTCCGCCCGGGGGATTCAACTCGGCGGGTCAGGGACGGCCGCACGCGACTGTCGACCGGGGCGGACTGTCCTCAGTGCGCCCCGACCGCGTCGCGTCGCCAGGGCGGGGACCGGCCCACGTACAAAGAGGCGCCAGGGGTCTGCGGCGATGTTGGCAACCCACCCAACCCGTCTTGAAACACGGACCAAGGAGTCTAACGCGCACGCGAGTCAGAGGGTGCGTCGGAAACCCCGTGGCGCAATGTAAGTGAGGGCCGGCGCGCGCCGGCTAGGGTGGGATCCCGGCCCCGCGGGGCCTGGCGCACCACCGGCCCGTCTCGCCAGCGCCGTCGGGGAGGTGGAGCGTGAGCGAGTGCGATAGGAAGATGGTGAACTATGCCTGGGCAGGGCGAAGCCAGAGGAAACTCTGGTGGAGGCCCGTAGTGGTCCTGACGTGCAAATCGGTCGTCCGACCTGGGTATAGGGGCGAAAGACTAATCGAACCATCTAATAGCTGGTTCCCTCCGAAGTTTCCCTCAGGGGAGCCCCAGTGCTCAGGCAGCCATTTGCTGTTGTGGTCCTGGGAGACCGGCTGTGTGGCCCTGGGAGACCGGCTGTGTGTGGACCCCCTTTTCTAGTAGCCTGGAGGGTCCCTTTTGGGCTGTTCGACCTCTGGGTACACTTTGGGACTCGCGGCTACCTCGACGTTCAGCTCCCGGGGAAGCCCCGGTGCCCAGGCAGCCGTTTGCTGTCGTGGTCTCGGGAGACCGGCTGTGTGTGTGGACCTGGGTTTTGTCACACCCCTGGGCGTCTGTGGACTTGGGTCCCTTCGTACTTCTTTTATTTTTCACCTTCAGACACCTCTCTCCTATATATGTGCAGATACCTCAACATTGGCCCCCCAGGGGAGCCCTGGGGGGCTCTCAAGGTCTCTACGACTTCATGAAGAACGTGGTCATGTTGGCCAACGAGGGTTCCTTGAGAGGCAAGGGCTTGGCGGAGATCTGAGGAGGCTTGACGAAGCTCATCCGAGACCGCTGGGTCAAAGTTCGGGTCAGATCGTTCTGTCATGGTTGCACACCAAGAATGCAGGCTCGGACAACGGTTAGAGAGGGAATGGGATTTATTAAAGTATGGGACGAGAGGGGAAGGAGAGGGTCTGATACAAGGTGGAGGGAATGGCTGAGGTGACGCAGTGGAGGGAATGGATGGAGGAAGCAGGGAGTCTGGACTGTCGTTGGAAGGTTGGATGGTGAGCAGGCAAGCAGGTGGCAGGAGGTGAAGATGGTGGTGGACCTGAGCACAAGAGAGTTTCAGGAAAACAACAAGGAGCACAAGGAACAGGTAGTTGGAGACGGTCTGAACATGATCTACCACAGAGGCTGACAAACGATCTGACAAGGAGTGGGAGGAAGGCCAGGGTTTATATGCAGGTGGAGTGATGAGTTGATGAGAGGCAGGTGAGGTGAGGAATGGCAGGTGTGCTTCATTAGATGATTGTCCAGGAGGCCCAGGGAAATGTGACACACCCACAACACAGACAGACAACATAAGGATGGGGAAAACGAAGGGGAACACAGGGAAACAACAGTCCCGACTGCCATCGTGACATGCATAGCCCTATGATTTCCTCCTTTTAACCACCCACTTCTCTTCCTGTCTTGCCCTCTCGTGATCCTCTCCTGCCTTCTTCGCTTCGGCCCAAAACAGCTTTCCTAATGGTCCCTTATCACTTTCTTTCTTTACCTTTTCTTTTAAAACCTTACTCACATCCTCTCTCATCTGTTTCATGAACTCAGTTGTGTCTTTACTGCCATGCATGCTTCTCACTACTCCCTGCATTTCTAATAACTGTTCTGTTACGGTCTTGTAAGAGCTCCCCGGTCTGTCTGTCTATTTCTCTGTCAAATTCTCTGTCCATGTTGTCAGTTGGTACAATGTAGTGCCAGATGCCAGAATTATTGAAGTATTACATCTGAATATACTAACTGCTGTCTTCTCTTCGTACTACACACAATACAAACAAATCCTCAATCTAGATGTCGGTGGCTTACTTCAACAGGCCACTGCCTTACGTTTACACCAGAGACTGGTTTCCGGCAGTGCTGCTGCTTCAGCTCACTTTCCTCTAGCACTCATACACATTTAACATTCATGCATTACCCGTGTGTGTTTTTCTATTATGTCAGTGATGTGCTGGGAATGGTAAATGGACTGTACTTATATAGCGCCTTTCTAGTCTTCCGACCACTCAAAGCGCTCTACACTACATATCTCATTCACCCCATTCACACACGATGATGGCATTGGCTACCATGCAAGGTGCCAACTGTTCATCAGTTTAAGGACCTATCATACACATTCACACACCGATGGCACAGCCTTCGGGAGCAATTTGGGGTTCATTGTCTTGTCTTGGGATCGAACTGCCGATCATCTGATTAGTGGACGACCCGCTCTGCCTCTGAGCCGCCCACAGGAACTCACAGGACTTATGTTCTGGTCTTGCTGTCAAGACGTTAGACAGCTCACAGTGATCAAATACTCTGGTCTTGTTGCTACTTATAGCTAACTCACAGGTACCCTGATCTAGGTTTTGGCCGGTTGAGAGATATGGGACGCTATGTCCCGAGTTCTAAACCCTTGTGTTTCAAGACTAGCCTTGAGACACGACATCAACTCCCTAGATTTATCTGTAATTTGGACTTTTCGTCCACTTACTCCACAACCACCTAGCTAGTGCAATTGTGTTTCAGTTTTCGATTGTTCCAACATTCATATAAGTGTGTCTTTGCCTGGTCTTGTTCTTATTCTGTCTCCCAATGCAAGCAAAAAAAAGGAAAAAAAGCTTTGGGGGTCCTCAAATCCCCGGGTCTCAAACCCAGCTTAAACATTACCTCGTCAGAATATTGTGGGAGTTGCCACACTCGAAGACGCTGTTCTTGTTGTTAGGACGTTAAACAACTCACAGTTTTCATCTATTTCAAAACGCTGGTCTTGTTATTAGATAACTCACAGTTTTCATCTATTTTAAAATGCTGGTCTTGTTATTAGATAACTCACAGTTTTCATCTATTTTAAAATACTGGTCTTGTTATTAGATAACTCACAGTTTTCATCTATTTTAAAACGCTGGTCTTGTTATTAGATAACTCACAGTTTTCATCAATCTTAAAACGCTGGTCTTGTTATCAGGACGTTAGATAACTCACAGTTTTCATTGTGTTTTCTCAAAATGTTATCTCTCAATTTTATGGATGAGTTACTACTAGGACTGAGGACACGTTACAATTTAGTAGTGTTCAATGCAGATCAAGTTTCTGCTTACCTTTGTGTTGCCGGCCCGTGTCCTTCGCCCATTCGTAGCTAGTCCTTATAGCCAATATTTTGTCCTGGTCAGCTTTTGATTATTTAACCTTATCCCGGACGAGCCCCCAAATTGTTGTGGTAGTTTAAACCACCCCGAGGTCTGCTGACCTGGTGGACTACAGAGACATATTCAGTTTAAAGAAGACACAAACACAAGCATTCAGCTTCGCCTTTGCAAAGGGAGAACACAGCATTCACAGACTCCGCTGTCTGTCTACCATCGCATCCAGCTGAGTTATGCCCATCTGCAGTACAGGCTTGTTTTATTATCACATAAAGGAAATAGGTGTTACACTCTTAGCAGGACGTGAACATACATCTTTCATGCCTATACATGGTAAGACAACTCAAGCAGGATGCAGCTGGCTGGAACCTATTGTGAAAGACATCTCGTGACTGTTTCTAATTCTGAGATTTCCTGTTCGGACCTTGGGTAAAGTTTCCTGTTATTCTGCTCACGTAGGCAACAACAGGCAAATCTCTGTGTATTACCCCAGAGTGTCTTATAGTTGCACAACACACATAGCTGTTTTATCTTGTCATTCTCACACTTTTAACTTGAAGTACCCGCTGTTGACTTCTTTCTCTTTCTCCCGACAGTACCTGGATTATTTTGCACGTATTTTGTGTCACTGCTGGGAACACTGGTATTAGACATTTGACCAGACCGTGTATTTATTCTTGAATGCTAATGCGAGCTGCCCATCCAATAATGAACTTGCTGAGTGAGTGAAGGATGGGCGTGTCTGGCTAGGTTGTCAGCAGTTACCACTCAACAGTGGTGATGCGAGGTGATTGACAAGTTGACAACCAGCCAATATGATGGAGGAGGCCGGATGGCTCTTCCTCCAGCCTGTGATACAATTATGATTGGCGTGTTTCACCCTCGTCACCCCTGACCTATAGCTGGGTTTCAGTCACGTGGTTATACATAGCCAGAGGTGTCAGAAGTATTCACATTCATTACCCAAGTAGAAGTATAGATACTAGGGTTTAAAAAGACTTCTGTAGAAGTTGAAGTATCACCTCAAGATTTTTACTCAAGTTGAAGTGTAAAAGTACTGGCTTCAAAACTACTTAAAGTAGAAAAGTAAAAGTAATTTAATGAGAAAAAAAGCCATCAAATGTTATAGGCCCTGCGCCACAGGGCCCTACAGTGCTCTACACGACCCCCCCCCCAAAACATAATTTTTCTAAGGGCTATAATGAATAATGTTATATTAAAATGTTAATGTTAAAAAATACAGCCCCATATATGCCCAATAAAAATGAATGCATTTTTGTATAATGCAAATGCATTAAAGAACCATATATGCGTGCTACTGAGCATTAGCATGTGTTTAGGTTATGTCTATAAGTCGTGTAATGGTGCAAAAAGTCAAACTTCAGAGGCATGTTTTCAATAACCTTTATTTGAATATAAATGTGTTACGGGAATTTTTAAAGAGAAACCCTTAAATAAGGAGGATCAGATTCAAAGCGTCAAAGTTTAAGTTGAATTTATTATTCTTGTACAAGAAGGAGCGTTTCACAGTGCAACACACTAAAGGGGTTACAGAGAAAAAGGCTCCCAGAGGAGCGTTAACAGTTGGTTCTTATACATTTTCCTGATGATGGGCTGTCTCAACCCCTGTGAATTGTTAACAGTCAATTTGCATACAATGCATTTAAACAGCTTTCTTTAACATATCACCTAATGAGTAGCCAGTATGTTTTCAATCTTGATGTCTCCTCTCTGACCTGTCTTTAGGCCTCATTCTGTTCTCAAATCCCTCTATTTATACATTAACCTGAACTTTACCTTACCCTGCCAATCTCAGGAAAACGGCAATAAAAGGAAGTGCCTTAAAGACATGTAATAAATAGGAAAAAACATTGTATAAGTTAAAACATCCAACTAGCTGTGTAACCCTATTTTTTATAACATCTCCCCCCTGTTTGTACTATTTCAAAAATGTACAAAATAAAATCACAAGAATAAAAATTAATCAGTGTTCAATGGTTGGTACAAATAATCATAGATAATGTGGGAGCGAAAAACCTGTCTGGCAGTTCTTTAACATTCTTATTATTTCATACTGTTGCTTTCTAGACAAGAAAATTCTCCACACGGGCCCCGCTGCCCCGGCGGCCAACAATTTGTATTAATAATCGTTACAATCACTTCAGTATGCTTAATCACTCAAATAGATGTAAAATATCAATGCAGACAATATTCATTCTGATAACAGCAAATGTATAGGTACATTTATGAATCTAATAAAAAAAAATAAAACAGGCTGATCGACTCATCGGACCCTTTCCCTGCCTACGGGTGCTGTCCCTGAGACGAGAAAAAAAACAAAACCTTAAATGTATATACAATTTGCCATCAGTCTTTTTCTCTTAAGCATACATTACATCAGAACACCATAACTTCCTTTTAGATTTTCTATAGGTTCTTCATTGTGCTGTGGAACAAAGACTAAATAGTGTGTCATTTTCAGTAGGTGTTTCTCCCCTCATGGGCGCATAGATTGCCTCCTCTACACGCTGAACTGGACCCATTCCTCATACTCGTCCTCATTCTCGTATCTACCCACACCTTGTCCTTCAGTCATCTCATGCCTCTCGAACTCATCAACTGTGGAGACAGGCTGATAGAACAATTGTTGTGTTACGTGACCAGAGTAGGACCCCAAAGCAGAGACAGATCACGTGAAGGTGTTTAACAAAAAGTCACTTTAATGTAGTAAAGTCCACAAAAAATGAAAATCAAAACAGGTAAAAAGGCACTGCAAAGAGCCAATGTCCTCAAAAAACCAAACATAAAGCGACCTTCTCAGGTGGAGAACTTAGGCAAAGGTGATCTTCTCTCCGGGGAACAAAGGAACCAGACATGCGGTTGGAGCACATGGGAGGTAATACTCTGGCGCTGCAGTCAGGGAAAGCCAGGCCTAAAAGGAGGAGGGAAGAGGCTGATAGGCTGAGGGGTGAGTCTGTCGGCAGGAAAAGGGAGGGGCCAATCACACCTCTGCACCTGCGAGAGAACAGGGAGGAGGAGGGGAGAAACAAGGAGCACCAAAAGGGAAAAACAACAGCACAAAACAGACAGAACCAGACCCTGACAGTACCCCCCCCTCAAGGGACGCCTCCTGGCGGCCTGCCGGGCTTGTCCGGGTACCTAACATAAAAATCTCTAATTAACTCAGGGTCCAAAATCAGGGAGCGAGAAACCCATGACCTCTCCTCCGGGCCATAACCCTCCCAGTCAACAAGGTATTGAAAGCCTCGACCTCTCCTCCGAACATCCAGGAGTTGCCGGACAGAGAAAGCAGGGTGATCGTCGATGATCCGGGGGGGAGGAGGGGGGTCGGCTGGTGGGCAGAGGGGGCTGGTGGAAACAGGCTTGATGAGAGAGACATGAAAAGATGGGTGGATGTTGAGAGAGGGGGGTAACTTCAGTCTCACCACACTGGGATTGATGATGCGGTCAATGGGGAAAGGGCCGATGTATCTGGGAGTAAGTTTACGCGATTCCGTCCTAAGAGGTAGGTCACGGGAGGATAGCCAGACCTCCTGGCCTGGCTGGTACGGGGGAGCAGGAGAGCGACGACGGTCTGCCAACCTCTGGTTCCGAGCTGCCGTCCGGGTGAGAGCTGCCCGTGTCTCCCGCCAGACCTGACGGACACGCTGGAGATGCGCTTGGACGGAGGGAACGGCCACCTCGGCCTCCTGTGCAGGGAACAGTGGGGGCTGGAAACCATTAGCGGCCATAAACGGGGACATGCCAGTAGCCGAACACACCAAGGAGTTGTGGGCGTATTCCACCCAAGGGAGGTGAATGGACCAGGAGGACGGGTGGTGAGCAGCAACGCAGCGCAAGGCTGCCTCCAGGTCCTGATTTGCCCGCTCTGTCTGGCCATTGGTTTGAGGGTGGTATCCAGAGGAAAGGCTGGCAGAGACATATTCCCTGGTGTCGGCGGACATCAAGGGCCACCAGAAACGTTGTTGGAGCAGAGACAGAGTTCGGTGTATACCAGGATGGCATGCCACCTTGGAGGCATGTCCCCACTGGAGCACGGGGGTGCGGACAGATGGGGGCACAAACAGCCGGTCAGGAGGGCCACCCTCAGGAACTGGATGGTCAGCCAGGGCCTCCTGGACCAACCGCTCGACCTCCCATCTGGCCGCTCCCACCACGCAGGTGGGTGGCAGGATGGTGTCCTCAGCAGAATCCTCAATGAAAGGAGAAAACTGTCGCGAAAGGGCATCGGGCTTGGCATTTCTGGAGCCAGGCCGGTAGGTCAGGGTGAAGTTAAAACGTCCCAGGAACAGGGCCCACCTAGCCTGGCGGGAGTTAAGCAGAACGGAGGTAAGACAGGTTTTTATGGTCAGTTTTTATGGTCAGTCCAAACAACAAATTGTAGAGTGGAGCCCTCCAGCCAGTGCCTCCACTCCTGCAGTGCCAGCACCACTGCCAGTAATTCCCGATTTCCCACATCGTAGTTGCTCTCTGCAGGAGACAGGCGGCGGGAAAAGAAGGCACAGGGGTGCAGCTTCTGGTCGGAGGGAGAGCGCTGAGAAAGGACAGCCCCCACCCCAGTGTCCGAAGCATCCACCTCCACCACGAACTGAACAGCAGGATCAGGGTGACACAACACAGGAGCAGAGGAGAACAGACTCTTTAGCCTAATGAAAGCAGCTTCGGCATCCGGGGACCAAACAAAAGGAGATTTAACAGATGTTAAACAGGTTAGGGGAGCAGCAACACGACTGTAATTCCGGACGAACCGGCGGTAAAAGTTGGCAAACCCAAGGAATCTCTGCAGCTGCTTTCTTGTGGTGGGAGTGGGCCATTCCTCCACAGCCTTAATCTTGGCTGGGTCTGATCTGATCTGCCCCCTCTCCACCACAAAGCCCAGGAAGCTGACAGAGGCAACATTAAAAACACATTTCTCTGCCTTAACAAAAAGTTTGTTCTCCAAGAGTCTCTGGAGGACCAGCCTGACATGTTGAATGTGTTCCTGTTGGGAGTGAGAGAAAATTAAAATATCGTCAAGGTAAACAAACACAAATCGATTGAGCATGTCACGTAGGACATCATTAACCAGACGCTGAAACACGGCAGGAGCATTCGTTAGTCCAAAAGGCATGACAAGATATTCAAAATGACCCAGCGGGGTGTTGAAACCAGTCTTCCATTCATCCCCCTCCTTAATCCTCACCAGGTGATAAGCGTTTCGCAAGTCCAGCTTGGTGAAGATGGTGGCCTGGTGGAGAGGAGTGAAGGCTGAGTCGAGGAGGGGGAGAGGGTACTTATCCTTAATGGTTATCTCGTTCAACCCTCTGTAGTCAATGCAGGGCCGAAGAGTCTTGTCCTTTTTGTCTACAAAGAAAAACCCCGCCCCCAGGGGTGAGGAGGAGGGGCGGATTAGTCCAGCAGCCAGAGAGTCAGAAATGTAGACCTCCATAGCCTCCCGTTCCGGCCTGGAGAGGTTATAGAGCTTGCTCGAGGGAAAAGAGGCTCCAGGGAGCAAGTTAATGCCACAGTCATACGGTCTATGGGGAGGAATGGACAAAGCCCGATCCTTGCTAAAAACCTCCTGGAGGTCGTGATATTCAGGGGGTACGAGAATAAGATCTACGGGCTTGGGGGAAACCGGGGTGGAAATGACAGAGGGAACAGCCGAGTGCAAGCAGTGAGAGTGACAGAATAGACTCCAGTTAGTAATAGATAAAGATGACCAATCGATGTGGGGGTTGTGGATCTTGAGCCAAGGGAGACCTAAAACTAAGGGTGAGGAAGGTGAGGGAATGAGGTAGAAAGATATAGTCTCATGATGATTACCAGACAGAAGCAGAGACACAGGGGCTGTACGGAGGGTAACTAGGGCTAGAAGTCGACCATCAAGGGCAAAAACCTCCTTTGGCTTAGATAAGGGTTCGGAGGGAATGTTAAACTTAGTGACGATGCCACTGTCAATAAAATTGTCATCTGAACCCGAGTCAACTAAAACTGGGAGAGGGACTTTAGTCTGAACAAAAGAAAGAGTTCCCTCGAGCTGGATCCGGTTAGAAGGGGATAGACTTACTGAGGTTTGGCTCACCAGCGTCCCCTTGGCGGCTGATGAGCCTGGTCTTTTGGCCGAGCAGGGCAGTTGGCGAGGTAGTGATCAGCTGCACCACAGTAGATGCAGAGCCTCTGAAGAAGGCGACGCTGACGCTCAGCAGGGGAAAGCTTCATCCTCCCCAACTGCATGGGCTCCTCAGGAACGGGAGAGGAAGGAGCTGCCGGAGTCACCACGCTGGGAGATGGGGCCTCCTGGAGGGGATGAGGTTGCAGGGAACCAGGGAGTCGAAAGGGTTTGGACAACAGCAGAGGGGCCCGGGAGCTAGCTGCTCTTTCCCTGCGTCTCTCACATAAGCGGTTGTCCAAACGGATGGCCAAGGAGATTAGTTCTTCTAGAGATGAGGTCTCGTCACGAGCAGCTAGCTCATCCTTGAGTTCCTCCCTGAGCCCACGCATAAAAATTCCTTGAAGGGCCTTCTTATCCCAACCGGCCTCTATAGCATGAATGCGAAACTCCACAGAGTAGTCAGCTACAGAGTGTGAGCCCTGTCGCAGGGAAAGAAGTCTATTCCCGGCCTCCTTACTCTGGAGAGGGTGGTCAAAAACCTTACGCAATTCACTGCAAAATGGGAGATAGGACTGCCAGGCGGGAGAGTTAGCATTGGCCATAGCTAAGGCCCAAGCCGAAGCCCTACCAAAGAGCAAACTGCAAACAAAGGCTATCTTGGATCTGTCAGATGAATAAGTCAAAGGCTGCTGGTCAAAAACTAGAGAACACTGGTAGAGGAACTGGCTACATGACCCTAGCTCTCCAGAGTATCTGTCAGGAGTGGGTATGAATGGCTCACGTGGATTGTTAGGCCGGACCGGGGAGGCTGCTTCAGCGGGAACAGGAACCGGCGGGCTTGGAGGAGGAACGGGGTCTGCCAGGGCTGAGAGCTGAGTCGCGACCTGGTTGAGTCATTGGTCAAGCTGAGTCATGCTGGTGGACAGGTGGAGAAGCTTGTCCATGATCACCGACAGGGCGTTCTCATGCTGGCCGACAAGTGCACCTTGTGAGGAGATGGCTTGTTTAACCTTCTGTATCTCTACGGGGTCCATAATTGGCCAGAGTATTCTGTTACGTGACCAGAGTAGGACCCCAAAGCAGAGACAGATCACGTGAAGGTGTTTAACAAAAAGTCACTTTAATGTAGTAAAGTCCACAAAAAATGAAAATCAAAACAGGTAGAAAGGCACTGCAAAGAGCCAATGTCCTCAAAAAACCAAACATAAAGCGACCTTCTCAGGTGGAGAACTTAGGCAAAGGTGATCTTCTCTCCGGGGAACAAAGGAACCAGACATGCGGTTGGAGCACATGGGAGGTAATACTCTGGCGCTGCAGTCAGGGAAAGCCAGGCCTAAAAGGAGGAGGGAAGAGGCTGATAGGCTGAGGGGTGAGTCTGTCGGCAGGAAAAGGGAGGGGCCAATCACACCTCTGCACCTGCGAGAGAACAGGGAGGAGGAGGGGAGAAACAAGGAGCACCAAAAGGGAAAAACAACAGCACAAAACAGACAGAACCAGACCCTGACATGTTGTTTCGTTAGTGTGGTTGTAATCAATCTTTGTATCAGTTCCCTCATACATGGAATACAACAGCATCCGCAGGTGATTAGGACAGCAATTGCGATTCCTACAGACATTATCAGTACCTTTAGGATGTTTCCCCATCTCCCAAATATGCTTTCCATCCATTTTGTGATTGGATCTGTTATACCTGAGTTGTCTGCCAGCTCGTCTGACAATGACGTCAGTCCTTCTAGTGCCTTTGTGATGCTGCCATCAGGTGCTGTGTTTTGGGATAAAGGTACAACATAGATTTCCAAATAATTTACACACACCTCCTTTTTCAGCTAGTAGCATGTCTAAAGCTAATCTGTTCTGCCAGGCCATTAAACTAGTTTTATCTAATTGTTCGTGGATTCCTCTAAATCCATCACGAGTGTAATTAATGAAGCGTTGTTGATTATAATAAATGTAATTTATCCAATCCACATTTTTATTTATTGTCACCCACCAGGTAAAGAATGATTCAAAACCTGCTGCCACCTGGTTTCTAGCTTTAAACTCATTTGGGACCCCTCTGGGAACACCAATTGAATCTAAATAAACTCTAGAATCAAATGAGGTGGGTATTAGCTTATCACGTTTAACCCTGTGCATATCCTCTGTATTTAGTATAGGAAACTGTGGACTCATAGGAAGCAAGTATGTAGGCATCATTAAGTGAATCAAAGCGCAGGTACCATACCAAAGTTTAGGCAACCTAGGTCTTAATATCTGTCCGCCACAATACCACCATATATCTGATCGTGCATATTCGTGTGTAGTCACCAACTCATCAGTGATCCCATAGGGATTTTCTCCTACCGTAATTATAGTACCACACCCTGTCAGGGATCCTGTGTCTTAGCCTCCACTTATTCCCTGTTTCCTCAACAGGCAGGTGTAATTCCCCTCGTATGGTGTGAACCATGGTGGAATAATCTCAGTGGGAACAGCTGGAAAGAGATACTTGAGAGTGGTACAGTTATTCTCTGGAGAATTAGTCTTGTACAGCGCAAGCAAGCATTTAAAACCTTTAAGATCGATGTAAGGGTTAAGTGGAAAAGGAGCCGTTCCTATCAGTAGCCAGTCCAGAACTCTTAGTAGTAAAAGAAATCCACTGTAACCATGCATTATTGTCCTTGTACCCTGTCTCTAATTCAAGTACCTCCTGTAAGCTGTCAACCTTTATGTACTGCACTGGGCTACTTCTATTAACTAGAGTAGGTGGTGGTAAAGTCATAACATGGGAATGGTCGTTTGGTCCGATAGATGGTAAGGGAGGAGTTGAGTCCAAAACCTCTAATTTTATATGTCCCTTAGGGTCCGTGCCTTTAACATATGCTGCAAGCACAAAAGTCATAGAGTCATCAGGACAAGGATCTTTTATAGTTATTATCAAGGGATTACACTCTCCCGCTCCACAACCTGGTTGATGTGCCGGTTTAAATATGGAGAGTCTTTCTAATAGTGATGGGCGACTCCCTCCACAGGTCTCTGTCCTTGCTATCCTTGGCTTATACCCCCAACTCTGCTTCCCTGTATTCCACCCTGCCAAACCCCATTCTTCACACCATGCTCCTTAACCCCCTCTGGCATTTAGGTGTCTAGTTACACATAAGTACTTGTCTACCCCAGCTAAAGCTTCCTGGTCAGTCTGTCCACAGGGTGCTACATCACAAAAGTAAATTTTAGCCACACAGGGAGATTCCCAGTGTTTGCAGTAGATGGTCACCTTAGGGATTAAGGCACCTCGTTTTGCTCTGAAAAGCGGAGATGAGTCATCATTTTGGATCTCAATTACATCAGTCATTTCTCTATAGTCTTTCTGCTCTGTGGATCGAATGATCAATATCACTATAGCTATTGAAAGTATTACAAAAATAGTTATAGACCCTCTCATTCCACATCCCATTCTTCTGAATGGGCGCCATAAATGCTCTGTCATTGTATCTAAGGTGTAAGAGACTGCTTTATTTATTACTTATCTGTGGGTATCGGTGCTCGTTTGCAATGTGTCAGGTGTATCCACGTTGCTCTCTCAGCTATTCGTACTGCTGTGGGTGTTGAGAGTAGTACTTGAAATGGACCCTCCCACCTCGGAGAAATTCAGTTCTTTCGTTTAAGCGTCTTGGTAAATATCCAATCTCCTGGTTTTACGGGTATCTCCTGGTCAAGGACCGGCTCTGTGGGTGAGAGAACTGTAGACATAATTTCTTTGTTTTTCAACATTTTGCTCATATAATCTACAATTGTTTCTGTCCATTCTGTGTCATCTCCCTTGAAATTAATCAAAGGTACTCTATAAGGTCTACCATACAAAATTTCAAAAGGTGACAGTCCTGTGTTATTATGTTGTATGTGAAGACTCAGCATTACTGCTGGCAAACATGTTACCCATTCTTTTCCTGTCTCATCCATGGCTTTCCTAAGTTTCGCCTTGATTGTACCATTCGCTTTTCCCACTAGTCCTGCTGATTGTGGATGATAAGAACAATGATATTCAATTTAAATAGAAAACAGTTAACTCAATTTAGCAATTACATCATTTCTGAAATGCGGTCCATTATTACTGTATATGATTTCTGGAAATCCAAATCGTGGTGCAATATGTGTTGCTAAAGCCTTAGCTACAGTTATTGCATAATTTTATGTGGTTGGAATAACTTCAATCCATTTTGAGTATAAGTCTATGATCACTAGACAATACTTCTTATTTTCACATTTATTTAATTCAATGAAATCCATGCATATCGTATGGAATGGATATTAGGCATTAGGCATTTCACCTTGGTCTTGGTCTTAATCTGCCTTGGACATTCTGCTTTCCACACACTAAACATGATGCACACAAATTTTTTGCATAATTTTGGAATCCATATGCTGTATATATTTTGTTTATTAGCTCATACATCCCCCCTGTTGACGCATGTGTTAATCCATGCGTCAATACTGCTGCAAATCGAAATCAATTCTTTGGAAGTATGTACTTGCCCTCTGGTCATTGCCATAACTCATTATCAAATAATGTTGCCCCCCTGTTCATCCAAGATCGTTTTTCTGATTCAGGTGAGCTTTGTTGCATGTCTTTTAAGATGTCATGGTCAATGTGTGTGATCTCTTCAGCCGTGTATATGTCTTGGTAATCTTGTCTAGCAGCAGCTATCTTTGCTTCCTCATCTGCTTTCCGATTTCCTTGTGAAACCAAATCTGTACCTGTTGTGTGGGCTGCACACTTACATACTGCTATCTGAAGTGGCAGTTGTACAGCTTTTAATAAGGCTAAAATCAGATTTGTATGTAGAATCGATTTACCTGTCGATGTAATCATACCTCTATTTTTCCACTGTTGTGCAAAAACATGTAGGGTGTTAAAAGCATATGCACTATCAGTATAGACAGTTATTCTTTTTCCTGCTCCTAATTTACATGTTTCAGTTAGTGCAATCAGTTCTGCTGCTTGAGCTGAGAGGTGGGGTGCAAGTGCTCTAGACTTTAACACTTTGTCTATAGTTACCACTGCATATCCACTACTGTTTGTCCCATCTGGGTTCTTTTTACATGATCCATCTACAAACATCACTACACCCGGATTTTGTAATGCTACATCAGTTAAATCTGCTCTTGGCAACACTTTTTCTGTGGTTTCAGCTACACAATCATGTTTAAAACCTTCTGTTTCGTTTGGTAGTAACGTTGCTGGATTTAAAATTGTACACCTTTCAATAGTTAGATGAGGCTGAGAGAGTAGGATAGTCATACAGTTTAGATATCTAGCTGGAGACATGAAGGATATTTTTGACTGTCAGTAGAGCATCTACAGCATGTGACACCTTTAATGTTAATGGATGAAACAAGACAATTGTAGCTGAACTCTGTATTGCTAATGCTGCGGCCTGTACAGCTTGCAAACACTGCGGCATTGCTCTGGCTATTGGATCTAATTTAGACAAATAGTATGCTACGGGTCTAAGTTTTCCTCCAAAAGGCTGAGTTAGCACACTGGTCATAAATCCACTTCTAGCATCACACATTTGTATAAAGGGTTTCCTATAATCTGGGAGTGCTAAAACTCCTGAACTCACTAGTAATTGTTTTACTTGTACAAACGCATGTTCTCCCTCCGGAGTCCATGTGATCACATCATTAGCTGCCATGGGTTGATCATAGATAAGCATTTGAAGTGGATGTGTTACTTCAGCATAATTTGCAATCTATGCTCTACAGAAGTTAGTCATTCTCAAAAAAGACATCATTTGTTTTTTTTGTCTGTGGTTTGGGTGCATGTAATATCGCAGTCTTCCTATTTTCATCTAGGTGTTTACCTTCAAGAGAGATATTGAAACCTAGATATTTCACTACTTCTTTCCATAACTGCAATTTATTTTTACTCACTTTGTGGCCCTGTTCCGCTAAATATTTTAATAGAGCAATAGTATCAATTTTGCAGTCCTGTTCATTTTCTGAGGCTAGCAAAATATTATCAACGTACAATAATAGCTGGGTTCCTCTCGGGGGAATAAATTGTGCTAAATTAGATGACATTTCCATTGAAAAGATAGTCGGACTTTCACAATATCCTTGTGGGAGTCTTGTGAATGTATACCTTTTACCTCTATACTGAAATGCAAACCAAAATTGATCTTCTTTGTAAAGTGGTACAGAGAAAAATGCATTAGCTACATCTACCACTGTAAAATATTTAGCTTTTGGATTAAGTTCATTTAACAGAGTGTGTGGGTCTGGTACGAGAGGAGCACGTGGTATTATTGCTTTGTTAACTGCTTGCAAATCCTGTACCATCCTCCATCCTGTCGATGGAGCCGCTTTCTTTACAGGAAACAAAGGACTATTACATGCTGCATTTGGACACTCTCTAATAACTCCTGCACTCAGTAAATCCTGTATTATTGGTGCTATTCCTTCTTCGGCTTCTGGTTTAAGTGGATACTGTCTCTGATACGGCCTATAAGAGCTTTTTGGAGTTATTTTAACTGATTGTACCCCTTTAATGAGTCCCACATCAGCTGACCCCTTGGACCACAACTCCTGGGGTATATTAGTTAACTCTAACTCTTCTTCAGCAGTTAAAGTGTATCAATCGGTGATAGTATCTAGACTAGTTTCTCCACTGAGGTGTACAGCCTTGACCGCTTGTGTGACCCAGTTCAAATGGGTGCAATACACGTTCAATTTAGGTGCAAATAGCACCCCCCCCACCCCCCCAACTTCTCTCCATTCATAGTTTGATCTTTTTATTTTTGAGATAAACTCACCAAAATCCTTTCACTGTGAGTTTATCATTTTTGAACAGGAAATGTGTGGTGTGAGTCCCCCCCTAAACAATTTCATTTCTGGCTTCTGGAGGCTCACCGCGCAAACACAATTTCCCTTTTTGTCCCAATATAGTTCAGTAAGAGTTACTTTACAGCTGGGCTCTTTAAAGAATTTATCATGATATTCCTCGTCTGGTCCGCGCTCGTGCCGATAGTACATTGTGCAATGTAACTGTTCGGGTGTATGTATATCAACATTTTTCATCTTAGTGGAAGGAATGCAGGTTTTTACCAATTTCATTAATTCTTGAGTTATGCTACTTGGTCCGGTTTGAATTAGATCTAAACTGTACCAGTAGTTAACTGTTAGTCCTTCGCGCACAAATGTTTCTACCTCGTCCTCGTCATCGCTGTCTGCTGTTTTTAGATTTATACGGCACGCTTTTATACCGAGACCAATTTTGTCTGGTACTACTGCTATTCCTAGTTTAGTCATCAGATCTCTCCCTAAAAGGTTAACGGGACATAGTTGTGATGACGCAACCGAGGCCAGTATACTTCTATTTGTTTTAGGATCACTTATTTTTAGTGGTTTGGTCATAGGTTCAATAGTTACATGTCCTGTGACTGACCTGACTCTCAAACCGCTATTTCGCTGCAAAGGGAAATTTTCTTCTGTTTCGCTACGTCGCACAACTGTTCTACAGGCTCCAGTGTCACACAAGAAAGTTATTGTTTTTCCATGCACTTCTAATTTTATCCATGGTTTAGTTCCTTCCTGTGATAGTAAAATCTCAGCTGTTTGTAACGATAGAATCTCATCTACCTCTGCCTCATCATCTGTTGCTGTGCTTGTGTCTGTAATGTCATCTATCTCTGTCTCCCCTCCTTGGAGCTCTGCAGTCTCTCGCGTAGTGTCCAAATCTCCCACAATTATAGCACACATCATTGTCCAATCTTCTGTTCTCACCACCTCCATGTCCTCTCCCCCTTCCTTGATTATCTTGAAGGAAAAGTTCACCAGTGTTACTATTGTAACCCAGGTGTAACACTTGGGTAACTAAATCTTAAGTTTAGCTTGAAATTGTTGTTTAATTAGTTGTTTTATATATTTAATGTTTTCCGAGTTGCACTTGAAAGCAACATGTTTTTCTGAGTTGCACTTGAAAGCAACACATTACAACCGCACTTGAAGGTAGCACTCAGGTTCAACGCATCTAACCAAACGAAAGGCAGGTAGCCTTTTAGCAGCCAATTAGCGTGCACGTTCCGTTTATTGTGTAGGAGGCAAGTTTGTACGCAGCACTTCTGCATTTCCTTTTGACTCTGGCTGCGACAGCAGAAGGCAGCATTGAGCTGAACAAAAGCGGTAAGATATTGATTGTAGTAAAACTACCGCAAATCAATTAAGTTAATGTGGCTTCAACTAGTTTTTTGTTTACAGTTTAGCACTGTGCTCAAGCGGTTACACGGGAAAACCGTCTTCCATCTCGTGAGAGCTGAGAGTCCCCGACGGTGCTCAGCACTAGAAAAAAGTGCATCGGTGAGAGCGACATTTTCGGTGCTTTTGATATCTGTTAGATGCTGCTACTCATATGCTGAACGGGTTAGCTATATGGAGATATAGTGTGGTGAACTGTTGCATTAAGCTTGTTGCAATGTGCAATTGTCGGCACTTTAGCCTGTGTGCTTAATACACTAAAATGAGCATTTATTAGTTGATTAATCTTGTGTTTATGTTGGTACATGTTACTGCAGGCAGCACAAAGTACAATTTGATCGGCCATTTTGTCAAGATGTGTGATTAAAGGGAATGTTTTGAGATTTATGTTTCTAATACTGAGTTAAAGAGGGGAATAAGTTTATTTTACAAATGCAAATTGTAGTGTGAAGGAATTTACTTCTTCAGTTGTGAGTTAAGGGTTCATTTCATGATCCTTATTACAGAAACTCATTATGGTGAATGAATGAATATATTTTGCTCATGATTTAAATCACAATTTCTGATATGTTATTGTTTTGAATTATTATTCAATGATTCATGAAAGAGCACTTGATTCCTAGATTTGTTATTGAGCTTTAGTGTAATGCAAGGCCAGAATGTTAAAGATAACATTGCCATTATACTTTAGTGTTATTGTTGTACAACCATTAGATTGTTTACTTAAAGGTCCTGTTTATTAAATTAAACAGGTCAGGTCTTTTGGAGACCCCTAGTCTCCATAGGAACATCCAGTCTGTTGGAGAGGATCCAGAGCCCTGGATGGAGTGATTCAGGATCATTCTGCGATTCATAGATGGCGAGCCTCCCCAGGATCCTAAAGAAGCTGAATTGATTCTTCGTTGTTAACTCCAACTGGTGGTAGGGCCAACCTGGTTGGCGGGATTGCTACATGCCAAAAGAGTTAGCACGTGACTCTGATCACCCTATTAGAGGAACATTTGGATTGAATACAAATAGAACAGTACCGGTACTAAGAAAAACAAGACTCATTATTTTAAAGGCGCCATTTTATTTTGTTTATTATTTTTCATATTGTTGTTTATATAAATGTTGTAAACTTTTCTTGTGCAGTACTCACTAAAGAGTTTACTTTTGCAATTCACTTCGTGGTTGGTGTTGTTCATTGTTCGGCTGTTCAGGTCCATGGTAATTGAGCTCTTTTCGAACCTAGTCATTCAGAGTATCTACTATAAGTGGGTTACAAGGGGAAAAACTTGGCGAGCCAGCCAGGAGCTCTGTGAATGGACCACTATAGCCATACATGAACATCACATTTGATTGCAAAAACAAGAATATACTTTGAACTATATAGCCCTTAATCCTGATTCTTAGTACACCTTTTGAGATGGAGATTGTTGTCAGTGGGTTGTCTAGTACCCCTACAGACGATGAACTAGGTGACTATCTCAAACAGTATGGAAAAATACGTCGCACAATAGATATTGATGATGAACAGTCAGAATTTAACGGTCAAACCATTGTTGAGTTTGAATCAGGTGTAGCAGTACAAGCACTTGAGCCTATCTTACCATTGCATAGGACCAGTTCTGCGAACCCTTCGATTACTTACCATGTAAAAGCACTGGCTAGTGTTTACAGCAGTACGACAGGAACTGCAACTACTCATACTTTTCTGTCTGAGCTCAAGAGCATAGCTAAAATGAGCGGGAAGCCATTTGAGGACATTTTGCATGAGGAGTTGAGTAGAATAACTCAATCTTTTGCAGAAGAGGCCCCAGTGGCAGAGGTTGAGGCAGTTCAGGAGCCTACTATCCAACTATCGACGGACATTGCAATGACTCCTTCTCAGACTGCCAGAGCTGAATCCCACCTTACACTGACTCATACTGGACAGTCCCCTTTTCTTAGTGAATTAAAGCTGCCATCCCCTGAAGGGCAGCCTCTCACTCAAACTACAGCTCCAATGGGTTCCCCTGGTGTAGCAGAAACCATACGCAGTTTCAGTTTGCCTTCCGATCATCTCAGCACACCCGAAGTACAGCGAGTAGTGGTGGAACATGTTGTGAAGGGCACAGAGATTGCAGCTCAGCTTCATTCGCATGTTAAATTGAGGACCTTCTCAGGACGGGTTCCTTTTCCCAACAATGAGGTCGACTATGATACTTGGCGATCTAGTGTCGAATTCTACTTGAATGATTCCACTGTCTCTCAACCACAGTTACTGAGGAAAATGGTTGACAGCCTTTTACCCCCCGCTGCTCATGTAGTGAAGTCTTTAGGTCTCAGAGCCACTCCTCGTGCTCACCTAGACTTGCTTGACTCAGCATATGCTACGGTAGAGGATGGTGATGAGTTGTTTGCTAAATTTCTCAATACTCACCAAAACTCAGGGGAGAGGCCATCCGCCTATCTGCACAGGCTGCAGACATATCTGAATGAGGTTGTGAAAAAGAAAGCTGTAAGCACCCGTGACGCAGACAAACAACTACTCAAACAATTCTGTAGAGGGTGCTGGAACGACACACTCATTGCAACACTCCAGCTTGAGCAGAGGCAGAGTACTCCTCCAACCTTCTCAGAATTTCTGCTAATGTTGCGGACTGAGGAGAACAAGCAAGCAGCTAAGGTCAGTCGAATGAAGCACCACTTAGGACTTCCTAAGGCTAAAGCTCAAGCTAGCGTACAAGCTGTGTGTACAAGTGAGATGAATGATTTTGATATGCAAACCCAAGATGACAGAATGCCTTCACTCATAGAGCAGATACAGAAACAGATAACTAGCATGCAAGCTCAAATTGCAGCTCTTTCAGCTTTCAAGGGAGACAAATCTGTTAGACCTAAAATGACAAAGATGCAGAAAGCTAAGCCAAGTCAAAGCCAGCCTAATAGCCAGAGGGACTCACTAGCCCACCAAACACCAAGGCCCAGACCATGGTATTGTTTTAGATGTGGGGAAGATGGCCATATTGCTACCAGCTGTAGCAGTTCCCCAAACCGAACGCTGGTGGAAGCTAAAAAGGAAGAACTAAAAGAAAAGCAAAAGGCTTGGGATAAGGAGAACACCTCTGATGGCACTTTAAACTTGTAATGGCTCCTATGGAGGGACTGATAGGAACCGACAAAGAGAAAAGTCCCAAACAAAAGCAAGACACAACGAATGAAGAGAAAAATTCCAACCAAAAGCAAACCACCAAACTCAGAGCAACGTTAAAAGGGCAGCAAGTTGGTGGACCTAAAAAGATTCTTAAAAGACTTGTTGGATGTAAATGCACTGCCAGTGTAGCAGTTAGTGGAGTGGAGAGTAATTGTTTGATTGATACAGGCTCTCAGGTTACAACCGTATCTCAATCTTTCTATGATAAATACTTGTCAGGATGCACAATTGAGCCTGTGAACAATATACTTGAGGTGGATGGAGCAAATGGCCAGCCTGTGCCTTATAATGGCTATGTAGAGATAAGCATGAAGTTTCCTAAAGAGTTCATAGCCGCAGAACCCGAGGTGCAAACCTTAGCCTTGGTAGTGCCAGATAATCGCTCAAATAGCAGTATACAAGTACTCATTGGCACAAACACCCTTGACCCTCTCTATGAGGAGTACTGTGATGATGACACTTTGCAAACCGCTAAACTCTGTGGTTATGCCCAGGTACTAAAAGCTCTGCAAACCCGACACCAGCAATACTCCAGTGGCACACTTGGCCATGTCAGACTCAGAGGCAGTACACCTGAAGTCATTCCAGCGGGCCAAAAAGTCCTTCTACAAGGCTTTGTAGGTGCCAAAGCAGTATGCAGTGAAGAACATGCATTGCTTGAAGAATCATCTCTCTCAAACCTACCTGGTGGAATATTCATAGATCGTTGTCTCATCACAATACCAAAGCAGGCTCCTTATAAAGTACCTGTAATATTGAGAAACGAATCAGACCATGACATAATGCTGTCCACTAACTGTGTTGTTGCTGAACTAACAGTCGCTCATGAGATTGTGCATGATGCAGATCCTGACAAAGAGCTGACTTACCTAAACGAAGAATCTTCTCAGTCTGACAAGCCACAGTATACAGCCTGCATCTCTTCTCAGCAAGAGCTAGATGCAAGTCCAAAGCTAAAGTTTAACTTTGATGACTCTCCAGTTCCTGAGGATTGGAAAGTAAAGATAACGCAGAAGTTAAGTAACTACACTGATGTTTTTGCTCAACATGAGCTTGATTTCGGGCATGCGACAAAGGTAAAGCATCATATCAAAATGAAAGATGACACACCTTTTAAGCAGAGATCACGCCCTATCCATCCACAAGACTACGAGGCAGTGCGTCGCCATCTCCAAACTCTCCTTAAAGCTGGAGTCATTCGAGAATCTGAGTCCCCTTTCTCGTCACCCATTGTCGTTGTCAGAAAGAAGAATGGTGACATCAGATTGTGCGTGGATTACAGAAAGTTGAACCTCCAGACCATCAGGGACGCGTACGCGTTACCTAACCTGGAGGAATCATTTTCTGCGCTTGCTGGGGCTCAGTGGTTTACGCTGATGGATTTGAAATCCGGCTATACCAGATTGAAATGGAGGAGAGCGACAAGCAAAAAACTGCTTTTGTCTGCCCTTTAGGATTTTATGAATGGAACCGGATGCCACAAGGAATAACAAACGCACCATCCACTTTTCAGCGCCTAATGGAGAAGTGTATGGGCGACATCCATCTTCGCGAAGCACTAGTTTTCCTTGATGACATAATCGTCTTTTCCAACTCCTTGGAGGAGCATGAAGCTCGCTTGCTAAAAGTTTTGAACCGGCTGAGAGAACACGGCCTCAAGTTATCGCCAGAGAAGTGCCAGTTTTTTCAAACGTCAGTGCGTTACTTGGGGCACATCGTGTCTAGAGACGGCATTGAAACCGATCCGGAGAAAGTCAAGGCCCTTAAGACCTGGCCGTTGCCTAGAAATCTGAAGGAGCTCAAGTCTTTTCTTGGGTTCTCTGGGTATTACCGGAGATTTGTGCAAGATTATGCCAGGATCGTGAAACCCTTAAACAGTTTGACGGCTGGTTATCCGCCAACTCAAAAAGGGCGCAAGCAGACAAAAATCGACAGCAAATATTTCCACCCCAAGGAGCCATTTGCTGAGAGATGGACTCCCGTTTGCCAACAAGCTTTTGAGGAAATTATCGACAAGCTCACATCTGCTCCGGTGTTAGGATATGCTAACACCAAGCTGCCATACGTCGTCCATACAGATGCCAGCACGACTGGGCTTGGCGCTGCATTATATCAAGTTCAGGATGGACAAACTCGTGTTATCGCCTACGCAAGTAGAGGCTTATCGTGTAGTGAGGCTAAATACCCAGCACACAAGTTGGAATTTTTAGCCCTCAAGTGGGCTATCACCGACAAATTCCATGATTACCTTTATGGCAACACCTTTACAGTAGTCACAGATAATAACCCGCTGAGGTACATACTCACTACTGCCAAGCTGGACGCTGCCAGCTATCGCTGGTTAGCTGAGTTATCCACCTTTACCTTTGACATCACATACCGAGCCGGAAAGCAGAATCAAGATGCCGACGCGTTGTCGAGGAGGCCTCACGGAGAGTTGGTCAACGACGATCAGTCTAAAGTGGAAAGCCAAAGGATTCATACCTTCACTTCTCACCATCTAAGATCAGAGGGCAATTCCTTCTGTCCCACAGAAGCTGTTAAAGCAGCGTGTCAGAGTCACATTATCACATATGTGGAGGAAGACTTACCCTCCCCTTGCCTCGTAGAGTCCCTCGCTATCCACCCGGAAGCCATTCCTGCTGAGTTTGAGGAGGAGGGAGTCCAAGACGGTCTGCTCACAGTTCCCAGGTACAGTAAAGATGAACTAGCCAAACTGCAAAGAACAGATCCCGTCATCAGCCAAGTCATTGAGCTGCTTGAGTCAGGAAAACTTGCACCTACCAGTCTAAAGTCTGAATCACCTGAAAGTCGGCTGATTTTCAGAGAGATGAACCGTCTTGAACTAAAGGATGGCCTATTATACAGAAAAAGGCAGTGCGACAGTCAATCAGTCTATCAGCTCGCCCTACCGAATGTACTAAAGCCATCCGTGCTCACCAGTCTTCACGATGAAATGGGGCACATGGGAGTTGAACGTACCCTTGAGCTGGCTAGGTCCCGGTTCTATTGGCCAAGGATGGCATCTGATATTGAAACAAAGATCAGACAGTGTGAGAGATGTGTAAGGAGGAAAAGTCAGCCAGAAAAAGCTGCACCGCTTGTCAATATCCAAACCAGTAGGCCTTTGGAACTGGTTTGTATGGACTTTTTGTCATTGGAACCGGATAGTCATAACACCAAAGACATCCTAGTTATAACAGATCACTTTACAAAATATGCTGTTGCTATACCAACAAAAGATCAGAAAGCCAGCACAGTCGCCAAATGTTTGTGGGAGCAGTTCCTCAGTCATTATGGGTTCCCAGAACGCCTCCACAGTGACCAGGGACGCGATTTTGAGTCGCAGACCATTAAAGAGCTCTGTGCTTTAGCCGGAATTCGTAAAGTGAGAACAAGTCTGTATCATCCTAGGGGAAACCCAGTGGAACGCTTTAATCGTACATTACTAAGCATGCTGGGAACTCTGCAGGTTAAGGAGAAGACAAGGTGGCGTGAACATGTAAAACCCCTTGCGCATGCATACAATTGCACAAAGAATGACGTCACAGGGTTTTCACCCTACGAACTCATGTTCGGACGCCAACCTAGGTTGCCTATTGACATCGCGTTTGGGTTACCAGTTAAAGACAGTTTGTCTACTTCGCATTCGCAATATGTGAAAAGTCTAAAGAGTCACTTGAAGGAAAGCTACCAGCTTGCTATCGAAAATTCAAAGAAAGTCGCTGACAAAAACAAGAAAAGATTTGATGCTAGAGTGAGAGATGCCACACTGGAAACGGGAGACAGTGTCCTTGTGCGAAATCTCCGCCTTCGCAGCAAGCACAAATTAGCTGATCGATGGGAACCGACAGTTTATGTAGTGCAGAATAGGGCTGGAGACTTACCTGTTTATACAGTGTGTCCTGAAGGCCAAGATGGTCTCTTACGTACATTACATCGCGATCTTCTATTACCGTGTGGGTTTCTCTCCGAACCGACAGAGGAAATGGTTCAGCCAAAATCAACCCGTAGGCCCAGAACGAGACAGACATCAAAGCAAGTCAATGAACTGCCTTCATCATCCGAGGATGAGGAGGAAAATGAGCTATGTTTTCATTCAGTTGAAATTACTGAGACAAGACCTTCTGAAGCCACAAACATATCTGAGTCACAGAAGAAGACATCTTTTGAAATTGACACACTTACTGGAATTGACACAACTGCTGGAATTGACACACCTTTTGGAACTGGCAACTTACCTGAACTGGAGCCTGTGGAAATAGAACTTGTAGAAAAAGAGCCTGTGGAAGGAGAATCTGTGGGAAAAGGATCTGTTGAGCTCGAAACAGAAGGGAATTTGCCTTTTGACCATGAACCTGAAAATGGCATGGAGAAAGAGAAGGATGCTAATGAAATGGAAAAAGAAAACATTGCAATTGAAGCTGAAACAGGGACAGGAGAACCAACAGAGCAACTGGAGACAAGTGGAGGAACTCTACTTACTGAAGGAACTGAAAGAACCAAGGAATGTATTCCGATAGCCAACCCACCTTTCTCTCAAAGTGAATCCCAGCGAGATGCCCTCCAACCAGCCACTATAAGTGGTACAAACTGGAAAAACAACAATGAGGAAACAGTTGAACCTCCACGGAGGTCGGAGCGTGTCAGAAAAGCACCAGGGAAGTTCACATACCCTCAACTTGGGAATCCCTTTATATCTTTTGTTCAACACATAGTGGAAGGCTTTAACCAAGCTCTTGTCGAAACCTTTGAAAGTAATTAGTCCTTGAAAGGGGAACATGAAGGGACTCATGTTATGTAAGGAGGGGAGGGTGTAACCCAGGTGTAACACTTGGGGAACTAAATCTTAAGTTTAGCTTGAAATTGTTGTTTTATAAGTTGTTTTATATATTTAATGTTTTCCGAGTTGCCCTTGAAAGCAACATGTTTTTCTGAGTTGCACTTGAAAGCAACACATTACAACCGCACTTGAAGGTAGCACTCAGGTTCACCGCATCTAACCAAACGAAAGGCAGGTAGCCTTTTAGCAGCCAATTAGCGTGCACGTTCCGTTTATTGTGTAGGAGGCAAGTTTGTACGCAGACGCTGAACAAAAGCGGTAAGATATTGATTGTAGTAAAACTACCGCAAATCAATTAAGTTAATGTGGCTTCAACTAGTTTTTTGTTTACAGTTTAGCACTGTGCTCAAGCGGTTACACGGGAAAACCGTCTTCCATCTCGTGAGAGCTGAGAGTCCCCGACGGTGCTCAGCACTAGAAAAAAGTGCATCGGTGAGAGCGACATTTTCGGTGCTTTTGATATCTGTTAGATGCTGCTACTCATATGCTGAATGGGTTAGCTATATGGAGATATAGTGTGGTGAACTGTTGCATTAAGCTTGTTGCAATGTGCAATTGTCGGCACTTTAGCCTGTGTGCTTAATACACTAAAATGAGCATTTATTAGTTGATTAATCTTGTGTTTATGTTGGTACATGTTACTGCAGGCAGCACAAAGTACAATTTGATCGGCCATTTTGTCAAGATGTGTGATTAAAGGGAATGTTTTGAGATTTATGTTTCTAATACTGAGTTAAAGAGGGGAATAAGTTTATTTTACAAATGCAAATTGTAGTGTGAAGGAATTTACTTCTTCAGTTGTGAGTTAAGGGTTCATTTCATGATCCTTATTACAGAAACTCATTATGGTGAATGAATGAATATATTTTGCTCATGATTTAAATCACAATTTCTGATATGTTATTGTTTTGAATTATTATTCAATGATTCATGAAAGAGCACTTGATTCCTAGATTTGTTATTGAGCTTTAGTGTAATGCAAGGCCAGAATGTTAAAGATAACATTGCCATTATACTTTAGTGTTATTGTTGTACAACCATTAGATTGTTTACTTAAAGGTCCTGTTTATTAAATTAAACAGGTCAGGTCTTTTGGAGACCCCTAGTCTCCATAGGAACATCCAGTCTGTTGGAGAGGATCCAGAGCTCTGGATGGAGTGATTCAGGATCATTCTGCGATTCATAGATGGCGAGCCTCCCCAGGATCCTAAAGAAGCTGAATTGATTCTTCGTTGTTAACTCCAACTGGTGGTAGGGCCAACCTGGTTGGCGGGATTGCTACATGCCAAAAGAGTTAGCACGTGACTCTGATCACCCTATTAGAGGAACATTTGGATTGAATACAAACAGAACAGTACCGGTACTAAGAAAAACAAGACTCATTATTTTAAAGGCGCCATTTTATTTTGTTTATTATTTTTCATATTGTTGTTTATATAAATGTTGTAAACTTTTCTTGTGCAGTACTCACTAAAGAGTTTACTTTTGCAATTCACTTCGTGGTTGGTGTTGTTCATTGTTCGGCTGTTCAGGTCCATGGTAATTGAGCTCTTTTCGAACCTAGTCATTCAGAGTATCTACTATAAGTGGGTTACACTATCATAACACAAAAATGCATTTGTATCCTTTTTCTTTTTAACCATAATTGTTTCTTCTGCGTGAATTGCATAATCAATGGTCCTCTGTAATCCTTCATTTTTCCAAGCAATCAGATGTTTCTTTATAAACTGACTAATTTCTGGTCTGAATCCAATCATGAGTGCATTTTTTAACTGCATGCTGTACGGGCTGTTATCAGCATTATTTACGGGTATTCCACTATTTACACGGAACACCTTTTTCATCCTTTCAACAAAAAGTGGCACCGACTCCGCAGGTCCCTGTTTGTATTCTGACACTCTTGAATAATTTTCCTGTCCTCTGTAATGTGCAACCACTCTTCCCAGTAGCGGGTCTACCTGAGCAGCATGATTTGCATGGCCGAATGGAATCGGTTCTTGATTAATAAGGGGGTCCCAATTTCCCCTTATTTGGCACCATATTTTCGGCGCTATTACTCTTACTGCTCTTTCTACTTCTATAGTATTTAAACTGAAACTTTTGACGAGTTGATTTATCTCTTCAGTAAAGGCTTCGCCATCTTCTTCAGGACGAGTTATAGTTTTTGTTGCGTCTCTAACATCCTGGTCTGTCCATGCTCTAAATACGCTCACTGTGAGTGGCTGCACGGCCCCATCTACATTTAAACCTGCTCTAGGGTTTGGTAGCTCAATCATAGGTGCGATAAAAGTCGTGTTATTTTTATCATCGTCATCTGAATGCATTCCTCTGCAGCTCTGCGTCCCATCTGCATGTGTGGTGCGTCCATATACTGTATCGCGTCTTGTCTTTGGAGGGGAATGGGGGGCCATCTCTCCCAGGGAAGGGTTGTGTGGTGGCTGGACGGGAGGCAGCGGAGCAGTTGGTGGAGCCGGAGGAAGAGGAGGAGGAGGAGGAGGAGGAGGAGGAGATCGAGGCACGGGATAAGGCGGAGGATTCGGACGGAGCCAATATGGCACGTACTCGTTATCACCCTGAGGGTCTCGGGCAGAAAACAAGACAGGATATATGTTAGTTTGCTTTTTACTGCTCTGTTGAGCTTCTTTCTGTTCACCTGCATTTTCTTCTCTTTTAGCAACTTTCTCTTCTCCTTCTTCTTTCTTTCTCTGAATACCGGCTTGTCTAGCCCTAGCTTCTATCAGCCACAATTTGGCCTGTAACAGTCCTTCTTTCTTTGACTTACCTTTCCTTTTCTTCTTCTCACTGATGGCTTTCACTAACTCCTCACATTCTTTTACGTCCAATCGTCCTACAAAATCATACTTCTTCTGCCATCTCTTAAGATATTTAATATTATCGGGATTTAATTGTTCCATACGTTTAGCATCTCCACTATATCGTTCTATTTTACGACTCTGACTATTACCCATTTTGGGCTTTTTATTTATTTATTTATTTTAACTTTCAACTTTTTACAAATGATAGGATTATTTTACTTCTCTTATTATTATTATTATTTCTATTAGTATTATTTTTTTTTTCAAAGTGCAGGGTTTAAATGGTAAATGGACTGTAACTCAAAGCACTTTACATTACATATCACACTCACCCATTCACACAAAACAAGGTTTTTAAAAACCTCGTGGCGGTTTTCAGTCAATATACCTGCAGGTTTTTTCCAGTGCCGTCGCTTCCAGAGGATATTGGGGCCCCACGTTGGGCGCCAGATGTTACGGGAATTTTTAAAGAGAAGCCCTTAAATAAGGAGGATCAGATTCAAAGCGTCAAAGTTTAAGTTGAATTTATTATTCTTGTACAAGAAGGAGCGTTTCACAGTGCAACACACTAAAGGGGTTACAGAGAAAAAGGCTCCCAGAGGAGCGTTAACAGTTGGTTCTTATACATTTTCCTGAAGATGGGCTGTCTCAACCCCTGTGAATTGTTAACAGTCAATTTGCATACAATGCATTTAAACAGCTTTCTTTAACATATCACCTAATGAGTAGCCAGTATGTTTCCAATCTTGATGTCTCCTCTCTGACCTGTCTCTAGGCCTCATTCTGTTCTCAAATCCCTCTATTTATACATTAACCTGAACTTTACTTTACCCTGCCAGTCTCAGTAAAACGGCAATAAAAGGAAGTGCCTTAAAGACATGTGTGAGGAGTTTACCAACTTACTCAACACCTGTGAGAGACCAGAACAAATGAGAGTCAGACACGAGAGCTTTACTTTGTACAAAGGGCACCTTGCCACTGCAACATCTAAGCTACAGATAGCAGAGAGGCGCAGAGCAGTTCCTTGTTCCTTTATTTATAGAAGTTTACATGACATGTGACTGGACAGGGGCAGTCCCTGTTCCAGTAAAATAAAACATTTGATTCATCATGAGTACAGTGTCGTAAGATGAGTACAGTGTAGTAAGACTACTGATGCTGGGACATGTGACATTCTTTTAGCCTTCTAACAACATGTAATAAATAGGAACAAACATTGTATAAGTTAAAACATCCAACTAGCTGTGTAACCCTAATTTTTATAACAAAATGAACATCCAAGCTTAGCTGCAAGTGATTAATCAAAAAAATTCCAAAAAATCAAACATCCTTCCAGATTGCTACAAATCAAATCCATAGTAAATATGGGGGTTTCAAATTGGCATGGTGCTTACATGTGTTGTACAGTATTGAAAGTATAAGAATGTGACTTGATCTATTGTTAATCACTTCATTAACTGAAAAACAGAAAAAAACAAGCACTAACTTAGGTGTATCTAGTTCACTGCAGACAGCTACAAGGGCTCCTTGCTCTCTTGTTATTCTCACTATTCTTTCTACAGCTGAGACATCCTTCCCTCCATCCCACTTTGTGTCTGTGTGTGAGTGAGTGTTTGTGTGTGAGGATGTACATCAGTTAAGCACAGAACCTGCAACAAAGAGTTACCAATAGGCTTTGTTCAGCCGCAAAAGCAGCTGGTTCTCAAAGTTCTTTGAGCCAATACATGCTCTTCTTGGCGTGAAGATCAGCCCTGCAACAACAGTCTTTCACAGGCTGCTGAGGCAGGGAGTGCCGTATTAAGCTTCAGTGATAACTGGCACACAGCGGGGATGGACTTGAGTACCTGTACTGTGTCTCCAGGGCACCCCAGGTATGTGTCCAACTGCTGGGTCGTTTCAAGAGGGCCGGTCCTCTTCAAGGAGGAAAAGAAGTCCTCTTCCTCAGATGATTGGGAGCCCTCACTAACGTGATTCTCAGTCTGACAGTCCAGGTGGCTGATATAGTCAAGGCCTGTGAAATAAAAAAACAAAAATCAGGACAAATTAGACCATATGTCAGTATTGTAACTGTGCATTGTGTATTGGATAGTATTGTGTGTGTGTGTGTGTGTGTGTGTGTGTGTGTGTGTGTGTGTGTGTGTGTGTGTGTGTGTGTGTACATGTGTGCCATTAAATGTCATTTCAAACTAATTTCACTGCTTCCATGGAAATTACATGTATTAAGGGCAATTTGAGAAGTGAGACGCTTACCAAGTTTGAGGATATTGTCATCACTTGACCAGCAGGTCTTAAATTTGGGAACAAGAATGGCTGCGGCTATCAGCTCTGGATCTGCAAGCATCTCTCCGAAGCGTTTTTCAAGGCCTGAAAGAAGTGCAGCAATCAAAGGCTCACAGAACTTGGAGGCGACGTGAAGGTGCTGGAGCTTGGTCCTCAGTAGAGTTATGGTGGGGACCAGTCATCCCATCTGCACACTGGTTTCTCCCTAAAGAACATCAAGAGCCTTTGCAACTGGGCTCATCGTCTTCGCATATTCTGCAAGAAATGCAAGTTCAACTGGAGTAAACCTGTACAAAGAAGAAAAGAAAAACACAACATGGTGTCACACCGTGGTGATGTCAAGCTGGGTTTTTGTTATGTCTTGTCATTTCCTGTTTTATTTTGAAAGTTAACTCTCCTCTCGTTTCAGGTCACTTGCCCTTCCTCATGTGCCACCAGTCTGATTGTCTTCCCCCCCCTGATTGTTTCCACCTGTTCCCCATTTCCCTCATGTGTGTATATATAGTCTGTGTTTCCCCTTGTCCTGTGCTGAAGTGTCTTCGTTCTCGTTTCGTCGCACCCAAGCCCTTCGATTGCCTCCAAAGCCTGTTCCATGTGTCCATGTTTCGTAAGTTTCATAGCCTTTAGTTTAAGATTAGAAAGAGTTTTTTGTAGCCTGTTTTCATCCTTCGGGATCATTTTTTGTTTGATGGTTTCTTTCCTTTTGATAAAGTTTTTTTCATCCTTCGGGATTGATTTTTGTTTCCAGCCAGTTTAGGTGATTAGACCATAAGAAATAGATAGTCCTGTTTCCTCCTCATTTTGAGAGTTTTTTTGATAAACTTTATTAGATTTTTCCTTCCCATTTTGGTGAAGCGTTTTTCTTTCTAGTTCAGTGTTTTCGTTTTGCCCTAGAGAGTGTAGCAGAGGATTTAGTTAGAGATAGAGTGCTGCTTAGAGTAGCCGTTTTTGTTGTAAATTTTGTAGACTGTGTTCAGCAGTTCGGAACTAATAAAGCTTCTTTCAAACCTGCCTATTCCGCGACTGAGTCTGCCGCTTTGTTCTGGGCCTGACACATGGAACATTTAGCCTACTTGATGTAGCACCTTCAACTGGAGGAACTGATAATTAAAAAGGAAAAATATTGTCTTCTGAGACTTTTAGAAATGTAGTTGTGTTGCTACAAATTACATTCATAGTAAATTGGCATAGTCTATGCATGTGTTGTACAGTATTCAAAGTATAAAAAATATGACTTAATCTATTGTTAATCACTTCATTAACTGAAAGACAGAAAAACAAGCACTTAGGTGTATCTAGTCCACTGCAGACAGCTGCAAGGGCTCCTTCGCCTTGCTCTCATGTTATTCTCACTATTCTTTCTACGGCTGAGAAGAGTGAATTCCACCTTGTCACGACAGGCCTTACAAGCTGGAGTTTGCAGTTGGCGTGAATTACTTCAGATGCAGTGGTTGATCTTGAACTTTTGTTCCACAAGCTATAGCATTTGGCAAATGTGAACCTTGACAGGCGCTTGTACAATGGGTTGACCTCTGCTTTTGAAGCATCGACTGTGGACACTAAATTAAGGAGGTGGCAAGCGCAGCGATGGTGCTTGGGTAGCTGGTATTCCAAGTAGTCATCTTTGTCCAACAGGGCTCCAGCATCAACAAATTCAACACCCTGACCGCTTTCCTCTTCTTCATTGTCATCATCATTTTGGCCACCATCATCCTCTTCTCCATCACCCTCTCCTGCAGGTTCAGGATTGTTGTTCTCGTCAGTCTGCCCATAAACTCTAAAGGCTTTTAGGAAGTTTGATCCGTTGTCAGTTGTAGTGCGAACAATTTTCTCCCTGATATTGAATTCTGTGTGAATATCATTTAGGGGCACCAGCCAGGGCAGAAAAAGTGTGTGAGCCTCTAAGTTGCTTGCATGCCAAGGCAGCACAGGATCTCTGCATTGTCTGGGGGGTTAAACCAGTGTGCAGTGACACCAATGAAACTGCGATGGTGTGCCGTCCAGCAGTCTGTTGTTGTTGCTATGAACTGAACTTCACTAAGGGCAGCTTTCAGTTTTCTTTTCATTTCAACAGAGGCCTTTGTGACTTTGTTTACAACAGTATTGCGTGTCATTACATTTGTATTTGGCTGAAGATGTTGCACGAGATTAATGAAGCCCTGTTGCTGAACAATGTGTGGTGGGTGCAAGCCTTGGACAACGAAATTGAGGTATACTTTATTAGGGTGACCATATTTGGGTAGTTAAAAAAGAGGACACCTTTTTTGTACCATCGCTCTGGTAAAGACCCCCATGTCAGTTGCAGTGATGTCAGTGTTTCAGCCCAGCACTTGCGTTTAGGCATTGTAGCTGCCGACGCACATGTGCTACTCTGCTCTGCTTCCGTTTCGCTTGTGAACACACTAGCAACTCAAGACTAAAAAGCAGTGACTGAAGTTGAGAAGGGCGTGACTAATTTGAGAGCGACACAGAAAAACCTGGAATGGAGTAAAACGGAACGGAGTGGAATTCTATTGGCAATACATTGTGTTTTGAGACATTCGCACAAAATTCCGGACGATTTTGAAAATCCCCCTGGACATTTTTTTTAGGTCCCAAAAGTAGGACATGTCCGGGGAAAAGAGGACGTCTGGTCACCCTAACTTTATCCACACTTGCCTGGGATACTCTTCGAGTCTCCCACAGCTTAGTTTGTTTGGAAGGTGGGGCCAATGAACCTTCAGTGGATGACTTCCTTTTGAGGGCTGCTGAAGTAAGTTGTGTGTACCTCTCTAGACGAGTAGGGTGTTTCTTCTGTGAAGAAAATAAATGCACAGGCACAGATTGATTCATATTATTCCTCTCAAACTACAAGCTCGGACTATCTAGGACTTCCACTGTATTAAATGTCATGCTTTTAAGAGTAGACTTAAAACTTTCCTTTTTGATAAAGCGTATAGTTAGGGCTGGCTCAGGCCATCCCTTAGTTATGCTGCTATAGGATTAGACTGCCGGGGGACTCCCCAGGGTTATGCCTAGCCAGGCACGGTATTGGTTAAAGATGTAGTCACATCTCCCTAACAAATTCATTTTAAACTGCATTTGGCTAATAGGTGGTAGTTACCTCCTCACAAGGAGCCATAGGGCATGCCTCACATGGGTGCATACACAAACAGGATAATGCCAATTCTAAGTAAGAACACACTCTATCAACCAGCTGTAGACTTGTGCTTTGCACAATTACCTTACATATATTGTGTATAGCAATAATATAAACTCAAACAACATTTGGTTAAAGTCGAATTTCAAATCTCACACAGAGCCTACCAAACGAACTTGCAAAGTTAAATCATAGCCTACTGCCGCTAGCATGCAAACCATGTCTTGGCATGTACCTACCTAGCTATAGCCATAGCCATTGCAAATTTACCATTAAGAATTTACTAGGTAACTACAATATTTGATCAATAATTGACTAATAATAACAAACGTTCAGCTTACCTCAATATGCTTTTTCAAATTAGACGACGAGTTTTTGAAAGCCATTAGCTCGTGGTACTTGGGTGTACAGAGTTTGCAGCACATTCGAAAGGAGTTGTTTTTAGCTCCAACTATTTCGAAAAATTCTTCCCGGTATGGCCCGGGATGTATAAGACTTGGCTGGTCTTCCTTAGCTACCAACCTCCTTACTGGTGCTTGGTTGGGACATTTCCGAAATGGAGCAGGTGAGCAGCCTGGTTGGAGAACGAAGCACAGTACTGACGGCAACGCGAGTCGCGACACTGAAGCATCGCTACATGCTTCACACCTGAACTACAATTCCATAAAACCACTGCTTCGAAGCTTGCTTGCGTGTGACGTAATTTGTAACAGGCAGGGGCGACAGACCAATAGTGTGTCGGAATGGTATATGTTTATACTTCTCATCCAATCACAATCAAATTCAGTCTGCGTTTTTTAAACGATGAAAAAACCAAGGCCGAAATGAAATATGAGTAACGAGGTTGTTTAAAAAATGTAAGGAGTAGAAAGTACCGATAATTGCATGAAAATGTAAGGAGTAAAAGTAAAAGGTCGGCTGAAAAATAATTACTCCAGTAAAGTATAGATACCCAAAAACTCTACTTAAGTAAGGTAACGAAGTATTTGTACTTACTTTACGTTACTTGACAGGTCTGTACATAGCAGGTATCACCAAAAATTAGAAAAATATATCTGATACGATCCATAAAACCTTAAGAAAGGTAAATTTCCATACTTGCTGTCGGACTTGCCTGGTCTGCAGGCTATCGACATTACAGACTACCTCGTCCTCCAGACCTCCTATTATACCGCCAGCCAAATGAAGGCGTATAAGGCCCCCACACAGCGTCCCAACGCGACACGTAAATCTGGTGATTTTAGTACGTAGCCCAGAGGCAGCCCTGCTCACCCTTCATTCAAACAAACTAATGCGACTGCCACAGTTGTTAAATTTCATCAAGGAGACCAACATTAATCTCCCTTAAAAAAAATTTTAACCAGCCAGCGGTAAACCTCTAAAAGGGTACGGGATCACCCGGGATGACGACGGAGGTTGGCCCCAGCAGATCAGCTCAGTAGACTGGCTACTGCCTTTGTGACAGCTGCTGCCACGGTCCCCGGTCGCAGCTTCCACAGACTCCCAAAACAAACATCGGACTAAATTTCCTAGCAATTGTTATAAACTGACACAGACTCTGGGTTAAACGGTGACGTGTGCGCTAAAGCCAGAATTAAGTTTTTAGCAGCTTTACTGCTATGGCTGTCGGTTGCCGTGAAATGGCGATGGCGATGCTAATTTCTGTTAGCCCATCTATGGAGTTGTACATTATACGTTAGCATTAAGCTAGCAGACTTTATGCTTAGCTGTGACACTGGCTGTGTGTGTGTTTTGAACGTTGTTTCAAACTATGAGGGATTGATTTAACATTTTTTGTTGACCACGTAATTTAACTGCAGAGTTTTTGAACATCTTGCATTGCCTTGCCTGGATTTGTCTGTTTTGATATGCTGGAAATAAATACGGACACAATCGAAAAATACGGAGATGGCTTTGTTGTTTGTGTAGCGAGTCAGCAGTACAATGCTCCCTCACTTAGCCTCTCAGTGACTTCGCTTTTCGTTTGGAGTCACCACATCTTTGTCAATAAAAAACTACACCAAAACGGCATATGTGGACACACGGATCACGCCACATGGTGCATAATTGCAACGCACTTGCATCGTGGACTTCGGACCAGTAGGCCTGTGTCACTCGCATTCATTCATGTTGTGTATGTTGGATTGAACGCAGTTTGATTGACAGTGCGTCTACTGGGGAGTGCTTGTTTGTGAAAGTCCGCTGAGACCAACCCGTTCTCATTCCCAACGCGTAAAATACTGATGATTTGTCACGCCCCTTGACGTCTGATACCGACGTAAAAGGTACCCTTCCGCGTCTAAATGAAACGCTCTAGGTTGTCAATTGACTCCAGTATAATCTCTTTGCGCTGGTAAGAGATGCTCAGAGCAGAGCTCCAGCTGTTCATTCACTCCAATAATAACCCGACCACAGCGATACATGATGCTGCAAGCTACAATCTGATTGGACAACTGTTTTTCTCACTATGTCAAGGATTTCTTTTATTGATATCATCAACGTTTCTCAGCACAAACACGCCAAAGTGTCACTGATAATTCAACAATGAAATAGCTTCATGTTGTGGCCTCCAATATGTTTTTTTTCTCCTTCTAGCCTGAGAAATAAACTTTTATTCGTATGTTTTGGATAGCGGAAAGGCCTACACTACCCAGAATGCTCGACCACTGACGATTTGCGAGCTAAAATCTGATTGGACAACCGAGGACCTTCTTCCCAGAAGTGTTTTTCTAACTATGTTAAATAATATCATCAACGTTTCTCAGCACAAACACGCCAAAGTGTCACTGATAATTCAACAATAAAACACCTTGATGTTGTGGCCCTCATTATGTTTTTTCTCTCCTTCTAGCCTGAGATATAAACTTTTATTCGTATGTTTTGGATAGCGGAAACGCCTACACTACCCATAAGGCTCGACCATCAACGATTTGGCATGCCCCTTCACCTCTGATAACCAAAAGGTGTCTTCCCAGGTCTGTATAAAACGGAGCACGACCAGAAGATGAAGATGAAGATGAAGATGGTGAAGAAGAAATTAATTCTAACACAGGTATGTAAAAAAAAAAGACAACTTTGAGAAAGTGAAAGTGTATGTTTTAGAAAGAGATTACCTTGATTCACTAGTCTTGCAAAGTAACAGTTTAAGGCATTTAAAAATGGCTGCCGTCAGTGTGCTCGGTGGGGAAAGCTAATGTTAATTGCTAACATTGTTGAACGGAGCGCAAACACTGAAAATCATTTGGATTGCTTTATTTATGTGTTTTATGTATTTCTTTGTGTCACTGAGTTCCATTAAAATCTTTTTCCTCTTTAGTTTGAAAAATGAGCGATTCAGAGAATCTTGAATTGGAGGAAGCACTTCAGGGTGCAGGATATGGAGGTAGCATTATTATTTTTAAAAGTGATGTAGTTACACTACTTCAAGAGGGAACACTTTTGTCTAATTTATTGTAGAGGGTAAAAGTTGACTTTGGTACCCCCTATTAGCACATTTCTACAGCATGTCCAGCTTCTCAAACCTATTTTTTATTACTGAATATATCACTTTTTTTTCTGTGAAATTGGCTCCATTAACATTTGATTACTGTTTAATATTTACTGTTTAATATAACTTACTATATCCCTTAAAATTCTGCTTAAAAGACTGATTGCTAAATGTAAGTAAGTGATAAGTTTTATGTACTATACTCATACTGTACTCTTAATGTTACTCTCACATAGAAATGGATCAAACTGATTGCAGCCTTGGAGCACTGCAGGCACGAATAGAGGAGCTTGTCGTCGTCATCAGAGTGCGAAAACAAAATCTTTACAGGCAAACTGGTACGTCAGTCTCCTTGAAATAGACAGTTTGATACCTTTACAATTTGTAAATGTATATGGTACATGTACAGCAGCTTTGTAAACCGAATAAAATCGGATCCTTGTTTGTTTTAAGCTGGATGTGTTGCATGTTCTTGCAAACAAATTGAACAGTGTTGATTTTAGTCTAAACATACATTATATGACAAATTTACCCTTTTTTATGATTGTTTACAGATAGCAACAAGAGGCGACATAGAATTCGCAATCATCTTGGATGAGAAAAAACGCTTGGTGGCTGCTGTCGACGATTACAACAAGCTGGCTGAACCGTCAAAGCAAATTATGTCCAGTGGTGCTCCCATCCAGACCAACGTATGGCCCTGGCAGAACACAAGTGAAATGTATCCTGTTTAACCAAATACCCAGTATCTGAGCAGTAGTTTGAAGTTCTAATCTTAAATCATAATCTATGTTTTCCCTTCTGATGTTGATAAACTGTAGCTGCTGCAGACCCTAAGACAAAAAGAGAGGTCGTTGAGAAGGTGATGGCTGTGAGGCGCCTTAAAGAGGAGGAGATGATCTGTCCTGTCCTGATGACAGCACTTAAAGCACAAACTCTGGTTTTGGTAAGCACCCCCCCCCCCCCCCCCCCCCCCTTTTTTTCCAGTTATTTTTTGGACATTACTATATATTATTAATTATATATATGTGTGTGTGTGTGTATGTTTTATTCTTTTTACAGCCTCTCTTGTTGGCATGTCGGAGGATGCAAAAAGGGACTCCATTGCCTGCTCCTAAAGAAAACAAACTGAACTTAAAGTTGAAATGCACTCTGAGAATGATGTGAGAAGTGTGAAATCTCGTCTATACTAGCTGTGTAGAAAATATGATTTTCTATTGCAACAGGTGCCTTTTATTTTTATTTTTTTATTTTTTTGCACGTTGCGTATTGCACACGAAGATTTTCTCGTGCGCCCTCACGGCCGCCCGTGCGCCCCTCTGTTCTAAATCTGGGGCCCCTGGGGTCAAAGGCTGTCGCGCGGTGGCCAAAAAGACAACATTTTTTAGTGAGTCCCCCAAATCTGACCCTCTTCTTTTCCGGTCACTATCTTCTGATAACTCATCAAAGCTTTGAGTCTATTGAAAATGTAATCAATAGACTTCCTAAACTGATATTTTACTACCCTACTTATACTGTGTACTTACACAGCCAAATATTTAATTGTCCTATTTTGATTCTATTTTTTTTTTCTGTGTGTGTGTGTATGTGTGTAATGAGAAGTAGACCACAAGTGTGAGATATCGAGAGCTGTGAACACATTACGTGAGATATTATTGATCTATTGGATTCATAGATGTTTTATGTACTTAAGCCAGTTATAGAGTGAAACAGAGACGGACTTTGACTGAAATCTGTATTCAATATTTTATTCTGAACTTTTATGATGAACTTCAAAACACAAAACACATTTTGCCTCAGAGGGCTTTACAATTTGTATAGGGAGTGACACCCTCTGTCCTTAGACCCTCGGTTCCAGTGAGGAAAAACCTGCCACAAAAAACCTTTAACAGGGAAATAAGGTGGAAGAAACCTCAGGAAGAGCCACAGGGGAGGGATCCCTCTCCCAGGACGGACAGACGTGCAATAGATGTCATGTGTGTCCAGAGCGGGTCGTCCACTAATCAGATGATCAGTGGTTCAATCCCCGGCTCCCCGGTCTGTATGCTGAAGTGTCCTTGGGCAAGAAACTGAACCCCAAGTTGCTCTTGAAGGCTGTGCCATTGGTGTGTGAATGTGTATGAATGCTTAGATCCTTAAACTGATGAGCAGTTGGCACACATTACGTGAGATATTATTGATCTATTGCAGTGGTTCCCAAACTGGGGGGCGCGCCCCCTAGGGGGGGCGCGGAGGTATTGCAGGGGGGGCGCGGCAAGGCTACGGCTAAATGAATGACTAGTTAGTTACAATGCTAGCATAACAGCATGGACAAGTTTGTGACAGCGCTCCCAGCTAAACGCAAACCAGATTATGAATCTTCACCAAATGTAGCAACTTCAAAAGCAAAGACAAGAAAATATGACGAGGCATATCTCGCACTCGGCTTCACCAGCACAACAGTGGGTAAGGAGGAAAGACCACAGTGTGTTGTGTGTCTAAAAATACTAGCTCGCGACAGTCTGAAGCCGAACAAATTAAAACGCCACTTGGAGACAACACATCCCGAGCACAAAGACAAGCCGGTGGAGTTCTTCAGAAAAAAACTCACACACTGTCGTGCACAGCAGAGTCGCTTTACTAAAGCAGCATCCCTGCCTGCAAATGCTCAGCTCGCCTCCTACAAAGTTGCCTACAGAGTTGCTCAGTGTAAAAAGCCACACACTATAGCCGAGGAATTAATACTTCCCTCTGCGATCGACATGGTCTCAACTATGATCGACGTAGCCACTGCCAGCAAGCTAAAGGCCATTCATTCCATTCACTCAAACAATACTATCTCAAGGCGTATTTATGATATGTCAAAGGACATAGAAGAGCAGCTAAATGACAAGATACGGGACCGACGCTTTGCTCTGCAGATGGATGAGGCGACTGATAGTAATAAAGACTGCTTATTGATAACATACGTCAGATTCATTGATGCCGATGATTTGAGGGAGGATTTGCTTTTCTGCAAACAAGTGACGAGCAGAGCCACTGCAGACGAACTGTTTAAAATAATTGACACCTACTTAAGAGAGGCCGATCTGAAATGGGAGGACTGTGTGGGGATCTGCACAGACGGGGCTCAGGCCATGGCTGGGAGAAGAGGGGGGCTGCAAGCGCTCATCAAGCGCGTCTCCCCTAACGTGCAGTGGACACACTGTATGATACACCGAGAGGCGCTGGCGTCTAAACAGCTGAGTCCCGACCTGCACGATGTCATGACGGACGTCATCACTACAGTGAACTACATTAAAACACGACCTGTCAAAGCACGTATTTTCTCTGCACTGTGTGAGGAAATGGGCTCCGACCACACAGCTGTTCTGTTTCACAGCGAGTCCCGATGGCTGTCACGTGGGAAGGTTTTATCCAGGGTCTTTGAACTGCGGGATGAGATCCGCATCTTTTTGGAGGAGGAGAAAAATGAACTTGCCCACACGTTTAACAACAAGTTCCTCATGAAACTTGCGTACCTCAGTGACATGTTTCAAAAACTCAATGAGCTAAATCTGCAGATGCAGGGCAGCGACACACACCTTCCACATCTGGCAGATAAAATCACATCATTCACAAGAAAGCTTGAGATGTGGGAGCAGCGAGTTACAGAGGGAAATATAGACTCGTTTGAGAACCTGAAGTCATTCATTGAGGTCAACAAGCTGCAGAACACAGTGATCCCATGCATGAAAGCTCACATCTCTGCCCTCCAAAAGCATTTCCAGAGGTACTTCCCAGTGCAGGATCCTACACAATATGACTGGATCCGAGACCCCTTTAGTGCAACACCACCTGCCGAATTCAGCACTACAGAGAATGAACAGTTCATTGATGTCACGTCTGATTCAATAATGAGGCTGGAGTTTAAGTCTAAGACACTAGCTGCATTTTGGATTGGAGTGGAGAAAGATTTCCCACTGCTAGGCAAAAGAGCTCTGGCCACACTCCTTCCATTTGCCACGTCTTACCTATGTGAGATAGGTTTTTCTGCTGTGGCCTCCATCAAGACTAAATACAGATCAAAGCTGGACATTGAAAATGAACTAAGAGTAGCAGTCTCACAGCTGCAGCCCGATTTGAGAAGATCTGCAGCATGAAGCAAGCCCACACCAGTCACTGAAAAGATGTGGACATAAAAGGTGCAGTTTTTGCAGAGTTAAATGTTCAGGATTTTGTTATTTTCCTCAGAGAGCTGGTAAAGTGTAAAAGGCCACTTTCATGCAGGTATGGAGTTTATAAGAAGATGTGTTGAAAGCCATGAACACCATTACATGGTAAAATTTTATGATACATGATGCAGTGTCACTTTTAATAATTGTAAAGGTGATTTGTCTTTTTTTTTTTTAGTTTTGTTCAGGAAGAAGTTGCCATTTTGTATGACTTACAATGTTAAGTAAAGTCCAGTGGAGTTTAGAAACAAAGGATTTGTATGTTTGTGTCAGTGTGGGGGGGCTCGAAAATATTCTAATCTTCAGAAAGGGGGGCCCTGCAGAAAAAGTTTGGGAACCACTGATCTATTGGATTCATAGATGTTTTATGTACTTAAGCCAGTTATAGAGTGAAACAGAGACGGACACTGACTGAAATCTGTATTCAATATTTTATTCTGAACTTTTATGATGAACTTCAAAACGCAAAACACATTTTGCCTCAGAGGGCTTTACAATTTGTATAGGGAGTGACACCCTCTGTCCTTAGACCCTCGGTTCCAGTGAGGAAAAACCTGCCACAAAAAACCTTTAACAGGGAAATAAGGTGGAAGAAACCTCAGGAAGAGCCACAGGGGAGGGATCCCTCTCCCAGGACGGACAGACATGCAATAGATGTCATGTGTGTCCAGAGCGGGTCGTCCACTAATCAGATGATCAGCGGTTCAATCCCCGGCTCCCCGGTCTGTATGCTGAAGTGTCCTTGGGCAAGAAACTGAACCCCAAGTTGCTCATGAAGGCTGTGCCATTGGTGTGTGAATGTGTATGAATGCTTAGATCCTTAAACTGATGAGCAGTTGGCACCTTGCACGGTAGCCAATGCCATCAGTGTATGAATGTGTATGAACGGGGTTAATGAGATATGTAGTGTAGAGCGCTTTGAGTGGTCGGAAGACTAGAAAGGCGCTATATAAGTACAGTCATTTACCATTTGGCATGTGTACAGGACAAATCAACACAAACATATTGTACACTTACAATGACTGATAAAATGACAATGAATCACAATAAATGATAAAATGATTACAGTAGCAGTGGAACCTGTGATAGAGATAGAGAGACACAGATGCACAGCAGCAGCAAATCATCAACTAACTATAAACTGTAATGGATATATGGTAACAATAATGACAGTAATAATATTTGTAGTGGACGTCATGCAGGACCACAGCAGCAGCCACGATCCACGAGAACCTGCTGGACGAAAGAGCACAGAAACTTTAGCACAGAAGTTTAGTTAGTGACATGCATTAATGAGACATGTATGTGTATAGCAGTGTTGGGCAAGCTACTTGTAAAATGTAGTGAGCTAAGCTGTCAGTTACTCAACAATAAATTAAGCTTCACTACACACAAGCTACCACCTCTAGAAATATAGCAAGCTAAGTTACACAAATGTGTCAAAGTAGTTTAGCTACTTCATGTTGTATCAACCTAATGTCAGATCAATTTGACATAAGTCAGATACACTGGTTAAAACATTTATTTAAGATCAGCCATTGATCCCACACAGTGTAGACATTGCTTTATGGGCAATAAAATAAAAGCTAAAATGATTACTGCTAGAAAAAAAAAAAAAAAGGTATTGGCCTAGTACAGCACTCTAGGAAACAAAAAACTGTATGTTGAACCAAATTAAAAGTACCGTGTAGTGTTATACACATCTAGACATGGCTTCAAGTTACAAATGAACTTTGTGTTTAAGAAATGTAAAATGTGTTTACAAAAAACGTAACTAATTTTACATCAACTGTTAACACCATGGGGTAATGGCACATGGATTGGCCCTTATTATTCTAACAAGAGGTGTTTGTTTACACGGCACAAAAGAAGCATTTCAAAAGTGGCATCAGAAAGGCGGTTCCTCTTTGGTCTGAAAATGTCTTTCCCTACGCTAAAGAGTCTTTCACAGGCTGCACTTGCTGGGACTCCCGTGTTGAACTTCAGAAAGACTTTTTTCATTAGTGGCAGATTTTGGAATGCATTTACAAGTTTGGTTTCAGATGACTGCAAGTAGGAGTCTACTTCGTTCAGCTCTATGGCTGATCTCAGTGACAGGAAGTACCCCGTCACCTCATCACCATCATCAGCTGGGTTGTCATCTTCGGTTTGCCTGTGACCTGAAGACTGGGTTTCAAGCAGGTGTACTTCTGCTTTCAGATCCGACACAACTTGAGCTTTCTTGTCACTGGGGATGTAGGTCAGTCTGAACATTGGATGAGCTGCAGAAGCTGTGAGCAACCTGGTGTCTTCAAAAATGTACTCAAACCTTCTCTTGATCCCACTGATGATAGCATCCACCAGAGGGTTGCAGTGATGAAGCCGGCCCTTCCGCTTCATCTCTTCCATCTTTTCAAGTAGAATCGAGATGGTTGGCACCAACACTCCCGAGAAGCCCATTCGGTCAGACTGTAAGACATCCAGGGCCTTGGCCAAAGGAATCATAACCTTGAAAAACAGTGAAAGAAAAAATATTTACTTCACATCACATATTGTTAAATTATTTTTTGTCATACAACCTAGTTGTTATCATTATGATCATGATTATTATTATTATTATTATTATTATTATTATTATTATTATTATTATTATTATTATTATTATTATTATTATCTCCGCCAAGGAGGTTATGTTCTCTATCACGTTTGTCTGTTTGTTTGTCTGCAAGATAACTCAAAAAGTACTGCACAGATTTGGATGAAATTTTCAGACAACGTGGGTACTGGGACAAAGAACAGATTATTAAAACAGATGTTTTTCTAGTTACTTTATCCCATATTAAATACAGGCTATTATGATAGTTTGTTGTCATTATGATCACATGCTATTGCACATTTGTCATATTTACCTTCACATACTCCTGTATGAATGTGAATTCTGTTGATTTGAATCGTGCGACCTGCAGCTTCTCACATACTTCATAGAATTCTTGCTGTTTTGTAAGGATACAAGTATTCAAGCGCTCCATGGCATGGTAAGTGGAGTTCCACCTGGTTACATTGGGCACTATCAGCTGACAGCCAAGCTTTTCTTGAATGGTGTCAGAGGCCTGGGTGCTCCTGTGTTGCTTGTTCCAAAGACCCTGACATTTGGCAAGTGTTGATCTCGATATTCTCTTAAATGGCTCGGACTGGGTCAATGCATGCTCAATGTCTCTTGTGGCAACAAGATTGAGAGTGTGACAGGCACAGCGCTGGTGAGGAGGGAGGCTGTAATCTTCCTGTGTTTCCTCCAGGATGTCTGTGAGATTGATAAAGACAGGAGGATCCTCCTCATCCTCATCGTCTTCCTCCTCCTCCTCTCTGTCCTCGATACTCCTCTGAACTTCTGAGAACATACTAAATGCCTTTATAAAATTAGAACCATTATCTGTGGTTGTCAGAGTCAGCTTGTCTTTAATGGTGAATTCTCTGTGAATTCCTTCAAGCATCTCGGCCAAAACATCAAAAGTGTGCCTCCCTACAATTCTACGACAGGCTATTGCCCCAGAGCGGATGTTCAGGGAGTCCTCATCTATCCAGAGGATACTGCCACCAAGGAAGCTCCTATTATTTGATGACCAGGCATCTGTGGTGGTGCATAGGTGACTCTGTTTAGACAGTACATCAGTCAAAGCACTCTTCATGGAAGAGTATTCCTTGTCAAGAAGTCGCCCTAATGTTCGCCTTGACATCAAATGCCTTGAGAGCAGAATTTCACCAAATAATTGCCTATATTCAGGTCTGTCCACAGTGTGGAGGGGGTGCATTCCTTGGACTATGAAGTTAAGAATCAGCTTATCGAAACGTTCCTGAGATATGATGTGTACGCCCCCCCTGAAAAACTGTGACACACTGGGTTGTAAGTCATTTTCTTCATCATCCACAGGTAACGATGGACATCTTCATTTGGCCTGAGCACGCTCCTTGTCCAGGCAATCCATTTTATTTGGGTGGACCCTCTACAGAAGAAATAATAAATTCATAATTATTTTTGTGGTCCCCAACTCCTTAAAAGTAGCTGTTGTCTGTGTAAATAAGCCTTAAAACAGATTTGTGTAAACTTTCTGTCTGGTAAGCTAGGCCATGAAATGACAATATCCAAGATATACTGCTCTCTAATGAGAGTTGATATTATTAGCACTCATCAGATATGACTGTAGCTATGGAAAATAAAGAGGCCAATAAAGTTATAGCTGAAATATTTTTCTCAACAAATTTAGTTGACACTTGTCTTGATAGGGGTCCGTGTACCTTCCGTTTATTGAGAGGGGAAAACACAAGTTAAATCACTAAGTAATTATGTTGGTAGGCTTACACGATTAAAACACTATGTTTTTGGTCTTTTGACCTACACGCTTTTGATTAAAAAATGATCATAAATAATGTAAAAAATAATGATAATAAATAAATGATTTCACTTGCATACTGCAGGATGGAAATGAATGATTATTCACCTGAATGTGGGTTCGTAGGTTTGTGTTCGATGTCTTGCATGTGGACAACAGTTTTGTTTTTGGCTGGCAGAGCAAACATTTAAACACGTATTTTTTATCTGAAACTTCGGTAAGTCTCATATATTTGTTAAGATAAGGCCATGGTGATGTAAGGTCGGTTGACTCTTGGCGGTCACGTTCTCCTCCCGTCTCCTCCTCTTCCATCCTCTGTATTGTCTATTGTGTGTGTGTGTGTGTGCATAGGAAAGAAATGTGTGTCGTTCTGCGAGTTCAGTTCCACTGCCGTAGGCTGCGCATGCGCATGATTCGATAGGCAGACACAGACAGTGGAGGCAGAATGGAAGGTCGTGCATGAACATGACTAACAACCTGAAACTTTATTTCACTGTAATTGTTGTTTCAACAACATAGGCATAAGGACTGGGTGGGCAGCTGCTCTAATGGAGACTGCAGCTCTGCTTCCTGGTCTCAACTCTGGGTTGTCGACATGGTTTTGGTCAGCTAATAAACTTGACCATATTTCTAGATATGAGAGCTGCTCCATCCAAAGTGGGATGGATGCTGTCTCTCCTAATCAGACCAGGTTTTCCCCAAAAAAGTGTCCAATTATCTATGAAGCCCACATCGTTTGCTGGACACCACCTCGACAGCCAGCGGTGAAATGACGACATGTGGCTAAACATGTCATCACTGGTCACATTGGGGAGGGGACCAGAGAAAACTACGGAGTCCAACATCGTTTTGGCGTATTCACACACCGATTAAACATTAATTTTAGTGACCTCCGATTGGCGTAACCGGGTGTCATTACCGCCGACGTGAATAACAATCTTACTGTATTTACACTTATCTTTAGCCAGCAGTTTCAAAAAAGATTCGATGTCGCCCGCTCTGGCTTCGGGATGCATTTAACTATGGCCCCTGGTGTCGCTAACTTCACGTTTCGGACTATGGAGCTGCCAATGACCAGAGTTGGCCTCTCAGCGGGTGTGTCGCTGAGCGGAGAAAATCTGTTTGAAACGTGGAGTGGTTGGTGGTGTACCGTGGGCTTCAGTTTGGGGCTATGCCTCCTTCGAACAGTCTCCCAGCCTCCCGGCTGCTCGGGAACTACCGGGGGACGGCTAACTGAAGCTACCTGTGGTGGTACCACACCGGTTACCGGGGACTGGCTAACTATCTGAGCTACTGACTCTTTAGTGGTGCGGTACCGTGCCTCTAACTCACTGACCCTCAAGCCGATGCCTTCAGGTTTAAGATTGTGGTGCAGGACAGGCTTTTGACAAGAAGGGGTATTCTCTCTGTTATCAGTTCAATATACGATCCCTTAAGAGTCCTGAGTCCCATTGTTCTCTCTGCTAAGATCATCTTGCAGGAGTTGTGCAGGCAGCGACTTGGCTGGGATGACCCTATACCACCATCAGCTGCACATGAATGGACAAACTAGTTAAAGAAGCTCCATCAGCTAGAGCACTTCCAGGTTGCTCGATGCCTAAAGCCCCCAGATTTTGGAGATGTCACTGCAGCGCAATTGCACCACTCTATAGACGCAAGTGAAAATGGTTATAGTGCAGTGACCTATCTACTTCTGCAGAATGCACACTCACAGGTGCACAGCAGCTTTGTCATGGGAAAGTCTAGGGTGTCTCCTTTAAAATCTGTATCAATACCTCGCATGGAACTTACAGCTGCTACCATGACAAGTCGCTTGGACACATTCTGGAAAATGCCGTTAACAGAGTCGATGTTTTGGACAGACAGCACCTCTGTACTAAAGTATATTAAGAACGAGACTTCAAGGTTCCGTACCTTTGTTCCTTTGTACATTTTTTCCCTGTTAAAAGGTTTTTTTGTGGGCAAGTTTTTCCTCACTCGAACCGAGGGTCTAAGGACAGAGGGTGTCACTCCCTGTACAGATTGTAAAGCCCTCCGAGTCAAATGTACTTTGTCACTTTGGACTATACAAATAAAATTGATTTGATTTGATTTGATTTTCAATTTTTCAATTCAATTTTATTTTTATAGCCCAAAGTCACAAAGTACATTTGCCTCAGAGGGCTTTACAATCTGTACAGGAAGTGACACCCTCTGTCCTTAGACCCATGGTTCGAGTGAGGAAAAACTTGCCCACAAAAAACCTTTTAACAGGGAAAAAATGTGGAAGAAACCTCAGGAAGAGCCACAGAGGAGGGTCCCCTGGGGATCCCTCTCCCAGTGACGCAATGGATGTCAGGTGTACAGGATAAATCAACACATACATATTGTACAATTACAATGACTGACAAAATGACAATGAATCACAATGAATTATAAAATGATTACAGTAACAGATATGGTAGTAATAATGACAGTATTAATATATGTAGTGGACGTCATGCAGAATCACAGCCGCAGTCACGGTCCACGAGAACCTGCTGGACGACAGAGCACAGGAACTCCGGTGAAGTTTAATTAGTAATATGGATTAATGAGACAGGTCCACAGATGGAGAGAGAGAGAGAGACAGAGAGAGATTTGATTTTTAAACAGCACTTTATTTACAGTTAATTTAAAACAAACAAACAGTCACTCGATCACTGATTCATTTTAAGAATGAAGCAAACTTCAGCTCTCTGTCGGTTGCCTGACACAGAAGCTCTTCATGAGCCCACTGCTGTTCAAACACATCCACATTCCCTGTGAGCCTGTGGAAGCAGCACTCCAGCCTCAGTCTGGTCTTCACATTCAGCTTCCACAGAGTCACAACATCAAGACTCAGCCCTCCCTGCAGTCTGTCCCTACGAGTCAGGTAGATTGACATTTTCGCTTCTCCAATCAAAAAGTTAAGGAGTTGGCACTTTGCTTTTTCTGTTTTTTTTTTTATATCGAACTCCACAAATAAAACTAGGGATGGCAGAAATGACACCAAACAGATTAAAAACAAGTTAAAACAATAAAAATCCCTGCCAATCTGCTGCACTCAGTGAAAACATGAAAGATGTTTTCAGTCAGACCACAGAAAGGGCACTCGTTTAAAACACTGTGATTAATGACAGATAAAAAGGCATTGGTTGCAATGGCACCATGTAAAATTCTCCATTGGAGATCTCCAGTTCTCTTTTTTCAGAGGAGGTTTGTACAGAGCTGTCCACTGTGGGCTCAGCCCGCCCAGCTTCTTAGTCCACACACACTCCTCTCTATTGCACAGGCCCGTTCTATGGATAGTCTTTACACAGCTTGTGCACAGAGTCTTTTTATCGGCCTTTTGCAGGCTTAGTTTTTCTCCAATGTTTGTTTTTAAAAAGAGGGCTGCTGAGCTCTGCGAACCCAGGGCTCAGGTGGAGCTCTGGGTAAGGGTCTTTGGGGTCTGGTTCAGCCTCTCCTCTGCTGTGACTGAGGAGAAGGCCTCTCTCCTTATCTGTCAGCCTCTTCCTCCAGAGCTCCAGGCTCTTCTCTATCAGGCGGACAGAGCGCACTCCCAGCCCAGAGCTCAGAGCTTGACTGTCCGTGAGCGTTGGTCTTGCTGCATTCACTAGCTGACTTAGGCAGACGGCCCCTGAGCTGCACAGCGCCCCCATAAGTCCAGGTACAGCGCTGCCGCTCACATCCAGCCTGGCACCACAAATTAAAGGCTCCTTTAACAGCCAGTGCAGAGAGTCACACTTCTCAGTACTTTTGGTTTTGATAAAAAGGAGGCAACCCATCTAACTTTAGAAATTTAAAATCAGTTAAAAACAGAGCAGCATCCAGCCCCAGGTTGTTGACACGCCTAAGTATGCAGCTGGCCACGTCCCTCCACACCAGATCTTGAGGTCCAGTCAGATATTTCTGGATGAACTGGAGCCTGAAGGTGGCTGTCCTGCTAGCCAGGTGGACCAGGCCCTGGCCCCCATCATCTCTGGATAAAAACAACACAGCCTGAGGTACCCAATGTAATTTATCCCAAAAAAAATTCACTAACTTTACCTGGATTTGGGCAATCAGACCTGATGGAGGGTCCAAACAGGCTAACCGGTGCCATAGCAGGGAGGCCACCAGGTTATTTAAAACTAGGACCCTCCCTCTAAAAGACATCAGCGAGGGCCTCGCTCTTCCCCCAGTTTACCCTTGCAGATGACACAACAGAAAATTTTGAGTTTAAAACACTTACATCCTGTTGGTCCCTGACTAAAACAACGACATCATCAGCATAAGCAAATAAAACCACACTGCTGTTAAAACCAGATAAAAACAGGCCTCGAACAGATGACCTGATCTTCTGAAGGAGGGGTTCCAGGGAGAGTGCATAGAGCATCCCGGACAGTGCACAGCCCTGCCGGACGCCTCTATGCACCCTAAAAGGAGCACACAAGTTGCCATTAAACTTCAGCACACTCTCAATGTCACTGTACAACACCTTGATCTTGGCTATGAGACCAGTGCCCACGAATAAATAGTCCTCCGAGCCACAGCTGTTTAAAACATCATTCATATTTTCAAAGAAGAGTTTCCTCCCCCACCGCTGTTTGGAGCGTAGATATTGATAAAAACAACATTAAAATGCTCAAAACCAGCCTTCACTAATAGACACCTTTCGTTAAAAACATCTAAAATGTCACCAGCCAAGATGTCCCAGAAAGCCTTGTAAAACTCCACCGTGAGACCGTCGATGCCTAGAGCCTTTCGACCCTGCATGCTCTGCAGTGCAGCATACAGCTCCTGTGGAGTCAGTGGGCTGTCGAGCTGTGAGTTAGCCTCTGCAGACACCTGAAGAAGACCACCACAGACCTCTTCTATCAGTTCCTCATTCTCTTTAAACTCACTCTTGAACAGTGAGGCATAAAACTTGACGGCTCTCTTTCTGATAAGGCCTGGCTCCGTCAGCTCCTGCCCTGTCGCTGAGAGAAGAGAGTGGATCTGTCTCCTCTGCCCTTGTCGCTTCTCCAGTCCAAAGAAGAAGCTCGATGGAGCATCCATCTCCCTAATGTTCTGGACCCGGGACCGGACCAGCGCACCCTGTACTTTAGTGTCCAGCAGCCTGGCTAAAGCCATCTTTTTAGTCTTGAGGATTTCAATACATCCTCGATTTCCTGTGGACTCACACTCGAGATGCACAATATCAGTCTCCAGATCTCTGATAGAGCTGGTGATGTCACGTGTGACATTGAGCTTGTGCTGCTGACATAAAAGCTTAATTTGAACTTTCCCATGGTCCCACAACTGCCTGAGACTGACAAACTCTGTTCACTCCAAAAAAAGCTAAAAGCTTCCCTGAAAGATTTATCAACAGTTAAAACAGAATTAAAATGCCAATAGGCGCTTTTGGGTAAAATATTTCTGATAAAAATACTACATAAAACCAGTGATCAGTAAAACCAACCTTTAAAATCTCACTAATTTTAACAGCACTGAGTCAGTGCTTAAAAATATAAAAACGATTGAGTCTGGCCAGGGAGACCAGCTGCCTCAAGGCATACTGGGATACTGGATGCGGCTCTGCATGGTTACGATCTAAAAATTCATCATCAGTACAGTTAAAATCCCCACCCACAAATAAATAGTCCTCCGAGCCACAGCGGTTTAAAACATCATTCATATTTTCAAAGAAGAGTTTCCTCCCTGCACCGCTGTTTGGAGCGTAGATATTGATAAAAACAACATTAAAATGCTCAAAACCAGCCTTCACTAAAAGATACCTCCCCTCCACAAGATGTTTGACCTGCAGAGAGGTTGGAGTAAAACTTGGAGAGAACAGGAAGCCCACTCCTGCACTGAGGGTGGTGTTATGGCTTAAAATCACATCACCTTTCCATTCTCTGCTCCAGTCTGCCTGGTTACTCATATCACTGTGTGTCTCTTGTAGAAATAAAACATTGATGTGTTTCATTCTGGCCATCTCCAACACTGACGCTCTCTTTCTAGCGTCTCTGGCACCACTGACGTTAAGACTGCCTATCATAAAAACATCCATGGTGATGTAGAGGTTAAAACACAGAGTAAAAATAAATAAAAATAAAATCTGTACATTCATCATTATTAAGAACTGAGCTGCTTCCTGACTTTGATCATCTGTTTTTTCAGTCTAAATACTTCCTGGTGTGTCAGGTCTGACTCTGCTCTATATCTAAGAATGTACCTGACTGAGTCATAAAAACCTTGCAAATTAGGGAAGTGCTGTTCCAACATTACACCCACAGCCTCACTCACAGCCTCACTCACCTTACCCAAAGCCTCACCCACAGCCTCACTCACCTTACCCACACCCTCACTCACCTTACCCACAGCCTCACCCACAGCCTCACTCACAGCCTCACCCACAGCCTCACTCACCTTACCCACAGCCTCACCTGCCTCTTCCACCTCACTTGTTTCAGCTACCTCCCCCAGTTAACCTGCTACTTTATTACCAACAACCTCACCTGCCTCACCCCCCTCACCTATTTCACGCACATCCTTCACCAATTCACTGCCTCTTTACCTGAAGTATCACCTGTGTCCTCACTTGTTTGATATCCCACCTCCTCTCTCTCACCATTCACCTCAGTGCTCCCTCCAGCCTGGCTCTGCATCGCCTCCTCCGGTTGTTTCTCGGTAGCCCCCGTGTCTTTCTCCTTCTTCTCCCCGGCAGTACCACCCCCCCCTTTAATAAAATGTCCCTCCCCGCCACATCCAAAACATTTTATAGTAGATGATGTTGCAAATCAAACATACTCAAAATCATCCACGCGGACACGGAAGCGGTAGTCAAAGTCTTCTTTGTTGTTGAGCAACATGAAGAGCTGCCTGCGGTGAGACACGACGTGTCTCAGCAGGGGGGACTTGCAGCCTGACGACACCTTTCTAATAGGTGACACCACCTTTCCATGTCTGGACAGCTCTCTGATCAAAAAGTCATCACTGATGAACGGGGGGACGTTTGATAAGGTGATCTTTGTTGCTGGCTGTGTCAGCGGCATCACTGGTTCAAACATCCCGTTCACCGTGATGCCCATATCCACCAACCTGTTCACCTGCTCCACCGTCTCCAGGAACAGGACCACCGCGCTGTTCATACGGGCAGTGGACTTCACCGAGCCGTGCCCGATGACCTCTCACACGGCCAGTGCGACCTCTTTCACGCTGCACGGAGAGCCGGCTCCGATTTTAATGCCGTGCCTCCGTGTCAGCCTGGAGAAAACGCTGCTGGACGGCATGCCAGCTCCTCAGAGCGTGGCTGGCAAAACATGTGACAAACACACACCAAACTAACCAAAGAACAACCAAACAGACACCAAACTAACACAACTATACTCACAAACACACACAACAAAAAATACAGAGAAGAGAAAATCGAAAGTCTATTCTTAAAAGTGTTGACCGTGTCTGCCTCCCGAACCCAGAAAGGTAGTTTTTTCCACTGTAGAGGAGCCTGATAGCTGAAAGCTCTGGCTCCCAATCTACTTTTGAAGACTATAGGAACCACAAGGAACCCAGTGTCCTGAGAGAGCAGTATTCTAGAGGGGTAGTAAGGTATTATGAGCTCTTTTTGATAAGATGGTGCCTGACCAGCTTTGTAAGTAAGTAAGGAGAAGAATTTTAAATTCTAATCTAGATTTTAACTATACTGATGGACTATAAAAAGGACAATTGATCGATGTGATTTCATGTTTCTTGTTTGTCTGTTTATAATGTTTTGTAATTATTACAGTGATAATACCAGGTCCCTGTGAAGTAGACCATGTCTCTTGACACCTTCTCTATGCGCTGGTTGACACTGGAGAAGTGGTTGAGGGTAAGCACCCAGCACCTGTGACCAGAATCACTATTTCTCATCCTCCCTCTGCTCAGTCCACCTTCTGACTTGGCTGCCTATATTAATATCTGCTCAATACAGATGTCACACCAGGTGCCAGACCAATCATGGCTAGAGTAACGGACAACATGGTTCCCATGGGAAGTAAAACTTTTAAAGGTTTCCTTGTAAGCAGGCAAAGTTTCGCTTTGCTTCATGAATTGACAGTACAGCCAGGGACGGACTGGCAATCTGGCATACCGTGCATTTGCCCGGTGGGCCGACGTGCTATTTGGGCCGACAAGTCCCGATATATATATTTAACGAGTAGATCACACATCTCAAACACACTCTTGGGCTTAGCGATGGGCAATGTGGGCCGTGCCGGAGCATGTGGTGTCCACAGCTTTGAGCCAGATTGGACGATTGAGTGTCACTATAGTGACTTTGTCTTCAGAGAGCCGCATGCACTCTTTGAGAGTGGTAAAGATGGTGTTGTGGTCATTAGGGTCACCTTCGATGACTGGGAGGAAGTCGATCACCGTGCTCTGCTTGGCATCATCTGCATGGATACATTTCATCCAGCCATTCCAGTTGAAGTGTGAGAAATTATGATCTGTGCTTTGATCACCCACCCTGCTGCCCAGTGTATCGGAATGAGGAGTTGTTGGTCTTGCTCAAAGGAGGAGAGCTCAGCGATGGGAAGAAATGTAATGGTGTTTATTCCAGTCTGTTTTCTGTTGGTGAATGGAAGAATCTTCACTTCAGCTCCTTTTCAGGATCTTAGCTTTGTTGAGTGCCTTCAACATCCTGTTGATAGCTGCTGTCATCTGTGGATCTGCCAAAGGTGGTGCCGGAGAGGTGATTTTGATTCAACCCATTGAATGAAATGGGAATCCGGTTTCCGTGAATAGAAACAATGTTTAAATCTATATTGTCTCCAACAAATTAAGTGACTGCATTGTTTGTTGCCTATGGAGACCACCTCGTCACTTCATATTTTACTTTCATTAGCTGTCTTGACTGATAGATGCTGATGCTGATAGTGCGGCATCAATCTAAACTTCATCATCTGTTTGATCATCAGTTTTTTCAACAATGGTATCATCAGCGGCAGAAGTATCAGAGATGCCATCTCTGCTCCTGTCATTGATCAAGCAGTATTTGTAGTTCTGTGTCTCTGAGTAAGACTCAGTGTATCCCAACTTGTTAAGCATTTTGACCCAAATCTATGATCCAGTTGTATGGCAAGCCCCATCTGGTATTGCAATAATCCTGACCGAGGGCAAGAGGCCTTTATAAAGTTCTGCCGCCAAACAGCTACTCTTTCATCTGTCTTCACTATCAGTTTCAAGAACATCTGAAGGCTCTCAGGAACAAGTGGTAAAAGATTTTAAAAAATTGCTAATGCTGCCCTGACAATTATTACCTTACCATGTGGCTATTGCTTTAGACAAATAAAGATAGAGCCCTTACAAGTTACTTAAAGCCAAATTTAACATTTTTGATTTTTCAAAAATCGGTCAAATTTGAGCAGTTCTTTAAGAGGTTTCCCACAGTAGTTGAATTTCAACATTTTAAGACACGATATTATACACCTTCCTAAACACAATTGTGATAAAGATTTAGTTCCCAGATTGGTCAAATATCTGCTAAAATGCCCTTACTAGTCACAGTGACTTGAAGCTTGTGTGATGTGTGGAAAGAACAAAGAAGAAGAAAATAGGTAGGCCCTAATCAAGTCATATTGTAATATCGTAGCCAAATAATGCCTGGTTTAGCCACTGAACTAAGAGAGCTTATTGAAGGCAGAACTACAGCTAAAAGAAGACGCAGAGAAATAATCAAATGTATGCAGAAGAAAAGGCTTCTAAGAAGACAAATGAGATGCCAAAAATGCAAGAAACACAAGATGAAATTCAAGGAATCAGTTTGTGTGGACAACTATGCATTGTAAGTTTATCTTTATTGCACAAAATCACAACATACATGGGTATTTTGGTCCAGAATTCTAGTGAAAATTAAAAAAATTTAATTGTGAGCTGATAAGAGTGCCCAATATATCTTAATTCATGTTAACATTAACAGAAGCTTGGCCATCCGCGAGGAGCTCAGAGTAGAACCGCTGCTCCTCCGCATCGAGAGGAACCAGTGGCTCGGGCATCTCGTGAGGATGCCTCCTGGACGTCTCCCTGGTGAGATGCTCCGGGCACGTCCCTATGGGAGGCAGCCCCGGGGAAGACCCAGGACGCTATGACATAGATATATAATTTAATCTGTTTGTCTATGATGAAAAGTGTTTATTTCGATAGAAATACTGTATACTATGCTGTCATAAACAATAACTGTCGACTGTAGTAAAGCTTGTGATTATTATGTTATGGAGCATCTCTAGACTCATGATGATAACTTGTACTTGGAGTTAATTCACTTTTGTGATTTATTTTGCTAAAAGGTATCATTTACACCTTGAATTCTTAACAATTTAATTATGGAAATATGTTTAATTGCTGTTACTTATGGTATGCTGTGTTGGTCGGCATTAGGCCTGGAGCAACATGAGTGTCTGACCCTGCGTCTTGAAGTTTAATGGCAATTGGCTCTCTCAATCTATAGGCTCTGGCAATTAATATTAGAAATAGGATTTTACAAATATCCTACAGTATTATTAGTCCCAAATGTATTAACAGAGCTCTGTAGAAAATACCACAAAACATAATTTCCATTATTATTGCTGTTTTTGTCTACACAGTAGACAGATCAAAGGAACTGTAGTATAATAATTATTTGCCTTGTTCTTTTAGTTTGTCACCGTTGATGAGAGCCACTTCAGACACAAAAGAAAGGCAAGCAGCAAGCACTATTATCAAGATAGTAATGCAAATTATCATTGAATGACAGATTATTCATTTTGTTTAAAGAAGAATAATTCCTAATATTTTATGTTTTCAACAGTACGGACGGGGACGAATGACTGGTGCCTGGAAGAGGAAGAAGTGGGTGTTTGGGATTCTAGGTGTGAACCGGAGATAGAGAAGACGTGCAAAGCCTGTTCTTCGCGTAGTTGAGAGAAGAAGAAGGAGAGATTTGGTGCCACTTATAGCTCACCATGTTAAAGTGGGATCTACAATAATAAGTGATGAGTGGCGGGCTTATCACAATGCTTTACCTCAGCTAGGTTATACCCATTTCACTGTCAATCAGTGTGCCATATGTCAATGCCCAAACAGGTGCACATACTCAGCACATAGAGAGGGCCTGGAGAACGGTTAAGGAAAATGTGTGGAGACTCAGGGGGAATCGTACAGAGGAGTTACTGGTAGACCATCTCAGAGTTATTGAATGGCATGAGTGGCTTGCCTGTAAGCATCACAAAGGCCCAATAGGACGGATAATCCATAATATTGCTGTGATGTATGGACATTAAATGTCCCTCTGAAATTCTGTGTGTCCATTGTTAAGCACAAGGAGTGCGCAAACCTCATGAGTTTGTATACTCATCATCATCCTGTCTGTCATCACACAGCTGGACTACACAGTGTTACAGCTGCTTTTGTTTCCATCACATGTAGTGTGTCCTAGCTGTTTTATTTATTATATTATTTATTTATTTGTTCTGCATGTGGTCCAGGAGGCGCACATATGGAAGAATTATCCTATCTTTATTCAAGAGTGCACATTTTCAGTTTGAGAGCATGATTTCTCTTTCTCATGCTCAGATTTATTGTCCTCATGCTCACATTTTGTGCTCGCACTCAGATTTCTGCTGCTTTCTCCTGCTTCGACACAAACATTTCGCTTGCACTCAAATATGTCCTGTGCGCGCTCAGATTTAATCTTGCGCGCTCAAAATTTTTTCTGCTCGCGCTCAAAACAGCACGTCCTCTCAGGTTGAAGTGTCTGCACAGACTGAAGGATGTCCCGCCCTGCGCTTAAATTAGTGTGTTTCACCAGCCAATAGGGAGACAGCTAGAGTCTGACCCAATCTTGGGTGTGTTCCTTCACCGTTTTTTAACGCTCCGCATGGGCAGATATATGGTCTGTTTGTAAAACAGCCTTTCTTAAAAATACACCAATTTACCATACTAGCCAGCTATTTCAATCGTCACCTATTTAAGACGACAGTTTATTTATGTATAATTAATCTTAAATAATCCTAAAAAGAGTTATCGTCGTTTAGACACAGTATGATTCCATTTATCGTAGACTGTTTCTAATTTTATATCAGCGGGATGTTTTATATATTATAAATACCTCCTATGGCATACCTGTATTACTGTATAGTGGTTAGCTATATCACCACCTGTTGTATTTTGAACCATGGGACGCCGGTTCGCATACCGGCCGTTGCATTCTTGCGGCATGTGATATTATGATTTTAAAATTAAAATTAATTGATGATGTTATCATAATAGAATTCGTGTAATTCTCTTATTGTAACGTTTAACAAGAGATGATGGGTGAATAGGCTAGGCTACGTGATTAAAAAGGTATAATATAATTGCTGACACCTGGCGGTCAAAGCCAGACTTTGAGCGGGATTCTGAGCTCGGCAGAGACGAGATGGATGGCCAAAGACCACAAGTAAGTTCATTGCTTAATGTTGCTACAACTCAAAGCACATTATTCATATAGTTTTAATATGCAATTTGTTTTTATGCTGGCAAGGATATTGAGGTGACCAGATTTCCCGAATCTAAAACCGGGACACTCTGCGAGTGACCCTAATGTGCACACACATGCGTTTTTTACGTGAACATGCGTGCTTGCCCACAGTAATCATTTTGACACTCATATCGCAGAGAATAATGAAGTATTTTCTTGTTATCTACATGTACTTGTGTCACAGTGCAGTAAAATTAAGAAAGAGTCAGACAACAGAATTGTGATGATACAAGGTATCATATCATGTATTTATCCATCGTAATGAACAAAAGCATGTGTGATACATTTTTTTGATTAAGAAAAACGGTCATTTAACAATGCTTATTTTTGTCATCACAGATTAACCTGCATGTCAGTGGATTGATTGTGTCCTCATGCATGTGAGGCACAGTCATTCCTGAATGTCTGACTCTGGAACTCTCTTAAATAATCTTTGAGAGGAGAACACAACAACTTGACTTTGTTGGAATCATTTTTAAATAATCTGTCAGTCTGAATATTTAACTAAACTAACTAAAACTACTACTACTAAAACTACTACTACTACTACTACTCTACTACTAATAATAATATCCCAGAATAAACAAAGTAACAGACTTGAGGCCAGAAAAATGACCACAGTGTACTTTATTAAATGAATTTTGGTAGTTTGTGTTGCATTAGATTCAAATAAAAATTTACAAAAATCCCATATATACAAAAATGTAATTTTGTTCATGTTCATCACTCTGAATTTATTTTTACAATAAAATGTACTTTTCCCCCATTTAATGCATTTTTAGCACTTCAGACTTTCATCACACAATGCAACTTACTCAAAAGACCAATATATATATATTTTTTGTCTTATACATTTGTATCTTTTTTTTTAAATACACCACATACACCACATTTATTTATTTTTTTTCTCTGTAGTATATCGTCATAGTTACAGCCATCATCGTGGCATCAAACCTCTAAAGACACCTTTCACAGTCAGAACTCAAAAAGAGAGGAACGTTCTTTTTTTACGTGTACACTTTGCATACATTTATTTACAGATAAGCTTTTAGGTTGATCGGTTCACTATCTGTGGTGCTCCTTCAACCAACCCTCTAAACAGACATCTGTACAGAATGATTATACAAGTGTGACTTAAGTCCTATCATTCACCTGTTGGTTACTGTGCTTGTACTAAGGCTGTTTCTGTTCAGACCTCCACAGCAGAGCTTTGATCCATTACAGCTGGTGAACAGCGACATCCTCAGGGAGGCTCACAAGGCTGTTCACATCTCAAAGAGCTGCAGAGAGCATGGAAACACAATAGCTAACTGTTGTGTCAGTGGAAGGGTGTGATAGTGATCTCACTGTGTAGACATCCATGTCTCCTCTAACACACTCTTTTATCTAAATGATAATGGAGGCATGTTCAGAGCCTTTCGGAATGGCACATAAGACATATGCTGATTCATATGACAGTGACCTGCCTGCACTTTTGTCACATTTAGGCGCTGTGAACTTTTTGGCTCAGGTAATGTTAGGCTGCTGAACCCTCACAGTGGCTCCAACTAAGTACACTAGCTGTAAAAAAAAATAAAAATAATATTGATTGATGGTAGGAGAAGGGTAGCTTTCTAGTTCATACTTCATCTCAGGATCTCAGCTCCCTTTATATGGGCAATCCTACTGACCAGCAGCTGTACAGCAATAAGGGCCTGATCCCTTAACCAGCTTCTCACCACTGAACACTGTGACCAAAGACATGGCCATAGTTCTGTTTGATGTAGCATGTCCACCACATACATATGGGGAAAGGTAAACAAAAAAAATATATTTTTCTCTCTTACACCAAAAGCTGTTGAAATATTTGATTATGACACATCATCATACATTATCATACGTGTCTTCAAGATGACAACTGATGTTTGTATTACTGGTGGTGTGGTCATGTAATATCTTACAATAACTGATTTTCAGTACAACAACCCAAAATCAGTGGAGATATTCATGATTATTGTGTGTCTGATTTATAGACTAACAACTTTGTTTGCAGTTTGCAGAGTCATTCAGAAGAGTTTAAGATGAAGATAAAAAGTGAGGGCAGAGAAGGAGAGTGTGGAAAGTCTTTCCTACAGTGAGAAACAAAATAAAATGCTTTTTTCTTTTTATATTTTTAGCATTGTGGTCCTCCACAGTGCTTGTTTATTTCTTTGCAACCATTGTTGCAAAGAAAGAGAATGGAAAGAGAATCAGCAGTCAGCCATGTTTCTGCAGCTGAGAGGACGTGGACCTAGTATAAGCACAGTAACTGCTGTTGACACGTTATGCTATTATGAATAGTGTGAAAAGAACACACACACACACACACACACACACACACACACACACACACACACACACACACACACACACACACACACACACACACACACACACAACCACTGGGCTAACCAGTAAACCGAGCTGTGTTCAGTCCAGCCTCAAATGACCTGGGTTATGAGGTTGAAATGAAGTGAAATAAAAACAAAATAGAAATCTGTTCTCTTAAGGCAAACAAAACAAAGAAAGCAGCTTTTAAGACTTAGGACCAGAGTGAGTGCTGATGTGTCCAATTTCTAATACACTTTCTGTGACCAGCATACCCACTACCATTCAGATGTTAAAGGAACTATAGCACCAGCTGAACATTAATGAAGGATTTCCCTTTTTATGACAGCACTTAATTTTTTCTTTCAACAGTGAGATTAAATAAATGATTGCTTAGATTGCAGTGGCTGCAATACTGACATAATGTTTTTTTTAATTTTATAATGGACTGTGTATGTGAGTGGAAGATGTGCTGCCGTATGAGAATGATGTATGACAAATTAGTGATCCTATTTTTTAGCAACTGGTTTAAAATGTAACCTCTGACCTCAAGTCATCTGGAAAAAACATAACTGCATAACTCAAATAATAATAAAAAAATGTTGCAGTTTTAGTTTGGCACATTGTCTGCACATTTGAAAATGAACGGTCCATTTCACATCCAATTCCATTATTATGTCAGTGTTGTACCAGACTACACTGAATAATATTTTACAGCATTTTGTATTTAAGTTTGGGAAATGTTACATTTTCAGACTAATTGATTTGATTACAGAAACATAAAGCTGTGTGTGTGTGTTGTTGTGGAGGGTATTCTGTCCATAAAACAAACTGAGGTAGCTTTAGGTTCAGTATATATCAGTACACATCACATGTCGTGAGCTCCCTCTGCCTGGTAGGAGCACTAATTATCTGCCACTCTGCTGATTACTCTCACCTGTCTCTGCTGCCACTCCCTCGTTTACCAGCCAGCTGCTCCTTATTTCCTACTAACCATGCCTTGTATAAAGAGCCCTGTTTCCCAGCACACTTTGTCAGATCATCTGCTAAGCCAGCACCTTTCCTGCCTGCTACCTACTACTACTTTGACTCCTACCTGTGATCCCGGACCTGCCCGACCACCCTCTGCTCTACAACCCCGGTAACTTGACCTGCCTTCTTCCTTTTGACCACGATTTCTGCCTTGCCCTTGACGGTACTACTGCCCTGGAAGTTTTGCTCTCCCCTCCCCCAAACCCTTCAATAAACTGCTGAAACGTATTGCTCGTGTGGTCCTCGTCTGTCCAGATCCCTGACATCACATACATCAGCATGTTAGTTCATGAGATGGTGATTAGTAAAGAAAGGCTACGCTGCAAATAAACATACATAAAAACGTTTCAAATAATATAAAGCTTCATTAACATGGAGTAGACTACAGAGAAATATGATTTTCAACCGTCATCACTCTATGACGACTTTGTTCCCATAATCTACAACAAAACAAACAGGTTGAATGAAATATTCATCTTCATCTGTACGTCTGATTGTATAAAATAATGGTACCCACTGAGGAAATCTGCTGGCGAATTAGACCAGTAGTGTGATTTGTTCTGGTACATAATTAACATATCCACCTTGATCTGGCAATGCCAAGGTTTGTTCAGTGTGAACACTTTCAGCTGACCTCCTGTCATCTATAGCAAATATATTATGCCAAAATTATTTAAATTGAAAGAAAGAATTACGAATGACAATGAATAAATGATCTTGTGTGTGGATTTGGTTTTATGAATTAAATAGAAGCTGATTTCTCCCTCTTGACAGCTGCAAAGGACAATCTGTGCAGAAGCTACCGCAGTGCTATCTTAATGCAGCCTTATACAGTGTGTGCCAAGCTCTAACAGTATTGAGCCATCCGAAAACTTGTGCTTCTTCTACACATAAAAAAAATCACATTCATATTTCTCACAATGCAACTTGACTACTGACACTTCAGTCAGAAATTCAGGTGTGTCATGCTCATAGTGGCAACTGTAGCGTGGAGGCTTTACCTGCAGCAGAGTTGAGGAGCAAGCTACAAACTTCTTTATAACTCCTATTTCCCCACTGACACTGACTCAGGTGAAATCACATGAGGCAATTTTTTCAATTTTACATAGCTTTACCTGAACTCCTGCAGACAGACAATGAATGCTTAAAATGAAGTAAAGGCCATAAGAATCTGTGGTCAAAACAAACCTTTGTACAGTGTGAGTAGGTAATGCAGTTTAAATAAAGATTAACAACAATTATGTAACGTCATAGAGATGTAATCACTTGATTACAAGGACAGTGTGTAGGATGAATCTGCATCACTCTCCCCTTCAAAAGGCTGTGTCTAGAGCTGGTGTTTGGATTGTCCCTTATGGGCTACTGTAGATTAGTGAAGGCTCATTCTAAGGTAACAAAAACACAATGATCCTTTTTTTATCACCATAAACACTTATGAATAATATATTCAATTTCTGCATTATTGTGCCAATAAATACCTTAATTCTTACACAGTTTTATGTCAGTTGCAAAAAAAAAGTCTTGAAACAGTAGAAAATGTATATTCAAATATCTGAAACAGAACAGTATGATTGGCTGCAACATTAAGTAACTGTGACTGAAATATGCCGAACAGGCTGGAATGGTGTAAATCTGACAGAACACAGCAGATCTGTTCATAAGCACAAAAATGTGTCTGAATCATTCAAGATCCTCCAGTTTCACATTTTTGTCTTGCCACCACCACAAAAACACAACTAGCTTTTCAACTTTTACCGAGTAAGAAAACCAAAAACCATATCTGTAATTTTTTCAGCATAGTGGATCATGGAAAATACATCCTTCCCTGTGTATATGGGCCTACACACTACTCCTCAGTGCAATAGATGTACTTGTAACCAAACTAAAAAGATTAATTAAGATAAATTGATTTCAGTTTTGGACATTGATTGTACAATTCATCTGGCGCTGGATTGGTTAAGGAGGATGAAAAGGTTTACAGTCTCATGCCATTCTTATCCTATTGGCTTGTTTTGTGCTTTTCTCTCCACTTTCCATCCTTACAAAAAACAACATTGCACTTGTGACATAACAAATCAAGAAACCTGAAAAGTTCTTTTGTGCCCATATTCAAAATGTTAAAACACATCTGACATCTAAATAGCATTTCCTCGACTCTAAACTGAGCTGAAATTCCTGAACATGGAGAATTTGACTGGCAGCTCATCTATAGTACGTGAGTGTTGAATGTAGTGTAGATGTTTTGTCTTCACAATCAGATGTTCAGATGTTCAGGGTTTGGTTATCAGATACTCACAGTATGTTAAAGAGACACTGTGACAATTTGACTCATAGTGGTCCTGGGCTGCGTGGTGGAAATGATCTAGACTAACATTTGAAACATTTGTCAAGGTATCTTGAAAATGAATGCCTGGACTGAAATTAAATTTGATCTTGATTTTTCACAGGATGAATCTCAAGGCCCTAATATTTCCTCCCACACCATCAGCAGGTAACGGTAACTCTGTGGTCTATTGAGTGCTTTTGCATTCATGGGTGATTGCCCAGACCACAGAGGGTTAACATCTGTATCACACTAGTTTCTGGGAATAGCTACATTGTTAGTATGTTCTTTATGATCTGTTGTTTAAGGGCTTCAGTCTTGCTTCATCATCATGTACTATTTGATCTGATCAGAACCTCCATACTCTACTGCTGACTTTGATCTGATCTTTGATAAACTTTACATTACAACTGTAAGTGTTGTGCCTTTACATTAACATTAAAGGAAAAATGGTGAAAATACAGACTCACTGGATGAGAGGCGGTCTTCTTTGTGACTTCTAGTGGTGTGGACACACATTACAATTGTTTAGCCCATTCTAAATATGATGTGAACGTGACAACTGCTGAGGGTGAGTCTGTTCTCCAGGCTGGATCAGTCGTGATCAGTCTGTCAATCTCATTAATATAACTTATATTTTAAGATGTGTGATATTTATGGTTGAAGGACACTGACATTATGTGTTAAAGTGTGAGAAATTATAATGAAACTTCACTTGATGCAATGCTAAGAAGGAGAGAAAAATTAAACTTAACATGCCAGAGAGAGAGTGAGAGTAAGAGAGAGAGAGAGACAGAGAGACAGAGAGAGAGAAAGAGAGAGAGAGGTGCGTTTTGTGCTAAATTTAGAGAAATAGACCTGTATCTGTTGAAATCTTCTCTTTCCAGACCACAATATATGGTATGATCTCATTGAAGCCAGTGGACTCCAGTCGGACTGTTGTGTAGCTTTGTGTAACAATGCTGGGTTGAGGACAAAAACAGGAACATTTCCACCAGAAGGTAACGTGCTTATCAAAGAACACAAAGACTTCAAATCAAAATGTCAAGGTGTACCATCACTAATCGATGAGAGAATTTGACCATATGTCCTCCTGAGCTGCTTCTCTAGTTTAATACCACACACACACACACACACACACACACACACACACACACACACACACACACACACACACAAACACACACACACACACCATCTATTACCAATGCATACACACAAAGAACACAGACTACAGTACCCTCTACGTCGTTTCTAAAGTAAAAAATGCTGCATGTTGTTATTAGAGCACTGTGCATCCTGGTGGTTGGTTTAGTTTGGCTGAGATGGCTGCTTGTCTACATTTTCTCTTCTCCATCCCGACTCATTTCCATTTTCTGTCATCTCTTTTTCGTTGCTACCTGGTGCTTTGCTCTTTTCTTCTGCTCTTACCTCCAAATTCCACTCCACAGACAAGAAAAGATCATTGCACAACCAGGTTTATGAGGCTGAACTGCAAATAGTTGATTTGAGCTGCAAGGAAGATTTTTTTCTTGGCATTGTGTGAGTTTGACCCATTTCCTTATGAGAGATGGCTGTGGAGCTTGTGTCTTTCCAGCTTTCAGCCCTTCTGCCTCTGTCCTCATCCTTTCCTTACAGCCAGGTTTGGTTGCTTTTATCCAAACAAAACACGATGACTGAGTATAGATGCTACTTTGACTACTGTCTTCATGTAGTTCACTGACATTCTGACTGTCTTCCAGTGTAGACTTATGCAAGAAGAAGGAAATTACTTGGCCAGAGATGAAATTTTTGAACTACCCAGGAATCTCTGCAGGTGTTCCACTCCTCAGAAGTTATAGGATGTTTCAAAGGAACCTTTTTGGCACTAAGAGAACAGGAGCGATCAACGTTATCATGTAGATATTGATGGAATTATCCACCGAGATGAGGCTGCTATGGGAACATACGATCAGAAATCCAAACAGTTAACACACAAAAACAGATATGACAGTCTGAAGATTCTACTGTTGTGAATGAGGGATGACTTCCTCTCTTCATTACATTAGAGTGTAATTCAGGTGACATTTAGGTTAAAGTGGAATATCTGATGACTTCTGAATGGACATGGACGTATGCTTATTTTATCCTTAACTTTTCCAACCATAACCAAACAGTGCACCAACTTCTTGTTGGGTTTGAGCAGAGTGTTGAAGCATTCTGCTGATTTGCATTTGTTCATGTTCATATCAGACAGGATTTCCCTGATGATAGTGAGTAAAACTAACAGCAACAACCCCACAAAGAACTCAAACCCATCAAGCAACACCAACTGCGCTGCACACAGTAATCTCCGATCACTACCAACAGGTGCTGATGCCAAGGAACAGAAAAAAAAAGGGGAATTAGAGATAAAAAGTGAGAACGTTGGTAGTAATAAATTCTTATTGCCACAGTCTCTGTTACTGTTAATGTGATAGAAGGATAATCCTCTGACAGCTATACCCCTGTATGGGTTCCTACAACTATAATGTGGTCTCATATTCCAACCTCTCTTGTACCAGAGCATCATCTTTGTACTGAAGCCGTGGAGGAGTCAGGGAGCAATCTATGGCCAGGATTGCCTTGCGTATACTGCGGTCAAGGACATGCCGCTCCCAGGCTGGGTAACGGTTCCTACAAAGATCAATCTTGATGACAGTCTCTTCAAGGCGTGGAGCACGAGATGATGGCGTAGATGGCACTGTGGGTCTGACCTGAAACACTGGCATGCAGCCGTCCCGCTCAGAATACTTTCCCAAGTCACGCTCCAGGGTTGCGGTGGCACCACGGTTGGAGCGCAGAGAGTTGGTGGCACCTTCAGATGGTAGTGTGGAGAACTGAGCAGTAGGGTCCAGGTCGAGACCCTGGCCACTTGGTGAGCGTCCGAAGCGCGGCCCATTGGGATGGAAAAAGGCATAGTACATGAGCATGAAAACCACACCAGTGAGGAAACTGCTGAAAATGACGCAGAGTGCTGGTACTGCAAAAGCGTCAGTGGTGTGGGGAGACCGGTAAAGATACCATAACGCACTGAGAGCAGCATTCTCCACGAGGATCACCAGGTAATAGATAAAAAGCCGACACCTAAACCAAGAAATGAGACATGATAGGAAGAGATAAATTAGACTGTAGAAAACTAAATCACTTTTCAAGCAGAGTTCCCCAGTATTAGCAGGATAGGTAAAAGTGTGGTAGGAATTGCTTAAATTGGTCTGCAAGATGGCTATACTGATCACAAACACTCCACATCCCAACAGGGACCACCACCAACTCCCCTCTCTAGTCTCTCCACAACACCTGACCAGGTGAGGAAGAAGTTTGGGAAGATCATTGTGAGGTTGTTTTGCACATTTTCAATCTGAGCCTCAGTCTGGGAGAGTTCCTGGGGAAAACCCTAATGTCTGGTACCACTTCAGAACTGACGCTTTGACTTTGACTATCAACTACCTCACCAACAAACCATAGTATGTGAGACTTCATGACTGTGTGTCTGATGTGGTGATTTGCGGCACAGGAGGGCCACAGAAAAAGTGATCTCTCTTTTTTTCTCTTCACTCTGTACACATCAGATTCAGGCACAACACTTACAGTTGTAATCTACAAACGTTCTCTGATGATACAGCCACAATGAGATGTGTATCAGAAAGAAATAAGCAGGACTACAGGGGGGTCATCACAGACTTTGTCAACTGGTGCACTCTCAACCACCTTCACATCACTGCCAGCAAAACGAAGAAGATGGTGATTGACTTCAGGAGGAAGACACCTCAGAACACCCCAGTGGACATCTAGGGACTGGATATCGAGATAGTGGAAGCAAAAAAAAAAATACCTGGGTGTTCACCTCAACAACAAATTAGACGTCTCCACTTGCTGAGACTAAGGTCCCTTGGAGTGTGCAGGACTCTGTTAAAAACCTTCTATGCCACTGTGGTGGCATCTGCTTTATTCTATGCAGTCGTCTGCTAAGCACAGAGAGATTAGATTACATAGATAAAGTTGGGGAGAGGAGGATTTTTAGCAAAGCTGACATCCATCATAAATAACTTTCACCCCCTGCATGATACTGTGGGGCCCTCAACATGGGAGTGACATCAGTCACAAAACATCATAGATATGACTTAAAATGAATTAGAATTTCAAGTATCAATCATATGGATGCTTTTGACTAGTTGTAAACTAGAGGCTGACTGATGGTACTACCTATACTTACAACACTGTATGTTGTCAGAAGGCTTTGTGTGATTATGAGTGTAGTCATAAAGCATTATGAATGCATTATAATTCACAATGAATGCCTAGATGTGGCCTTCATAGTGTTTCCCAAAGAAACACAGAAGATACATTAGATACAGTACATATGAAATATACAGTAAATAGAGTTGGGGAACCTCACCTTGTCCGCCCCTCTTTGACATTGAACCAAGAAAAGATGTAGATTATGCCCACCACCATGTCAAACACAATCTCTTCCCACTTGCTAATGCAGAAGTCTGTCTCACAGTGGACAATCCAAAAGGTCATAATGCACCAGTGAAGGACTATGAAGATGCCAAAGTAGAGTTGGAACACAGAGGCAAACAGGGCAAAGGTGATGACCCTGGCAGCGATAGTAAAGAAGTGCCAGCAGAACTGGATGATGACAGCCAGGTAGCTAATGGGCTTTTTGTCATCGCGAGACTCTCGCAAGGCCTTCTGGTAGGAGGCCAGGGCCCAGGCCAGAGAGACAAGGGAGGCTGCTGCTGTCATACCTGAAACAGACACATAGTGACACACAAGCGCACAATATTCAATCAGCATAGGTAAAATGACAATTAGAGGCTTGTTCATACGGTTAATTTTGATGAATTACTTGGAGATTCTTTTGTCTTTACATGTGACAGTTGAACTGATCAGTTTCAATGTAAAGTCTTATTTAACGACCTGCATGTGCTACACTTTGTAGCAGAGCAATTAAACAGTAAAGAAGAATCTGATGCTCTTGGAAGAAATAGATTTGTGGAAAGTTTCAGAATTATTTAAAAAAAAGTAAGCTAATGTATCGTCATTAAGTACTGTAGTTGGAACGTTTCCACCAGCTTGCTATGTGATGCTGCATGAGCAGGAACAAAGAACAGTTCTGTTTGGAAAAAAACAAGTGAATCTACTGAGTCAGTGTGTTTCATCACTGCAGAGCAGAGTGATGTGGATACTGTGTGTGTGAGCATCAGATGACCTCACAGTAGAGGAGAACAACACCTGTAACCATGGTAACTGTACACAACAATGCTACCACAACTGGAGAGAGAGATGTTGTTTAATGCAAAAGAAAATGACAATACAATTTCACTAACATTAATATACATCTTTGTTAATGCATTTCAGGCATAGAAAAACAAACATGTCATGTATTTCTGCGTGTGTGTGTATGTGTGAGAAAAAGGTGTTACCTTGCACAGCCTGGAGCTTGTGTGTCTGTATGATGATGCACAGCTGCAGCACCAGTTGTGGAGCGCTCTCCAAAAAGGTGGCCAACAGATGCAGCATGCTGACGTCTGCAAACTCATAGACCATCCTCCAGTGGTAACGCCAGCGCTCTGTCTCTGCACTCTGACGGCTCCTGATGCCCAGGTAGATGGTATGGAAATATCTACAGGAAATGGGGGGAAAACTATACATCAAATTCTAAAAAAAAATGTATTTGTATAGCCCAAATTTACAAAACACATTTTGCCTCTGAGGGCTTTACAATCTGTACAGGCAGTGACACCCTCTGTCCTTAGACCCTCGGTTCCAGTGAGGAAAAAACATGCCAACAAAAAACCTTTAACAGGGAAAAAATGTAGAAGAAATCTCAGGAAGAGCCACAGAGGAGGGATCCCTCTCCCAGGACGGACAGACGTGCAATGGATGTCGCGTGTACAGGACAAATCAACACAAACATATTGTACAATTACAATGACTGATAAAATGACAATGAATTACAATGATTGATAAAATGACAATGAATCACAATGAATGATAAAATGATAATGAATTACAATGAATGATAAAATGATTACAGTAGCAGTGGAACCTGTAATAGAGATAGAGAGACACAGATGCACAGCAACAGCAAATCATTAACTATAAACTGTAATGGAGATATGGTAACAATAATGACAGTAATAATATATGTAGTGGACGTCATGCAGGACTACAGCAGCAGCCATGATCCACGAGAACCTGCTGGACGACAGAGGACAGAAACTCTGGGGAAGTTTGGTTAGTAACATGCATTAATGAGACATGTATGTCCACAGGTGGAGAGAGAGAGAGAGAGAAAGAGAGGGAGGAAAGGAGGGGAGTCCCTCTGCAGTTTAGTCCTATAGCAGTATAACTAAGGGATGACCTGAGCCAGCCCTAACTATAAGCTCTATCAAAAAGGAAAGTCTCAAGTTTAATTTTAAAAATGTGAACCGAGCATCCTGAGAGCGCAGGGTTCTAGAGGGATAGTAAGGTACTATGAGCTCTTTTAGATAAGATGGTGTCTGACCATGAAGAGCTTTGTAAGTAAGGAGAAGAATTTTAAATTCTATTCTAGATTTAATAGGTAGTCAATGCAAGGAAGCCAAAATGGGAAAGATGTGATCTCTGATCTTGGTTCCTGTCAGAACACTTGCAGCAGCATTCTGAATTAACTGCAAAGTCCTAAGAGACTTATTAGAGCAGCCTGATAACAAAGTGTTACAATAGTCCAGCCTTCAAGTAACAAATGCTTGGACTAGTTTTTCTGCATCCGCCCATGGTGCTGAGCTTGGTCCTTGGGCAAAGGAGATTGTTTGAGTTTTAGGAGCGAAGGGATCGTGTGGGGGTTTGAGGGATGAGCAGTTCTTTGAGGTAGGTGGGTGTGTTGCCATAGATGCACTGATGGGTGAGAAGAGAGATTTTGTACTTGATTCTAGCGGAGATTGGTAGCCAGTGCAGTGAATGAAGGATGGGGGTGATGTGTTCTGATTTTGTACTGCGCTGTTCTGGACATGTTGTAACTGCTGAAGGTGTTTACTGTGGGTCCCAATGAGAAGTGCGTTACAGTAATCAAGTCTGGAGGAGACAAAGGCGTGTACTAGTTTTTCACAGTCCGGTAAGGTGAGATTTGGCCAGAGTTTGGCAATATTTCTGAGGTGGTAGAAGGAGATCTTACAGAGGTGTTTTATATGAGTTTCAAAGGTGAGGGGGGGGCCAAGTCTAACGGCAAGATTGGTTATTGATGAAGAGAGGGGGATGTCATGACCAGAGAGTGTAAGGCTGGTTATGGAAGATGCTTGGATCTGGTTAGGGGTGCCCGCAATAATAGCCTCTGTTTTAGAACCGTTTAGATGAAGAAAGTTGAGATTCATCCACGCCTTTATCTCCTAAGTCCAGCAGGGACAAATCCAGTCTGGAGGGAGAGGTTTATTACTGTGGTTATCAAAGGTTCAGGTGGAGGGTTTCATTCTCCTGATGATATTCTCAACCTCGGGGAGGCCGACATATGGGAAGGAATTTAGGGGCTGGGAGATTACAATTTGTGGTTCAGTGGTCATGGCAGGCAGAGTGGAGGAACCAGAGAGGCCAGAGCGGATGGAGTTGATTTTATTTTTGAAAAAGACCATGAATTTATTGCAGTAATCTTCAGTTATTTCTGTCAGTAAGGGAGGCTGTGGATTGAGGAGATGGTTGACGATTGAGAAAAGCTGCTTTGAGTGTCCAGGGTTGTTATTAATAATTTTGGAAAAATGGAGAGAACGCGCCTCCCTAAGTGACTTAGAGTAGGCCTTCTGATGTTCCCGGAAAGCCAGCCTGTGGATGGTGAGACCAGTGGCTTTGAAACGCCTCTCGAGTACCCGCCCAGCTGCCTTCATTTTGCGTAGCTGGCTATTAAACCACGGGCAGTGCTGAGAGGAGATACTGAAGGTCAAGAAACATGGATGCAGGGTTAATGTTTTTTCAGGTTTCTGAAACGGACTTGGTGTTGTGGTCTAGTGAGTGGTGACGGAGATAGCACCTCCATGTAGATAATTTTATGGTCAGAAACACCTAGGTCATAGGCCTGTGGTTTACTGAGAGGGACGGAATCAGTAATGACCAAATCAAGGGTGTGACCTTTAGTATGCGCAGGAACATCGACAAGTTGGCTGAGAATAAAACAGTCCAGTAGTTGTAGGAATTCAGCTGCTGAGTGGCAGGAAGGTGAGTCGACATGAAGATTCATATTTCCGAGTATAATGAGGTTCCGGAGGTGGTGCAGAATATTGAATATTTCAGTGATAAAGACGGGGTTTGGTTTGGGCGGCCGATAGATAAGAAGTATTGTCATGTGAACTGTATTGTGTGCAGTATGTTGTCCGTGAGCATGCGGTTTCCCAGCCTGTTAGGATGAAGTCCGTCGTTCCTGTAAAAGGAGGGCCTGTTCCAAAATAGATTGAAGTTATTTATGTAGATAAAACCGTGAATCCTGCAGGCTGCCTGGAGCCAAAAGTGGAGAGATGAGAATGAAGATGTCTTTCCCAGAGTCTTTTAGCATACTGAATAGGTCGTTAAAATGTTCTTTGACCTGCTCCGAATTTCCGTGGGCCACATCATTTGTGCCGACATGAAGAACGGCCCGCTCTAAGGATGGGAGTGCTTGGAGTAGGTTTGGGAGCATATCCATAATTTTTGATGTTGTGGCTCCAGGGAAACATTTTGTAGTGGCATTGAAAAAACGGATGTTTCTTGATATTGAATCGCCGACTATCAAGGTAGTTGGGGGGAAAAGGGGACGAGGAGGTGAGGATCGGTGGAGTGGCTGGGTCGGCGGCAGGGTGGCAGACGCAGCCATGGGTGGAGAGCCAGGTGTGCAATTTGGATGATCTCCGTCGCCGGAGCGACGAAGCACTGCCTCTCTCAGGAGCCTCCGTCGCGTTGCAGAGGTCGCCACCTGGTGCGGTCTCTCGCTGTGCTGTTCTGGTCCAGCGGTAGAGCAACTACGGGTGCCATAAGTCGCCCGCCAGGATAACGCCGGGCAATCACTAGAGCGGGCGACCGTAGGGACACCGCTGGCCGGTGCAGATGAAGCCGCTGCGCTGCCATGCTTTCGGTTTGGACCATATGCAACAGAGGCTCGTAGCCCCCCCCCCCCCCCCGTCGTTCCCGGTCCCCGGGCTGCCCGTCCCCCATCCGGCCACCTTATTTCATAGGCTAATTCAGGCTTAATTCATACGCTACATCTATTTAATCTAGATAGATAGATAGTTTCTATCGCTCATAAGTACTGTCGCTGTTCAACTACAGAGTCAGACTGACACAGTGCGTGATTTGCGTTAATGAATATGATAGTTTTTGTTTCTTTTGACCAATTGGGGGCCCCCTGGGCGGCGAGGGCGTGATTTTGAGCTAATGAATATGATATATATTTTTTTCTTTTGACCAATTGGGGGCCCCCTGAGGCGAGGGGGCGTGGGGGCCCCTAGGCTTAAGCCTATGAAGCCTGTGCGATGATCCGGCCGTGGTGATGGGAGAGTGGCAGCCAAGGGTTTCCCTCCGCCACAGACCACCTCGGTCCAAGGCAGTGGGTGGACCGGTGTCGAGCAGAGCGATGGCCGTGGACAGGTGGTGGGGTCCCAGTGCCATGTGTCCTGGAGGGCCGTGGTGAGCAAGGAAATCCGAAGGGACTGCTCATGAGCCACTTCAACACAGGTGGACATAGTAGTTTTGTTGCTCATCAGACAGCCGACGGTTATCTTCCCTCAGGTTGGTGATGGTTTTATTCACGTTTCGTAGAAGGACTTCGTTGTCATGGAGCGTAGTGATAGTTTAGTGGTAGTACCAGGACAATGCTGTTGATGTGTAAGCTGTTTGCTGACACTTTTGTAGCTCTCTGACAGAGTTTTGTTGTTGTTCTTGTAAAGGGTTAAAAAGATAAAAAGTAGTTCATTAAGTGTAAAGGGTTAAAAAGATAAAAAGTAGTTCATTAGGATTTAAGAAAAGGTTAAAAAGATGTTTGTTTAAAAAGTTAATACAAGAGTTGAGTATAAGTTAAAAACAAACAAACAGACACCCCCCATATAATTTTTATTTTATTGTGTCTAAAGTGATGAAAATCACTCTTTGTACTTTACTGGTTGAACAGAGCGATACCAAGACATGTCAGCAGAGGGCGCATAGCGCTGATGAGGCTCGTAAAACCTTCCACGAGGCAGGAACTGCAGAGTAAAGCCTGCAGTGAAACCGTACTGACGTTCATGTCTACTGCCTCTTTTGTTTATATATACAGGTGGGTTAATCTTCATTTATAATGCAGACATGTATCCCAGCATAAGGGACGAGTATTTTGGTATCATTGAGGAGAAGTTGTTGGTGGTAGTGTTGCCGTGGTGTGTAGTTTTTTCCATGTTTTGGGTATGACGGCGAATGCTAGCTAACTGATGCTAACTGATATACACGTAACTACAGTAGAAGTACTTGACATGCGGGGCTTGTTTTGTTTGGTCAAGGAGTTAAAATTGGAATGATATTAACTGTTTCTCTTTATACTGTGCGTGTTTTGTCACTGATTCTGTGTATTATATGCACTTTATTGTTTTAAATGGTACTAGGTAGATGTGATTGTTACTTGATATGTTTGGAAAATGTTTAATGTAATTGTATGTAGTTAATACAAACCATTGCTTATGTCATCTGTAACAGTTATGATTTAATGACGCAGAGTAAAGCCTGCAGTGAAACCGTACTGACGTTCATGTCTACTGCCTCTTTTGTTTATATATACAGATACAGACCCTCCCTGACACCCCTAGGTCAGGTGGGCAACAATCTTGGGGGCTCGTCCGGGATTAGCTCCACTTCCTGAGGACAGCTAATCTATTAAAGAACCTGACTTCAACTCCTGAACCAACGTGCTGCAGCAGCAACTGAAAGATGTCGGCTGTAAGGGAACTGCGAAGGGTAATCCAGCGGAAGCTCCACCAGATGATCATCCCCGCCAACTCAGATATCCTCCACAAGCTGGCAGTGGCCATCAAGGATGACGTAAAGGAAAGTCTTCCAGGGGACGATGCTACAGATGTGGACCTCTATGACTTCATCGTTGACTATTTGAGAAGCGACAAGTTGGCAAATCAAGAGGACCATGGCATGTCCAGCCTGCTAGTCTTCAAAGATCTCATCACTGAACTGCAGGCACTTCCAGTGAGTGAAGAGGAGCAACCTGAGCAAGAGGAGGAGACTGAATCAATCGTGGCACCTTCAGCAGTAAACATGAAGACAGACAAATCATCAGTTGTAGTCAGCCAGGTAACTGATGTGATTAAGTTGACAGATGTTGCTGCATTACTGCCTCGCAGAGAATTCAGGATACACAGTGGACAAATTTCTGACTCAGATTCTGATGTTAGTTATAGCTCACTGTGCAGACAGATTGATGAAGGGTTATCTGAGAATTTCACAGAGGCAGAGGTTATTCGTACTGTCCTTAAGCTAATCAAGCCTGGTACCTTTAAAGACATGCTGATGACAAAAGATGGGTTAACTGTAGCTGAGCTCAAACGTTTCCTCAGAGCACACTTACGAGACAAGAGTAGTGCCAAGTTATTCCAGGAGCTAAGCAATGCTAAGCAACAGGAAAAAGAAAGCCCACAGCAGTTTATGTACCGGTTACTGGTTCTAAAACAGAGAGTAGTGTTTGCTTCACAGCAAGGTAGCTCAGAGTTTCAATATGACACCAAACTTGTCCATGGAGTATTTCTTCACTCATTGTATCAGGGAATAAGTGAGAAATATGTATATGTCCGGCGAGACCTTAAACCTGTCATTAGCAACACCAGTGTAACTGATGATTTTATCTTGGAAATAATGACAAAGTCGATCAGTGAAGAAGTAGGGAGACCTGCGTATGACCTAGGCGTGCCTAGGTCATACGCACAAAAACAAAACAGTCACAGTCAGTGCCACTCAACAGGGAGAGCGACAACATGCGGGTCCGCCTCCAGCTGAAGTTCAAGCCAGCGTTCTTCAAACTAAAGCTGAAGTCCAGGCGAACCGCATAGCTATTCATGAACTGACAGCACATGTCTCAGCCTTGGCAAAATCTATTGAGAAGGTTTTCATCCCTACAAACAGTACTCTTAAACTACCACAAGTCAACTCAGCAAGCACTGTACAACCACCCAAGTCTGCCACAAAAGGGAAATGTCAGCCATGTTTAGCTCAAGGGACAGCAATCTGCAACCACTGTTTCAGATGTGGCCAGGAAGGGCACAGAGCTGTCGGCTGCTTGTCAAAGACCAAGTCTGCGGGAAACGTGAGGAGGTCACTGGGGAGGGACCACCAGTGACCAGACAAGAATCAGCGTCCCCTGTCACAGTAACCAACCAAGACTCCAACACGCAAGCTAACAGCCAGCCACCATTAAAACACAGAGTAAGAAAAGGAAATCGTGTTGCAAAACTAATAGGCAAAAAGTGTATCGTTACCTGTTACCTCAATGGTGTGAAGACTGACATGTTATTGGATAGTGGAGCGCAGGTTACCATACTGGGAAAGGACTGGCTTGGAAAAAAAACTTACCTGAGGTCAAAGTTCAGTCACTCGAAGAGCTCCTGCCAGGTGATCCATTAAGAATAACAGCAGCTGGGGGACAAGATGGCGTCGTAGAGTAGGCAGCGTTGCCGAGTGAGCTCCGGTGGCATTTGTCAGTTTATATTTCTATTTTACATCTATTTGAACGGTGAAAAGTGGGGAATTTTAGACGGGAAGTTTTCTAACATGAGTCTGGACGGTTATTTTTCAAAAGCCCCGGACAACATGCCCAGAAACACGAAAAATTTGTCGAAGAAGACTCCTGCTAATGTTGAAAACGAGGGGGAGCCAAGTGTCTCGTCTGGGATGCCGAGCGCGGATGCTAACTCCGGCTCAATGGAGTCAGATATTGTTCAAGCCCTGGACAGAATAACTGACAACCTTACTAAAGTAATCGACACCAAGATCTCTACGGTACTGGAAGCCATTAAAGAGCAGACCTCGCAGATACAGGCGGTCGTCGCCCGAGTGGGCGAAGCAGAGAAACGGATTGCTGATGTGGAGGCCGCGGCTACATCATCGGAGGCGAGGTTGGCGTATCTCGAGAAGCAAGTGCACGACATGCGGGAGCACATTGACGACCTCGACAACCGAGGTCGCAGATGCAACATACGTATAGTCGGCTTGCCCGAAGGATCAGAAGGCTCGGATTCAGTGAAATTCTTCGAAAGGTGGATCCCTGAGTTCCTCCAAATGGATACGAAGGCGGGACGCCTGAAGCTTGATCGGGCTCACCGGTCCCTAGCACTAAAACCCGGCGCCGGTCAACGTCCCAGGCCGCTGATAGTTAAGTTTCATAACTTCACTGATAAACAACGTGTGATGGAGGCAGCGCGTCGGCTCGGGTCCCGCCGGTCTAACCAGGAGGATACCACACATAAGGAACCCAGGATCTCCTTCTTTAATGACTATTCAGTTGAAGTGGTCCGGAGACGTAAAGCTTTCGATGACATAAAGGCGCGGCTGAGGAACATGAACATGGACTATGCATTGCTGTACCCGGCTACTCTGAAGGTGATGGTGAACGGGACTCAGAGGAGATTTGACACGCCGAAAGAAGCCGCTTCGCTTCTACATTCACTGGAGCGGAGGTCTGAAGACACTGCTTCCCAGTAACGTATCTGCCAGAACGTGGCTTTATATTGCCTGATTTAATTCATACACGTTGCGTGAGTATGTTCTGATTGCTCCGTCTCGGCGCATATATGTGCGTTATATATTTGAACATGGGTTAATGTTATCCACACACCAAGTTATGGTCACTGTGAGCAACCTCGGTTTTTGTTTATTCTATGAGTGAGTGTCAGAGAAGGACAGGGCACAGCCTCATTCATTTATTATTGACAGATCCGTTTCTTCTTTTTATTTTATTTTATGAGGCTCGTGTGGAGAGAGCGATGTGGAAGAGGTTTAAAAGGCCCTGCGGGTCAAGTGGCAGGGACAGCCCCCGTTGTATTTGGGCTTTTTTGTTTTTGTATGTTAGCTCCTGTTCAGAGTTGTTGTTTTCCCAGCTCAGTGACTGCTTTTACTGTATTATGCTCTTTCAGTTCGGTGCTCGGAGTGAGTTATGTGCCTTTTATAGAGGGTTGATTTAAACGTTATGGCAAGTAATAATCTACGCCTGTGTACATGGAACGTAAGAGGGGTCCATAGTCCTATTAAAAGAAGGAAAATACTCACCTTTCTAAAAAAAGAATACATTGATATTGCGCTTCTGCAAGAAACACATCTGGATGATGTAGAACACCCGAAACTACAGCAGGGTGGGATTGAACAGGTATTTTTCTCCTCATTTACCTCGAGAAGTAGAGGAGTGGCAATTCTTGTGAGAAAGAATCTTCCTTTTTCAATAATAGACTGTGTTAAAGACAAATATGGGAGGTATGTGATAGTCAAGGGCAACTTACTAGGTACGGTTATTTCCATACTGAACGTCTATTATCCCCCAGCTCACCCGTCAGATTTTATAACTAAGGTATTCTTAGACTTTTCTGAGATCCCCTCAGATATTTCCATAGTGGGTGGGGATTTTAATTGTATACTGAATCCCCTTATTGACAGATTCCCTCACAAAGCTTCACCTCTTTCCTCTCAAGCTAAGTCACTCAATTCTATATGTGAAGATCTAGGATTTGTTGATGTATGGAGGACAATTCATCCTTTGGGCAAAGAATACACTTTTTTTTCTGCACCCCATAGGTGTCATACTAGGATCGATTACTTTTTTTTACCTGGGCTCTCCTTACATTCAGTTTTATCTTGTATAATAGGTAATATTGTCATCTCAGACCATGCCAATGTGGTGCTGGATCTCTCTCTTAAAGGTATAGGAAACAGCAAAATACTGGCGACTGAATACAACCATTTTAAAGGATCATGCTTTCGTATCCTATCTTAACACTGAGTTTAGACATTTTCTTTCTATTAACTCACAGTCGACGGATAACCCTGCCCTCCTATGGGAAACTAGTAAGGCGTACATTAGAGGGATTTTTATTTCATTTTCAGCGAGCAAGCGGCGGCAGAAATTGAGGAAGCAAAATCTGTTAATGAATGAGCTTAAAGCAAAAGAGAGAGCCTATGTTGATTCTCCTACTCCTGTGTTACTGCAAGAAATATCAGCAGTCAGGTCAACCTTAGATAACCTCCTCACACAAGATGAGGAGTCCAAATTAAAATTTACTAGACAAAGATTTTATGAACATGGAAATAAACCTGGAAAATATTTGGCATACCTCACCAAAAAAAGATCAGAATCACAAGCCATTGCAGCTATTTGTGATGCTCAGAATAATCGTATATATGACAATAAATCTATAAATGACGCCTTTAAAGAATTTTATTGTAGACTGTATGCATCTGAACAACCGCAGGATGCACTGGATTTAATGGAGGATTTCTTTTCTCATCTTAATTTGCCTACTATATCAACAGAACAGCGGACCAATCTCAACGCCCCCATTTCCAGAAGTGAAGTATTGAGTGCTATAAAAACCTTACAGAACGGAAAAGCTCCTGGGCCTGATGGGTTTAGTAGTGAATTTTATAAAGAATTTTGTGATTTATTAGTAGACCCACTACTTGATATGCTGAACTACTCTTTTTTGCATAATAAACTGCCTCAGACTCTAAGAGAAGCAAATATTTGTCTCATTCTGAAAAGGGGGAAGTGCGCAGAGTCTTGCTCTTCATATAGACCAATAGCTCTTCTTAATGTAGACCGGAAGATACTGTCAAAAATCCTAGCTACTCGACTTGAAGGCCTTTTGCCTAAAATTATAAAAGATGATCAAACAGGTTTTATAAAAGGTCGAAACTCCTGTAATAATGTTAGGCGCCTTCTCAATGTAATTCAAGCTTTCCAGCAAAGAGACATTGATGGTCTGGTGCTCTCTCTAGATGCTGAGAAAGCGTTTGACCGAGTAGAATGGGCTTATTTATTTTATGCTTTAAATAAATTTGGTCTCTGTGATAATTTCATTAGGTGGGTCCAAATTTTGTATGATAATCCTCAGGCGGCTATTTTGACTAATGGGCTTAGATCGGACGGGTTTCCATTGCACAGAGGAACGAGGCAAGGCTGCCCCTTGTCACCTCTCTTGTTTGCCATAGCCATCGAACCATTGGCGGAAGCCATAAGGGCGGCACCGGATATACGAGGTCTACTAGTGGATTATGAGCACAAGATTAGTCTGTATGCAGATGATGTTCTGATATTTATTTCCAGTCCAGTCGTGTCAATTCCAGCTCTGCTTAACATTATTGACCTATTTAGTAAATTCTCTGGGTATAAAATTAATTTGACCAAGTCCGAAGCCATGCCACTTGGGAGTCTTAATTCGATACCGGCTGATTTACCTTCTTTTCCCTTTAAGTGGTCTCCTGCAGGCTTTGTATACCTAGGTATATTCATAACCCCTAAATTTAAGCAAATGTATAAGGCAAACTTTGTTCCCCTGTTCGAGAAGGTGAGGCAGGATTTGGAGCGGTGGAATTCTCTGCCTGTCTCCTGGCTAGGTCGCATATCCTTGGTTAAAATGAATATATTGCCGCGATTGTTGTATCCTGTTCAAATGATTCCGATCATATTTTCAAATAGGGTGATGAAAGACTTAAATGGCTGGCTAAGTTCCTTCATATGGAGCAAGCGCAGACCAAAACTTAAGATGGCCACTTTGCAGCTTCCAGGTTCTGTGGGGGGCCTAGACTTACCAAATGTCAGAACGTATCAGCTGTGTACTCACATGAGGTATATTTATGACTGGATCGTAAATGCCCCAAACTCTATTTGGTTGGGAGTTGAAGCTTCCCTTTCAAAATATCCACTAAGGGACTTGCTGTTCTTTAAGAAGTCAAAAGATATCAGACTGAGTTGTAATAATCCGGTTACACTTAATACACTTAAGGCCTGGAGATTGGTATGTCGACTTGAGGGTAGGTCAAAGTTCACATCTATTTTCACCCCTATTGTGAATAATCCCGATTTCCAGCCTGGGATGTCTGATATTGGTTTCAAACGGTGGGGGGATAACGGTGTCCATAGACTGAGGGACTTACTCTTGGACAATGTGGTTCTTTCATTTGAACAAATGAGAGAGAAATATTCTATCCCCGGACATGACTTCTTTCGTTATTTACAGATAAGGCATTATATCTTGCACAGTACTACCTTAATTGAGAGCTATAAAAGTTCACCTGTTGAGAGAATATTATTTTTAACAGACAGCGAGGTATCTGTGAGTCTGTTTTATAAAGCTATGTACTTCTCACTCCCTGCTGGGTTGCAGAGGCTTAAAGGCACATGGGAAAAGGAGCTGAACATTACAATTGATGAGGAGGAGTGGAAGGATGTCTGGAGACATGCTAAATCAATTTCAGTCTGCAATCGTGCTAAAGCCATACAATTCAAGGTTATACACAGAATGCACATATCTCCCAACCGCAGGCATCATTTCAATCCTACTCTCTCACCCATGTGCCTTAAATGCAAGATAGAAATTGGTACCCTAACTCATTGTTTTTGGTCATGTCTGAAACTCAAAATGTATTGGTGTAATGTGTTATCTGAACTAGAAAAGATATTCGGTTTAGACTTGGAGATGGACCCTGTGTGTCTCATACTGGGCCTCCCAAGCCGACGCTTAATTTCTAAACATAACAGAAGGCTGTATTGTATTCTTACTTATGCAGCAAGGAAGAATATTTTATTGCAGTGGATCAACGAAAAAGTACCAACTGTTAAAGGCTGGCAAAGTGTGGTGTTCGATCTAGTGCCATTGGAGTATCTTACATGTATATTACATTCCAAAACAGACCAATTTTATAGAGTGTGGGAACCCTATTTGAACTATGTAGAGCCGAATGTTTCTAATATCATGCGGCAGGAATTTTCTTGATTGCTCATACTGCACATTATTATGGTAACCCCCGAGTACTGTTTATATAGATCTGAGCTGGTGTTCTGTTTTTGTTTTTTTGTTCCTTTTTCTTTTCGATTTGCTTTTATTCACTTGTTTGTTTTGTTTTTCATTACTGTGAATAATAGTGTCCTTCACATGTAAAATGAGTGAAAAATTAATAAAAATATTGTATAAAAAAAAAAAAAAAAAAAAAAAAAAAGAATAACAGCAGCTAATGGGACTGATGTACTCTTTGAGGGGTGGGCGAAAATACTAATGGAAATCAAAAGCACAAAACACGGTCAAGTGTCTATCCAGGTACCCATACTAGTGAGTCAGAACTGCGTTAGTGGTCTCTTACTGGGGTTCAACGTAATTGAGGAAATCATACTAGAGAGTCTTAAAACTCCAGGAAGTGTCAGTCTCAGTGATTTACTAGCAGAGGCATTAAAGCTCCATCGAAACACAGCTGAAACCATCGTCTCAGTAATCAGTGCAACTTCAGCCCAGGAAACACCTACAAATGACACTATGAGAGTAGGAAAAAGAGGTCTCAGAGTTCCAAGTGGCCAGATTTGTGAAATAAAGTGTCATGTCAGGTCTCAGCTCAAGAGTGGAACGATGCTGTTTGAACCTACCTCAGAGAGTGTGTTACCAGAGGGACTAGAACTGTTTCCTGCATTAGTTGACATCCCACCTGGTTCCTTTAAAACTGTAAAAATCCCAGTCTGCAACTCCACAAAGCATGACATCTTCCTGTCACCGAGAACAGTCTTAGGCTGTCTTGAAGAAATAATTGACAGCACACCAGTGAATCTCTGTTCATCTCCGCAGCAACCAGCAAAGTCAAACTGTGAGACAAATGTGTGCACCGCACAAGTTGATCCAACGAACAACACCAGTGAGAGAACCAACAAGTCAACTGAGTCACACACACAACATAAATGGCATCCCCCTGTTAATTTGGACCACCTTGATCAGCAACAGCAGGAGGTCATGCGTCAGATGCTTCATGAGGAATCGGATGTGTTTGCAAGAGGAGAAGGAGACATAGGCTGTATACTCAGCTTACAGCTAAAAATCAATGTTGTGGACGATAACCCTGTTCAGAAGTGTTACAACTCCATACCTAAGCCTCTGTATAGGGAGGTGAAGGAGTATGTGCAGAATCTCCTAGACCGAGGTTGGATTCGCAAATCAGTGTCTTCTTATTCCTCCCCAGTGGTCTGCGTAGGGAAAAAAGACCAGACTTTGAGACTGTGTGTGGACTTCAGAGGGGTGAACAGGAAGACTGTCCCAGATCGTCATCCATTGCCACGAATCCAAGACCTCCTTGACAGTTTGCAGGGCAACACCTGGTTCTCCATCCTGGATCAAGGCAGTGCGTATCACCAAGGGTTTGTGAGTGAGGAATCCAGACACCTCACCGCCTTCAGTACACCGTGGGGGTTATATGAATGGATACGCATTCCATTCGGCCTGACGAACGCACCTGCAGATTTCCAGAGGTGTATGGAGGGTGTGCTGGAAGGTGTCCGAGATGAATGTTGTGCGCCATACCTCGATGATGTCTTGTGTTACTCAGTTTCCTTTGAAGATCATATACAGCACCTCAGACAAGTTTTCAGCCACATGAGAGAACATGGCATCAAACTGAGACCGACCAAGTGTGAGTTGTTTGAAAGAGAGGTTCGCTACCTTGGCCGGCTAGTGTCTGGAGAAGGAGTAAAGATCGATCCACAGGATTTGGCAGCAGTGATTGCACTTAAAGAAAAAGAGCCTCGCACAGTTGGTGACGTCAAATCCCTGCTGGGGTTCCTGGGATACTATCGCTCCTTCATCCAAGACTTTTCTCGGCTGGCGAAGCCGCTCTTTGAACTGCTACAAAAACCCATGGAGACTGCTGAAAGTAACACACTGAAGCAGACAAGTAAAAGTAAAGGCAAAGCTAAGAAAGGAGATAAAGGACAGCTCCCCTCAAAAACACCCATCACTTGGAGAGCAGAGCATCAGGATGTTGTCACCAAGCTAGTGGACATGCTGACTAAGCCACCTATCCTAGCTTACCCGAACTTTGACCTTCCGTTCATACTGCATACGGACGCATCCAATGACGGTTTAGGAGCAGTGTTATATCAGCGTCAGGACAACAAGTTGAGGGTTATAGGCTACGGCTCAAGGACTCTAACACCCGCCGAGAGAAACTACCATCTGCACTCCGGTAAACTTGAGTTCTTAGCTCTCAAGTGGTCTATCTGTGACAAGTTTAGAGATTACTTGTATTATGCTCCAACATTTACAGTATACACAGATAACAACCCTCTGACTTATGTCCTCAGCACCGCCAGACTAAACGCCGTTGGACACAGATGGGTTGGTGAATTGGCTGACTTTTGCTTTGATATCAGATACAGGCCGGGGAAGATGAACGCAGATGCTGATACTCTGTCCAGGCACCCTGTAAACTTTCAAGAGGGCATGAAAGAGTATACAGAGAGTATGTCACCGGAGCTTGTGTCTGCAGTCTGGCAAGGAAACAGAGCAGTTCAAGAGAATGACGTGCCTTGGGTTGCAGCGTTGCAGCTCGATGGTGAAGATGCAGATGTGGTATCACCCGACAGTATTTCCAGTGTCACACCAGAAAACATCTGGGCAGCACAACGGGAGGATTCAGCCACAAAGGAAGTTGTCGCTTTAAAACTTCAAAACTGGACTCCAAATGAAAGAGACAAAAGAAACATGAAGAAAGAGACAAGGAGACTGCTGTATGAGTGGAATAAGCTGGTGGTGGATAATGGCATTCTATACTGACAGACAGGACAACACAAGCAGCTGGTCCTCCCTGAAAAGTTGAAACCTATGGTGTTAAAGACTCTGCACAATGACATGGGCCATGTTGGTGCAGAGAAGGTAACCCATCTCGCCCGCGAGAGATTTTATTGGCCCAACATGCAGAATGACATAGAAAACTATGTTAACAAGAGATGTCCCTGCATAAAACAGAAACGTCCCAATCTTCCACAGAGAGCACCGATAGGACACATCTCCACAAGCAGTCCGTTCGAGTTGGTGTGTATCGACTATCTCCATCTGGAGCAAAGCCAAGGCTACGAGTATATCCTGGTTCTTGTCGACCATTTCACACGCTTTGCTCAAGCGTACCCAACAAGGAATAAATCAGGAAAAACAGCAGCAGACAAGATTTTCCAGGACTTCATCCCTCGTTTTGGATTTCCCGAGAAGCTCCACCATGATCAGGGGAGGGAGTTTGAGAACAGTTTGTTCAGCAGGTTATAGCAGCTGGCAGGTATTGGTCATTCACGCACAACACCGTACCACCCACAGGGTAACCCAGTAGAGAGACTGAATCGTACACTCCTTCAGATGATGCGTACCCTGGAAGAGGAAAAAAAGAGTCAGTGGAAAGATCATCTTCCCCATGTTGTGCATGCCTACAATTGCACAAGGCATGAAGCCACCGGCTTTGCGCCATTCTTCCTCTTGTATGGTCGACCACCACACTTACCTGTTGACCTACTGTTCCCACCTAAGAGAGAGTCTGAGACACCTGATAGGCGGACATATGCACAGAAATGGGCGAAGAGGATGCGTTCTGCATATGAAATTGCAGCAAATAATAGTGAAAAAGCCTCAGCCAAAGGAAGCGGTCAGAGGTATTGTTCTTCAGCCAGGCGACCGAGTGCTGGTCAAAAACCTGTCGGAGAGAGGTGGGCCTGGCAAGTTAAGGGCGTACTGGGAGCAGATAGTACACCGTGTTGTGGAGAGAGTTGATAATGGTCCAGTATACAAAGTGCAGTCGGAGAAAGGACCAAAAACACTGCGTGTGCTCCACCGAAACCTACTTCTGCCAGTGAATGAGCTGCCCCTGGAGGAAACACTTCCTGCACAAAGTCAGAAAGATAAGACAAAGACAAAAAAACAGAACCAGACAGTTACCACAATGCATGAAGACGATACAGACAGTTCTGATGAGGAGTACACTTAGCAGCCGATTCCATGCTACAGATTAAGGAGATCTCAACAGACAGAGCATTGTCAAACAGAACAGCTTCCTCAGTCTGAGCAGAGGCTAAATGCCAGAGCCTGTGAGTTTCGCCCTGCTGGTGGAGATGAAATGGACACTCAGGAGCAGGAGAATTTACCACAAGCACAAAACAGAGCTCTTGAGGATGTTGAAATGGAGGAGAGACTACAAGAGGACATGGTAGCAGAGGAGGATGGACATCAAGCGGAGGCCGAGTCTGTCAGAAGATCCCAAAGGACAGCTCAACCAAGACAGGTATTCACCTATGGCACACTGGGACAGCCATCTTACCAGCAGTGGGAGGCAGGAGTAAACTCCCTTATGCCAAGGTACCCTCTCTCAGCCCATCTCAGTACTGTTCACCTGCCATACGTTACACCTCCACACCCTTATTATTTACACTGCTTCACCCAGGCATATTGACATATCAGACTCAAGTATGTCTCTTATTGTAGACAAATGTCAGGAGACATTTAAAAAAAAGCAGGGGAGAGTGTAAAAGGTTAAAAAGATAAAAAGTAGTTCATTAGGATTTAAGAAAAGGTTAAAAAGATGTTTGTTTAAAAATTTAATACAAGAGTTGAGTATAAGTTAAAAACAAACAGACACCCCCCATATAATTTTTATTTTATTGTGTCTAAAGTGATGAAAATCACTCTTTGTACTTCACTGGTTGAACAGAGCGATACCAAGACATGTCAGCAGAGGGCGCATAGCGCTGATGAGGCTCGTAAAACCTTCCACGAGGCAGGAACTGCAGAGTAAAGCCTGCAGTGAAACCGTACTGACGTTCATGTCTACTGCCTCTTTTGTTTATATATACAGGTGGGTTAATCTTCATTTATAATGCAGACATGTATCCCAGCATAAGGGACGAGTATTTTGGTATCATTGAGGAGAAGTTGTTGTTGGTAGTGTTGCCGTGGTGTGTAGTTTTTTCCATCTTTTGGGTATGACGGCGAATGCTAGCTAACTGATGCTAACTGATATACACGTAACTACAGTAGAAGTACTTGACATGCGGGGCTTGTTTTGTTTGGTCAAGGAGTTAAAAATGGAATGATATTAACTGTTTCTTTTTATACTGTGCTACTGTGTTTTGTCACTGATTCTGTGTATTATATGCACTTTATTGTTTTAAAGTAGTTTGTAGTTAATACAAACCATTGCTTATGTCATCTGTAACAGTTATGATTTGATGACGCAGAGTAAAGCCTGCAGTGAAACCGTACTGACGTTCATGTCTACTGCCTCCTTTGTTTATATATACAGATACAGACCCTCCCTGACACCCCTAGGTCAGGTGGGCAACATTCTTCCTCGTTGTTTGTTGTTGTTCTTCCTCATTGCACGTTTCCCGGTTCAACGGCAGTTTGAAACTTGCGCATGTGCTGTCGTGTCGTGTAACATGCAATCAGACATCTTGAGACACGATGCGTCTGATTTTAGCAATGTTACATAAGAGGAAGAATGCAGTCCTCGAAATTATTTTTATGTGGACATTAAAGGACAAATTCTGATCAAAAACAACTGCTAGATTCTGTACAGTGGAGCTGGAGGTAACTAAGTCTCTGAAAAGAGAGTTTATGAGGTGTTTGGGTCCAATTACAAGAACTTCAGTTTTGTCCGCAACTAACATCAGAAAATTGTAAGTTATCTAACTTTTCATATCCTTAAGGCATGTTTGGAGTTTAGTTAACTGATTGGTTTCATCAGGCTTGATCGATAAATATAATTGGTTGTCGTCAGCATAACAATGAAAATTGATAGAGGGATTCCTAATAATATTCCCTAAAGGAAGCATATATAAACTAAATAGAAGTGGTTCTAGTACAGAACCAAACTTTGGTATGCATGGAGGATTCATCATTGACGTGAAGAAACTGAGAAATAAGACTTAAACCAGTTTAGGGCGGTTCCTTTGATGCCAATTTGATGTTACAGTCTCTGTGAAAGAATTTAATGGTCAATGATGTCAAATGCGACACTAAGATCTAACTGGACAAGTACAGAGATAAGTCCTTCGTCTGATGCCATTAGGAGGTCATTTGTAACTTTGACTAATGCGATCTCTGTGCTATGATGCACTCTAAATCCTGACTGAAAATCCTCCATAACTATTGTTATGGAAAAAGTCACACAGCTGATTAGCTACAGCTTTCTCAAGTATCTTAGACAGAAAGGGAAGGTTTGATATCTGTCTGTAGTTGGCTAAGACCTCTGGGTCTAGAGTGAGCTTTTTAAGAAGAGGCTTAATTACAGCTACCTTAAAGGACGTTGGTACATATCCTGATAATAAAGACAGATTAATCATACCCTATAAAGAATGACTAACTAGAGGTAAAACATCCTTGAGCAGCCTGGTTGGGATGGGGTCTAAGAGACAGGTTGAAGGCTTAGCTGCAGAAATGATTAAAGTTATTTGATGAAGGTCGATGGGAGAAAAACAGTCTAAATACATATCAGGTTTTACAGCTGTTTCCAAACTTGCTGTATCAGAATGCAGATCAGTGCAAGTGATCACAATATATGATAATATATTCATCTACCTGTATATTAAGTATATGTACTCATCTATCTGTCTATACCGCTCATACTGTACATATTCATATACTGTACATATTTATATACTCTCTTTATCCTATAGCATATTCAAATGTACACCTGCACTATATTTATTTACTTATATATCCTGTTCATATGTACATACTCATATGCACTTCTGGTTAGATGCAAAACTGCATTTCATTGACATTAAACATATATTCTGTATAAAGTATTATCAGGCAGACAACCCATGTGTGTAAGACTACAGTAGCTCCAGCTTTGGATTATAATGTACACCTTGAAGTAGGCCGGCACCGTGTAGTTATCCTTTACCTTATTGGCTTGTTGTTGATGTTCACAGTCTGCTAATGGGGATTATGGGAGCGGCTGCGTGTCTTGCATCTTGCAACACTCACAATGTTGCTTCTAGTTAACTGTTGATGTTTTCATACTAAAAGACAGGTCTTTGTATCCGTCGTACACAGACTTGAAATAAAAGCAGAGCAAACTCCTGAAAGTGTTCGAGTCATGTCAGTTATAGTAATGTTAACGAGGCATGTAAATCTGCACATACTCCTGATCTCATCCAGGGAATTAACCTTTCAGAGCAACTAAATATCAACTTTCTTTGTCGAGACAAAAAGAGATCTTCTGATATGTGAAGTCTCATTAGAAAAGACTGGATTGCAACATGGACATTGCCTGAGCAGTACACACACTGCAGTTCCTGACAATCCAAACCAACCACACCTCTCCAGACCTGAGGCAGTAGCTTATTTAATCAAGCGAATTCATTATTACTTTTCAGTCTGTCTGTGGCCTACATTTCTATGTGTCTCCCTCTGTCAGTCTCCATCACTAGTTTCCATGCTCTCTCTTGCCCTCTATCTCTGAAATATCACCAACACATAGCAGTCATTTAGCAGCAGGCTAATGGGCCATGAAATGAACTTCCATTGTCAATAAAGAATTTGGAAATTAAATCTGGACTGAGGGCATTAAAGCTGTAGCCTGTACATGGACAAATGCACACATTTTCACTGTATGCGTGTGTGTGGGTTAAAAGTCTACACACAGTTTTAGACTTGTTAACCTGCATCAGTCTACATTCACACTGAAAGTGAAGGCGTCCCAGTTCTTCTAATATCTAGTGAATAGAAAACTTTCAGTCTCATAATTAGTCTTTGAGTGAGACCAGCACCATCCGTACTGCCAGCATTACCATGGCAATGCTATTTTTCATGTACAGTACATATGCCCTGCTGATACAAGTGTTTGCACACGCAAATCTAGTTACTCATATGATGTGCATTTTATTAAACAGCTATTGTCATTTTATTACGGATCCCAGATGATTATAGAGCTGATTTCATCTGCCTGATAAGAACTTGTCCATGCACTGAGCATGAAGCTCAAGAACAAGCACCCGTGCTCCACTGATGAAATAGATGAAATGACTGACCATGGTCCAGGTTATTTCATACATTCATGGTTCATTCTTCCAGATTGTTAAATCCTATAAACAAAACAAAAAGAAAATGAATTAGTCTGTCTCTCACTTACTCTGGCCCCATGGACACTGGTTCCTTCTGAGATGATGAAGTGAAGTGAGTGGAAAAAAGGTTTAGGGTTCTTACCATGAACCCCATCTCTCTACTTTCTACTCCTGAATAAAATGTGCAGCCAATGGATCACATTAATGAATCACAGTATGCTTCAACCTAGATCATCTGTGTCTGTGTGTGTGTAAAATGAATGAGTCAGGCTGAATTCTTATTGCCATCGAGATAATAGTGTCAAAAGAATATATCTATATAAAATAATGAATAAATGAATCACTAAAATTATTATTGGGTGAGAACCTGGACAAATTTGGCAGATGTGACACAGGTCCAGGTCTCAGTTAGTTTATGGTAATGAGGGAACATTCTGACAGAGTGGCTCACTGCTGTGTTTTTAATGATGGAGCTCTGTGAAACAGAAAGACATATCTGTGTTTATTCTCAGATAACCATGAACTATTTCAGGACTGAACTGATTCAATCAGATCATTCTCATATTCCCCTATCTGACCAAATTTTGGTAGAACATTAAGCCATCCATCCTAATTGTACTTGGAGAATATTTTTCAGTCAGTTAAAACGCAAAATCCACTTTTGAATTATGTAATAACTAGTGTTCTGTCTTAAAAGGAGAGTTCGAGTTATTTGAAATGGGTTTCTATGAGGTACCTATCAGTCAGTGTATTACCAACAGTATCTGAGTACCCTGACCTTTCCCTTTAACCTAATAAATAATTACTGAATGGGTTAAAAATGTAGCGAGTTGATGGATTAAGTCCAGCTGAAAGGAGACAGATTAATAGAGTGGCCTATTGAATGGGTTTAAAATATTAATAAGCAGCTGGATGATGTCACACAGGCTTTTTCTAGCAGCTGAAGTGAAATGTCTCTACCTTCTACAGGAGACCAGTAGGTCGACTGATCGAGGCAATCCAACAGTCACTGTCACACTATACATAGCAGCTCTAAACAACATGATAAATTCAATCCAGTAACATGGATTTAAATTTTTCTATAGGTTATGACAGGTTGTTACATGATGATTAACTACAATGATCAAGTCACTGTGTCAGCATCATGACAATAAGCAGGGCAGAGTGGGGTCAGTTATTCCACAGGTCAGCTTATTAAGATGGAGGCCTTTTACTCCCCTCCCTGCCTTGTTTTTCCTGATGTTTTCTCTTCACATTTGTCTGTCTGTCTGTCTATATGTGGTATAATGTATGAAGTCTATGTCATTTACTATGTGTCAGGATTTTCACATGTGCTCCATGTTGCAGCATGTGGTAACTACTTTCCTACATGTGATTACATTTGTCCACATGTGAAAATGTGACGTGTTTTTCTGTATGGTCATATTCTGCTTTTCCGCTTATGTTTCTTAATGCTTACTGTCACTTCTGTGAAAGTAATGTAAATATGGAACAGTACATATAAAGGTGGACAAAGCACTTAAAGCTATCTGCTATTGATGCTTGTTTTTGTCACAGTGATGACCTTTGCTGAACTGTACAAGTGACTGGAAATGGCTAACATCAGACCAACATTCATACTATGTTTTAATCCTTCCTGAAAAATACATTTAGAAAACCATGGTATTAAACGGCATAGATCCAAGTTAGACTGAACAAACTTAAACAAATAATAATTTAACAAAAACAAAAGTTAATTAAAGCTCCAAGCAGCAATGGTCGGGCCCTCGCATATGTGCGCACGTCGTAATGTCCGCATGTGGAAATGTGTGCACGTTGAAATGTCCGCATGTGGAAATGTGCAAAGAGCACCGCGCCCACACCGAAAATGGTGATTTTCATTCGTAAATATCTCGCTTCCTGTTCATTGTAGCCAGGGGCGGACTGGGACAAAAAAATCGGCCCTGGCATTTTGGACCAGACTGGCCCACAACATTTGATAACACACCTTTTCAGTTTTTTCAGTGCAACTGTGCAAGTCTTTAAAACAACCTAGCTCAACGGGACATAAATAATCAAATCATATCAAATCAATTTTATTTGTATAGCGAAGTCACAAAGTACATTTGCCTCTGAGAGCTTTACAATCTGTAGAGGGAGTGACACCCTCTGTCCTTAGACCCTCGGTTCGAGTAGGAAAAACTTGCCCACAAAAAACTTTAACAGGAAAAAATGTGGAAGAAACCTCAGGAAGAGCCACAGAGGAGGATTCCCTCTCCCAGGACGGACAGACGTGAAATGGATGTCAGTGTACAGGACAGATCAACACAAACATATTGTACAATTACAATGCCTGACTGAAATACAGCCTGTTTATAATATATTTATATAAACAAACACACAGCTGCATTGACATAACACTAGCAATGAACAAAATTGTCATTTTAAAAAGTGATATTTTCTTTATTTGTAGGCTAACTTACATTGTCTTTAGCCATTTAGCTACATGAAAAAGCCCATTGTTTTCCAGGCCTAAATAGGAGCTTACCCGAGGACAAAAAAAATAAAATTCAGACATTGAAAAAATTCAGTTGAACAAAAAAATTGAAAGTGCTGACTCTTCACTTTTCACTCACATTTTTGGTGAGTGGTGGCTTTAAATATGCCTAGGCTAGAATTACTGGAATGTACAGAGACCTGCAGATGCATTCACATACCATTGACAAAATGATATAATTTTAAAAGTGAGATTTTCTATCAGTTATGTAGCCTACATTGTCCCTACCACCTAGGCTACATAAAGAACTGCTATATCTGCAGGACAAAAAAGCAACTTAGCCAATAGGCCAGCCTAGTACTCACACAACAGACGATAATAGTCTAATAAGAAATTAGACTTATTGTTATTGTTGGTGAATGGTGAACACGTTTTCTCACATTAAAGACTATTTCATTTAGAATAAAAGACATAAAAAGTAGGCTACTGAGCTAGGCTTATTTTCTCTTCCAGCCAGTGTAGCCTACAATGTATTGTAGCGACCCTGCAGTAATGTGTTGTGTGTTACAATGTGAGTCCTGTGGTTTCCCATGGTCCATAAATGCACCTGTATGAGAGCAAGGGGGCGGGGGAGCAGGTGAGGGAGAGCGCGTGTATGTGAGCGTGTGTGGAGAGAGACGGCACGAGTGAGGCTGGAGAGTGGGACCTGTTATGCGTTCTTGGCGTGGTTATGGCCTACAATAACCAAGTTCTGTAACAAGACTCTTGGCAATAAAAGCCAGTTTGCTAAATAACGCCTCGTTATTCCTGACGCGTCCGGCCGGACGCCACAGTATGTTTTATCATACCCATTAAGGGGTTGGGTGGCTTTATCCTACTCGTTGCATTTCATACATGTTCTGACAGTAGTCCAGCTTACCGCAGGTTCAACAACATGTTGAGTGCCACTGCCACCGGCACCACTGTCATCAGCGATGGGAGCTGATGGAGCCCTGCTGTGGCAAACATATCAGTGATTTTAACACACTTCACAGCATCTGCCCGAAGAGCAAGTTTCTTCTTATCGCGTTTTTCTGCGCCACCTTTACGTTTTCTCTTCATCTTTATCTGATAGCGTTTCACCCATCAATAAACTTTTTTGTGCCTGTAGGCGGGACCAAAGCGTACAGAGTGGTTGTTCAACAGTGTGTTTGGGCTGCGTGATCTACTCGTTATGGGCCGGTCAGACCAATATTAAAAAAAATAAATAAATAAAAAAAAAATCAGGATTTATTGGCCCAAATAGCACGTCGGCCCACCGGGCAAATGCCCGGTATGCCAGATTGCCAATCCGTCCCTGATTGTAGCCCATTGCTCCAAGACTTTTCTGTAGGTCTTGTCATGTTCTACAATTCAGCTGAACAAATCCAGGGGGCGCTATAGAGCGCCTTTGCCCTATCCCCTCATTAATTATGCAGTCGAATTGTGCATAATATTAACAACCATAACAAGTTTCAGACAGCTCTGACAAAGTATATGATAGCCCCACACTTTTGCCCGAAAATCAGCCCAAAAGTAAATGGACTCTCAAGTTTCGCCAAGTTTCAAGCACATCAGATAAAATTCCTAAGAGGAGTTCGTTCAAATGCGACCCCTGGAAATGAGGCCAAAGCCGGAAAAGTCCAAATTTGACACTACGCTTCACTGTAGCCCAGGGCACCAAGAGACTTTTTTGTGCGTCTGGGCATATTACATACTCCCACCATGTTTCGTACACGTGGATGAAACCGTGGCAAGGGGCACCGCCAAAAACGCACACCTATGTGGCACTGTCGAGGCATATGCACACTTCCATGTGTGAGACCCCCAAAACATGTAATTTTACACCTGACACCTGACCCGACAAATTTTCGTGAGTTTTCGGGGGGATATGGGCCGTCGTAAATGCGATTTACTTTTAAACATCGTTCAGCGTTCGAAATCCAATAGGGCCTCGCCCCAGTGTGCTGTGCTTGGGCCCTAATAAATATAAAATAATGTAATAATTTGGCATAAATAAATAAATTAATGAATCAATAAATTGCTCTTCAATTTGAAATAAATAGTTGATACATTTATGGCCTATTTATTTGTAGCGTTGTGCATATTTCAGCAGATCCTTTGCAGAATTTTCCATCAATAAATCTCACAAGTATACTTTGGCTTTTGTACAACATAAGATTAGATAAGAACACTCATTCAAATACACACCAGTAAGATGAAAAACAAACAAACAATCTAACTCTATAATTAACTAAGAATAAAGCAGTCCTATACTGTGACCTTGGTGTCAAACATACAATAATTGCTGAGTAAATTACTTCATTAAGAACAGCTTACAAACTGCTGATTCAGACAGAAAGAAAGACAGTAATGTATGTCATGTATATTTTTCACATCAGTGATTATCTACATATGTCCACACTATCCTTAGACTTGTTCTGTGCACGAACAGGTCTCTTAACTTTAGTAACCACAATCTGATAGTTTTACCAGTTTCTGTTAGCTACACTAGCTATAGAAACGGCTTCTCTTTGCTCTCCTGCTCTCTCCTATCCTGTTCTCTCCTCCCTCCTTTCTCCTGCCCGGTGTGCCAAATATTTCTTTGATATTATTTGGCACATATATATAATATCTCCAGCTCCACTGTAAAGAATCTTGGAGTTGTTTTTGATCAGGATTTGTCCTTTAACGTCCATATAAAACAAATTTCGAGGACTGCATTCTTCCACTTACGCAACATCGCCAAAATCAGACGCGTTGTCTCAAGCGGATGCAGAAAAACTAGTCCAAGCATTTGTTACTTCAAGGCTGGACTATTGTAACTCTTTGTTATCAGGCTGCTCTAATAAGTCTCTTAGGACTTATTAGAGCAGGTATCTCCTGTTACAACTCTCTCTCTTTCTCTGTCTCTGTCTGTCTGTCTCTCTCTCTCTCTGTCTCTCTCTCTCTCCTCAGAGAGAAATGTACTTTGTGACTTTGGGCTATACAAATAAAATTTGATTTGATTTTAAAACAAGAGAAGCACAATAAGAGTAAAGCCGGAATTCTAACAACTCTTGTTTATTTATTCCAACGGTGCACTTTAGCTACAGATGGCAAAGGGAGGCATTGTTACCGCTGTGTGTACTATACTACTACTGTATATTTTGTTCTGTATCACTGCCAAAGTTTGGTTTATTTCAAAGCTCTCCTTATAACTTATATATGTTTTCTGCACTGCTTAACCAGCAGAGAGGAAACAAAGAGAGAGAGAGTCTCATTACATTAAACTATGCTTACTGTGCCCTTCTGTCTGAAGACTGTGAATAATGCAAGAGGTAGATAGGCCTTTCACACACACACACACGCACGCACACACACACACACACACGCACACACACACACAGGCACACACAGGTGGTAATGAAAAAGTAATGAAAATGGTCCTCACAAAGATAGCAAGTTAGAAAGCAAGTTCTCTCATTCACGCAACATGTGTAACGGGTGTGTGTTCGGCATGAAGGAAGACGACTCAAGATGCTGCTTTCGTGTATTTATTCCTGCAGAAGACATTAACATAGACTATAAGTCTTCTGTCTCCTCCTTCCCACACCTCTGCTCCTAAACATGCACACATTATGTTAGCACTGCCAGCAAGTGCAAACTAGCAAGCTAATGCTACATGGGTTACAGACTGCACGAACAAATCGTGCCAAAAACGCGAAACTAAAAACATCTATAACTCTTATACTAACGGTATAAAGCAACACAAAACAACTCAGTAACAGAAATAAGATAACAGAGAATAATATTCACCGAATATTTCAACATAAATTACTACGTTTTTACAGAAAATAACACAATATTACTGCAGTATTTTCCGACACAACTTACCCTCATCACAACACAACAGGACTGTGAGGGCGGAGGGGAGGGGCTACAGAAGCCCAGGAGGAACAAAAAGGGCAGAGTGCAGGAGGATAATTAACACTGGAAAATGTATAAAATAGTGGTAAATGAAGATAACTCATAGAGATCAAATTCACAAATACTCAAAATAATCATACAATGATAAATAAAACTTACAAATACAAATTGAATATATGAACTAATAAAGTGCATTTCTAACTCTGTTACACCCACCCCCACTGAATTTTATCAAATATGAGCACCAACTACACAGTCTACACCATAGAGAAGACTACCAGTTTACAAATACCAGGGGCCATAAACAAGAAAACCAACACCAAATGTATCCCTTAAGGATGAAGTGGCATGAGAGCAGCGCTTATCTCTCATCCCAGCAACTGGTAACAGGGTGCCTTATACACCCCACAAGACCCCGAAACATAGTGTAGTGCAGGCTCGTGACACGGTATAAAAAGGAAAACAGTGCAACACCATGTCAATACAAAAACATTCAGACCCAGAATGGGCATAGGCTATCTGATTAAGGTTTTAGTCAGCAAAAGCCTGGAACACTGATTTGCAAACAGCTTTAACAATGAATTTGTCCTGAACAACATCCTGCCTAGACATAGTCTGTATGAGTCTGTTCACAGGTTTGACTAGACGACCAAATCTTGACCTGACTTGTGTCTGTGCATTTGAACGGTCACAGTACATGGCTGAGGTCTGGTCAACAGTGTGCATGAAGCTTCCAGGGCTGTTGCAGAGGCCCTGCGGCAGACGGTTGTACTCGTATAAGCCCATGGGAGTGGTGAATGCTGAGTACTTCCTGTCATCCTCATGGAGTGGCATATTGTAGAATCCAGAGGTCAAGTCCATCGTGCTGAACAGACAGTTACCTTCCAGCGCTGCCAAACAATCTGCCTGGTGAGGAAGGGGATGGGCATACTTCAGGGTTCTCCTGTTCAACCAACGAAAGTCTGTACAGATGCGGAGATCTCCATTTTTTTCCACACCAGCACCAATGGTGATGCATATTCACTGGTCGATTTCCTGATGATCTCCTTTTCCTCCATCTCACTCAGCACTTGGCGCAGCTTCTGGTACTGGCCAGGGGGCACTCTCCTGTACGGGAGCCTGAATGGTCTGCTGTCTGACAGGTGTATGCGGTGCACAAAGCCCTTCGCCTCCCCACAGTCAAGATGGTGGCGCGAAAAGACATCCTCATACTGCAAAACAAGGTCAGCCATTCTCTTCTTGCAGTCCTCTGAAACCTCACATGACTCCATATGAACACCACTGAGTCCAACTGACCTGAGCTTGTCTTTGGCAGAATTTGCATCTGCAGTAGACGGCACAGCTGATTGAGTACAGCTGGAAAGGGGAACCTCTGAGCGCTCAGCAACATCCATGTCTTCAAGTGCAACGACGGAGTAGACATCAGCCAGCTTTGCATTGCGCCTTAATAACACAGGCTTGCTAGACGTGTTGATGAGCTTTAGTGGGACCCATCTGTCTCCCCACAATGTAGTTACAATCTTTGCGACCAAAACACCTCTGGGAGCTGAGTGGGATGATGTTGGCTCTGTGATGACGGTGCTGCCTGGGGAAACAACAGTGTTTTTGGGCAGTTTTCCCCAGATGAGATACTCACGGCCAGGCTCGAGACAGGTAGCTGAGTTACACCTTACTGTACCAACCTTGTCAGGAACATCTTCACCTTTCCAGGGATTCAGACCAGATAGCATGGACGGGAAATGTTCAGTTTCTGGGTCCCCGGTTGGGCAAGGGCCGGACACTGTCTTCCAGTAGGACTCACATAACTTGGACTGATGCAGGATGTGTTTTATGACGTTGGTCCCTAGTATCAACTCGTCATGCTGTCCTGGAACAACAAGTGTCGGGACTAACATTTTGCAGCCATACACTTCCATCTCCACATCAAAAGCACACTTTGGCTTAACACGAAGTCCGCCACATCCAACAAGGACTACATTCACATCAATCAATTTCTGGTCTGTTATCACTCCAGCCTCTCTCAGCTTCACTTCAGCTGCCTCACTGACGCTGCAGGCCATTGAACCGCTGTCCAACATTCCACCAATTTTCACTGTCCCACCCATGTCCACAGTTGTGTAGAAGAGACTGTCACTGCTACCAATTCTGTGAACATTCTGATAAACAACAACTTCAGAGTCACTACATGAGTCTCTCACAGATGTGTAAACAGTCTCAGCATCAGACATGTCGTCGGTTTGGGAGTTTGTGGTGTGACCTGTACTGCCTCCCTCCGAATACAGGTCAGCTAGTTTCCCTCAGGCTGTGACTGAGAGGAGTTATTAGCGGGGCAGTTCAGTCTGGTGTGGCCAGGGGAGAAGCAGCTAAAACACAGTCTCTCGGACATGCAGTGTGAAATGGTGGTGTGACTTGGGTCATCACAGACTTTACAACCTGCTTCTCTGGTACGTCGCTCACGAGGAGCACGCTGGGGCCTTCCACCTCGGATTGGATGAGAAGTGTTGCGCTGCTGCATTTTCCCCATCATCTCCTGAAACATGTCAACCATGCGAGTGAGAAGTCTCTCCTCTGACTGTTGGAGATTTTGTGCCACAACTGGTACTAAGGCTTGGTTCTGAGCATGTTGGGGACCACCTTGAACTGAGACAGGCGCTGGGGAGGGGCAAGGAGGGTGCCACACATGACTTTGGGTCTGGAGAGAGAAGGGTGAGGGTAATGGACTTGGAGTGTGGCACTGCTCATATGCTACTAGGCTCGATGATGGTGTGCTGGGCTGCTCAGGGGTGATAGTGGTGATGTGGCTTTTCAGCTGTGTAGCGGCAGTGGTTCTGCCACTTGCACTCAGCTCTCTCTGATAATCATCGATTCTCAGCTGAACATCACGTGAGGTCCACTCGTGAATTGGCTTACATTTTAAGGTGCAGGATAACTCCGGGTCGGGGCAGTGTTTGACGAACAGCGAGAGCCACTTCATCATTCATGTCATCCATCTGCTTCCCTCGTCTGTGCAGGCCCTCAAGAGCTAAGTCTGCTGCCTTGTTTAGTCTTATCCAGTAGTCAACTGGGTTTTCTCTGTGCTTGGGCAGAGTAGCATAAAAGTCAGCAAGAGGGAGACATGAGGGAGCCTCACTGAAATAGTGAAGAAGAACATTGTATATCAGTTCAGGTCTCTGTGTAACATCAAGTGCAGGATCACTACGCAAGGCAATCTTCACAACATCTCTGGCCTTGCCCATCAAGTGGCTCATGATTTCTTCTGCTTGTTCGCACACAGGAATATCTTGTTTTCTGAGGTGAGTTTTAGTCATGTCAATCCAGTCCTGGACTGAGTATTTGTCAGTGTTGTCACCTCTGAATGTCTGGAGCACTTTATCAGGTTTAACATGAACTGTCACATGTGGGAGGTCATGTCTGTTAACGTCACATGGTGTGTTCTGGGTGGCTGGGATAGTCTGGTGGTCACTATTCATGTTAACAACACCAGCTGACATTAGCTTAGCAACAATGGATTCACTAATTTGAGCGCCTAACTGCCCTACCATGTCTGTGAGGTGGCGAACGTCATCAACATCACTGCGGGGTGTGGAAGTAAGGGGACCCTCCCTCATTATCCCACCCACAGGAGTACAACCTGGGCTCAAACCTAACCCTGATTCTGCACAACCATCAGGTGTGAACTTTGAATGTCCCACAGCCCTACTGCCAGCAATATTACTGAACCAAACACCCCTACCTTTAGGCAGAGTTGGACTACTAAACCGTTCCATCGTTATTTTAGCAGCCGCTTTTAACCAATAAATGTACTTGCGTTGTGTATTTACACAGAAACAAATTGAAGTAGGAAAACAAGTTAAAGTTAAAATACAAAGTTAAAGCAGAGTGCCCTGAACCACCTCTCTCATAAACCTGGCCGCATAAAAATCTTGAAATGTAGATCAGGACAGTAGCACAGCATCCACGACGATGAGCATCAAGCTGATCTGATTATCCAAAGGGTCACGGCACCAGTGTAACGGGTGAGTGTTCGGGCATGAAGGAAGACGACTCAAGATGCTGCTTTCGTGTATTTATTCCTGCAGAAGACATTAACATAGACTATAAGTCTTCTGTCTCCTCCTTCCCACACCTCTGCTCCCTCATCACAACACAACAGGACTGTCAGAGCAGAAGTTTAAAATGTTTACAGAAAAACATTTTATAGAACAACAATATATATATCTACAAAAAAGAAAACAATGCCACCTAGTGGCAAAATGAACACAGCGTGGGGTGAAGTAACAAAACAACAAAATTCATAAGCCAAAAAGAAAAACACATACCTGCAGAAGACATTAACATAGGCTATAAGTCTTCTGTCTCCTCCTTCCCACACCTATGCTCCTAAACATGCACACATTATGTTAGCACTGCCAGCAAGTGCAAACTAGCAAGCTAATGCTACATGGGTTACAGACTGCACAAACAAATCGCGCCAAAAACGCAAAACTAAAAACATCTATAACTCTTATACTAACGGTATAAAGCAACACAAAACAACTCAGTAACAGAAATAAGATAACAGAGAATAATATTCACTGAATATTTTAACATAAATTACTACGTTTTTACAGAAAATAACACAATATTACTGCAGTATTTTCCGACACAACTTACCCTCATCACAACACAACAGGACTGTGAGGGCGGAGGGGAGGGGCTACAGAAGCCCAGGAGGAACAAAGAGGGCAGAGTGCAGGAGGATAATTAACACTGGAAAATGTATAAAATAGTGGTAAATGAAGATAACTCATAGAGATCAAATTCACAAATACTCAAAATAATCATACAATGATAAATAAAACTTACAAATACAAATTGAATATATGAACTAATAAAGTGCATTTCTAACTCTGTTACACATGAACATTAAAAATGTGCCCATACTTTACAGGGTTTAAAGATATTGATTAAGAGATACTGTAATAAATCAAGATTGTACTTGCACAAGCCATTTTCATGCAGTACATTCCCTCACCACATGGCAGCTGCATCAGCTCAGCCAGGACAGGAAACAGGAATAATTAGTTTACGACAAGGGGTGGACTAGGACAAAAAAAATCGGCACTGGCATTTTGGACCATATCTTTGTCGTCTTCAGTTGATAACGTATGCGTTTTTTTGTAGCCCTCTGAATGAGGCACAGACTGAAGTCAGACTCAGACGTAGAAGCTGGTTTATGAAATAAACCATGTTGCACTTGTTTTGCCCTCATGGAGGTTCACTGTCTTTAATCTGGCAACCTGCATGAGCTTCAGTCTGTCGAAAAGTGGTGGGAGAAGATGACTCTCCTGCTGGGCTGCTGTGCCTTTTTTTAGCCGCTAGATACCAGTATTCTGCACAATCTTACAGAACTGAAGCTGGTGCTGAAGTGGTTTGTTGCCAACTAGAAATGGTTGAGCTAACCGCCATGCACAGCACTGGTTCAGGAACCAAAAACATCAAGAGGGGCCGGACTGTCTTGCTGAGCACCATGGTGTTGGAGTTCTCCCTGGAGAAGGAGAGGGTTGCTTCCATTCAACTGCTTGTTTGTGCTCATGCACCGAACAGCAGCTAAGATTACCCGGACTTCTTGAAGGCCCCTGTCTGAAAGGTCTTTAACTCACACCTCCGTGGACCTTTTCATGCATCCCAGGAGAGGTTGGGGACATGAATCAAAGTGGGCTATGTTCAAAACGTGCATTGTTGATGCGACTGCTATGAGTTGTGGTAGGAGTTGTGGAGGAATTCAGCGTGGGAGGAGTTTGAGAGGCCATGGAGAAGGACTTTCAGTTAGCCTCTAGGAAGTTCTGGCAAACCATATGATGACTCAGGAAGGGGATGCAGGGCTTGGCCCAGGCTGTGTATAGCCGGGGTGGAGAACTACTGACCTGGACTGGGGTTATTGTTGGGCACTTCCTCTGTGGAGAAGGCAGACCCTAAAGACTTCTCTGGAAGAGGTCACCAAGTCAGAAAGCTAAGGTCTGTCCTGCCATTCTGGTTGTGGACCAACAGACCAGCTCTTTACCCTTGCAGAGGTGCTGAGGAGGTCATGGGAGTTTGCTGCCCCAAGCGAGGAAGTTCAAGTATCTTGAGGTCTTCTTCACGAGTGATGGGAAAATGGATCATGAGATGGACCAGTGGTTTGGTGTGGATGTTGTACTGGACTGTTGGGGAGAAAAGGGAGCTGAGCCAGGAGGCGAAGTTTTTTTTCAGTCCATCTACGTTCCAACCTTCAACTATGGTCATGACCATAGGGTAGTGACCAAAAGAATGAGATCGCAGATATAAGCAGCTGAGATAAGCTTCCTCTGCCAGGTGGCGAGGCTCAGCTTTAGACCAAGGGAGCTCCGACATCTTTGGGGAGCCCAGAGTAGAGCCAGCACCAAGCACCGGGGCACCCCTGTGGTAAAGTGATGCGATGTAGGAAACTGTCCAAGCCAGGATATGCTGAATGAGCGCCATGTGAGGTAGGGTTCAAGCCAAGAAAGAGCCGAACCAGAGATGCCCATGTTTTAGAGAAAAGAAAGGAGGATGCGTGACTGTGTCAAAGGCAGCTGATAAGTGAAGCAGAATAAGGACAGAGGACTGTGCTGCTGCTCTGGCCTGGCAAGGTTGAGAGAGGGTTTCTTAAGTAGTGGCAATAATCTACCAAACATAAAGTCTGATGGTCTCAAAGTTGATTTTATTTTGTGAAGAGTTCGTTGTCAGTGCTAATAATCAGCTGAACTCCCATAATGTTATTGATCACACTAAAGATCAACTATGCACAAAAAGTGAGGATATTTTTGTTTGACAGATTATTGCTTTGTTTTTACAATGCTTTTTGGCAATAAATCTTATACTATTGGAAAGCTATTATTTGATTGCTTATTGTTTATTGTTTCATTAGATTGTTTTTTGTTTTGCCTATATAAAGCACTTGGAATTGCCTCTGTGTTTAATATAAATAATTTATTAAAAAAGCTGCCATGCCCTGTCTTTATGAGCATATAAGAAATCCAGATTTTTCTCTGAAGCCTGTGAGTGAGCTTTCCCTGCACTATTCAGGAAGATAGATACAAACTGGAGATAATACAACATGCTGTATACAGTCATTAAAACAAGTTCAGGATAACCTTAAAGTCCTCATTAATCAAACTTGATATTTAAGTAAGTTTATCACATCTGTTCTCTATACTATCTGTCCAACACTGACACAAAGTTATGTTTTCAGTATTTTCTTCAAAAAGTTACTGATCCTGCACTTGGGTGTACTCATTTTGCATCCAATGAAACGCTTTCCCTCTTCTGTTTGATACAGTCTATGAATGATTCTGAGGGCTTCCACATATCTATGGCCGGGCCTCACTGATTACTGTACAAAAGCACAACTTTAGAACTTTATTCAAAGTATGCCAAACGCAAGAAACCTGGTAAACTACCTTGTTAGGCTACTGTATTCATTCAGCCTTTTGGACATAGTAGGTAAACACAGGTGTCACCAATGATATTATGGTTCTGTTCCATTCAGCTCAAACAGAGTCAGGGTGCTGCTGTGGTACATGTTGGCTGCAATAAATGGAACGACACCTTAATTAGTATCAGTGGAAACACCTTTGACCCTACTATTTCATGTCAAAATGGCTAATGTGAAAAAGGTCTATTTGGAGTTCAGGGCATAAAACGAAGATAAGACAACCATTGAGAAACTAAAGATCAGTTTAATTTCCCAAGTAAACAAAACATGTATGTCTATTTTCTGCTAGTGTTGGTCTCATTTATTTACGTATTGATTTAAACACTGCGAAGTGAGCCAGTATATAAATGACTTTCAACTCTTTAAAGGCACTCTGTGCTTTTTTCTGCTTTCAACTGAGATTTATGATAAACTTGTCCATGAAACTGCCTGCAGGCAGGATGAGGACAGTGGTGGTTCAATTGAATATGGAGCTGATTTATTAACTCATCGGTTAGTTTGTTAATTAATCAGTATAATCATTGTCAATCAATAACCAAATACACAAAATACCACTTTCTGGTTCCAGCTTTTAAATTTGCTTTGCTTTTATATATTAATGAATAGATGTTCAAACATTTTTAGCCATATTTGTATGCCATCTTCAGTATATTTGCAATAATAACTTTATCAAAGTTCTTATAATTAAAAAAAATGAAATTGAAAAATGAAAAAGTGAAATTAAACGGTTTACAAAAAACTTCAACAGATGGTACATCCCATATCACCCTTTCCTTTCACTATAGTTTGTGTGGCATGCACTTCCAAATGCCCAAACCACATGGTCTGCAGTTATGTAACATAACTTTTTAGAGCAATTTGGGGTTCAGTATCTTGCCCAAGGACCACCCCAATTTTATAATTGACAAATTGTTTCAGCGCTGTTCTACACTAACCAGTTTGTTATGAAATAATAACATAGGTTTGTAATCCAGTTTTGTACCAAACATTAACAGCCCGTCTTTCTTATGAGGAACATTTTAAGGTCAACTACTGCATCGTAATAGTGCTTTGAAATATGGCCAAAAATGGTGTTTGATTATTCCCTCTAAAAATACACTGAGCTTTGACTCTACATTAGAGTCCAAACCAATACGAGAGTTGACTGAGCAAAAGACATGACATGACATGACTACTGACCTGCTCAATCATGATCAACTGACAAGCTCTCTGCTTCTGTTAGTGATTGACTTGGTAATCCAACTTGTTGTTAATCCATCCAATTTGTTTACATGCTGGTCAGTTGTGCTAGCCACAGTACTTAGCAGTTAGCAATGGCTTCTCTCTCTCAGGCTCTGTGTCTAATGTTTAGCTATTCCTTTGTCTCATTTAGTGAGAATGCTTTTTTGTAATAATACTTTTCACATTTGAATATCTGTTTCTATTTAATTATATTCAAATTGAGAATAATCACTGACAGCTACACTGTGTTGGGTTTTCCACTGCATAGCACTTCTGATGGACAAAACAGGATCAAACTTATGAACCAAGAACAAACAGTTACATACATTTACACAGGTGAGACATTTTAAAATATCTCTGCACCTGTAACAGAGAGAGATTACTACACACTATACTGTAAATGTCACAATGCACACCTGCAGTCCTAGTATGCAACCAGTAATAATTTGTAACCAGAGCTACAACTTCACCTGGGGATGCTAAAATCAGGTGTGGGAATACTACACCAAGACAACATCAATTTAGATTGTGATTGTCAGTTACATCGTCTCACTTGTGTGCTTCTAGTGATATACTGTATATGATAATATAATCAAATGAACATTCTTTCCTTATATCCTTATCTTACCACAAAGTAAAGTTCAGTAGCTGGTTTGCAGCTTTGCATCCAATTCAAACATGAAAACATCCGTGAAAACTCTCTTTGCTGATGAAAATCATGAGATATCAAAAACTCCAGATCAGCTGGAGAGAGTGTTTTCTCAAAAATAATAACTACACCTCTGTGCTCACATTTTTGGAAACATTTGAATGAACAATAACATTTAAAAACTTAACCTTAACTTTTAAAAACTTAACCACATAAGCAGAAAGCTGCTGGTTCATTTGAACCAAACTACTAATTTTCAAACTTATGATTTAATTTGCTGCATTTCTTCTTTGATACTAAAACGTTGGAATATGGCAGTTTAAGATTCTGGACTCTGAGATTTAAATTGTGACAAAAATGATACACTGAGGAAAACAATCTGCAGATCAGTCATAAAAATAATTGTTGGTACTTTTCAAAAGGGAAATATTTTTACAACAATTAGGTATTACTGTATTACTTTGGGGATTAAAATTGTATATATAATACAAAATATGTGATATGCCTATGAAATATAATGAAACCCAAGAGCAGCTAATATGACCATATAGTGATTTTTCTTACTTTGAGTACATTTTGCTGATAGATACACTTTTTGCATTGTGTTTCTACCTTTCTTCTTCTTCTTCTTATTATTATTATTATTATTATTATTATTATTATTATTATTATTATTATTATTATTATTATTATTTCTTCTGCCATGGGAGCCTATGGCAGCCCATACAACCATATGGTAAAAAGTTGTGAAATTTTGCTTAGGTGTCTTTAATTTTACAGAGTTACATGTTGGCAGTAAACACAGTATAGCGCCACCAACGGGTCAAAGTTTTAGTTAGATTTGTGCATGTAACTTTTGAACCGTTTTCAAAAACAAGGTATTGTTGGATTGCTTGGAGTTCAACGCATGTCACAAGTAATTTGCAAAATTGCAGTTTTGCTCTTTTCTCTTGACGTGTTTGGATTTTATACTAAATTTTCATGTCTGCTGTTAATGTGGAATGTCCAATTTATGGACCTTACAAAACTTTTCACATCATTGTAAGAATGCGGCCGCTATATTGGATTTTAGCGAAAGCGAAACTAAATTTTTAGCGGTCACAAATTTTGACTGATTCTCAAGAAAATCGGCACAGAGTATGTTCTGACCAATCCGCACAGAAATTGGAAGATGGATTTTTTAATTTCGCCTTTGTGCGGCCGCTTTGACTTTTGAAGACCACATTTGGTTGCACACACTTTGAGACTCCCTTTGTAGCACTGTGTGTCATTGTGAAACATTGTGTCATTCGGTCACTAGGGGGCGCTGCAATCAGCCAAAATGCGTTCTTGCTTTTTTTCTCTTGACGTGTTTGGATGTGAAACAAATGTTTTAAAATGTCTGCTAATAATGTGGAATGCCCCATTTATGAATGTCATCGTAACAATGCAGCGGCATATTGGATTTCAGCGAACTATCGTAAGTTACATGATCGCTTGATTTGCAGGGCCCCTCATTGCTGCTTGCAGCTATATATATATATATTTTTTTAATTCTTCCACCTCTGGTTCTGTAAAGTATGTGTATCTTTGTTTGTATTGTCAGCCTCCTCTGCTGTATGAAATTTTGTCTGCACACTGATTTAATAAATGGCTGTGGGTTATCTATTGTCAAACATTGCGAAGTCTATAGTTCATTCAGATTTATGACTCCACCCAGAAGCTGTTTGTCCAGCCATGGAAGATCTGTCCAATGGCACCAAAGGGGAAACATACCCCCAGCATCAGCAGCTCTCCCAATCTGACATCATGTGTGACTGACAGGTCAGGGACCACTCCCTGTGTTTGTTATACAAGACTGGAAGAAGCATCCCTGTTGAGATTGTGTTCTCTCTCAGGAGCCGTTGGGTTGCTAATGGTATAGAAGAGAAGTGACCTGAAAGCCTCTCACAGCATCATGTGTGTTAGCCCTGCAGAGGGGGGGCATGCTAAAGATGGCAGTTGGTAGCCATGCTGTAGGAGTTGGCATCCTTCAGAGGTCACAATGGGGCTAACTGCTGTCAGAGAAGCCCTCTGCTCATTCATTTGTTTATTCCACACACATAAACAAACACATACACAAACCAGCATCATCAACCATCCCAAGGCCTCCATCCCCATCCTACCTCCATATCTGGCCCAGCTGGAGGATGTGGATGACGGACTGGCCAAACCAGACGCAGAAGGAGTAGTAGGCCGAGCGTTTCTTATTCCTGCTGCCCACCGCGGTGCTCGCGGTGCTGTTGGTCGTGGTGTTCTTGCTGGCGGTCGACGCCTGTCTCTGCGGCGTGGCCGGGTGGTGTTGAGCTGTAACGTCGCCATGTGAGGCAGAGCCGCTCAGCAGCTTATTCCCATCCATGTGGGCGCACTCAGCGGCGGATTCCGCGCCGTCTTCGGTGCTGAAGTCGTGGACGAACCATCTGAAGCTAAATAGCTGGACTGAGAAGGAGCCGAGCACCACGAAGAAGAGCGTCAGGCCGAACCACCAGTAGTCACGGCGGAGGTAGTAGTCAACCGATAGCCACACGTCGGTGCCCACATCGGCCAGATACACGGCCACTGCGGCTACGATCCACAGGCAGTCCCACACCGTGTATTTCTGCTGCTCCCTGCCCAGGCGAAGGCACGTCGAGTTGGAGCCTCCCCCGCCGCAGCACTGCGACTCTCTGTTGGCGAAGTCCCCGTCCCCGGTGGCCGCAGAGTCGGGCTGGGCGTCCGGGTGGAGCCCCTGCACCGAGCCAGAATGCTCCGAGTTCTGCAGCGGGGTGAAGGCCACGTCGCTCTTCTTCATCTTCAGGACCCCATCCGATTTAGCCGCCATTATAAGAAGCTTGAAATATTCCTACTCTATTATGTTTCCTCCGTTCCTCCCCTCCTGTTCTCCTCTCTCCTTGCCTCTCTCCGTCGACACCCTTCTGCGCGACTCTCCTCCTCCTTTCTGGGCAGGACTAGCTCCTCGACACTGCCGCCTGCTCATAATACAGAATAAAGACAAAATAAAAGACTTAGCTCCGCGCTCGTTTCGATATTTTGGTCCATATCACGACGTTATTGGACCTGTGCTTCGCATCCAGCCTACAGGAGGGGGGCTTTATTTTCTCCACCTGCACAAAGGCTACATGAACGGAGCCCGCTCTTGCGGGGTGTCACTCTTTGCTCTCGACGAGTCCAGATGTTGGGGATGAAGATGGAAATAGGAGCGAAGAAAACAGAGGAAGGCTGCAGCCATCTGCTTCTTCCATGGCACAGACCAAAAACTATGACATCATCTCTCTCTCTCTCTCTCTCTCTCTCTCTCTCTCTCTCTCTCTCTCTCTCTCTGAGAGAGGGTCTTACTGACCCTGAACAGGACAAGAAGGTCCAGAAGAGTCACTGTATTTTCTCGTCTTCTTCTTCTAATTATTATATTTATTACAGAACACTGTCCGCTAAAAGAAACAGAAATAGCAATAGTTTCTTCCTACACACTGTCTCTGCGATCAACAGTTAAAACCAGACACAGTGAAACAAATATTATCATTTACAGAATCTGTCAATCTGAGCAATACATGTACATTAGAATTGATTGATTTATCCTCACTCACAACATTTAGTCTGGTGTACATAGATATGTATATACTGTCATATCCATCTACCTCGTGTAGAAACCATATTTATCAGATCAAATCAAATTTTACTTGTATAGCCCAAAACACATTTAGCCTTGGAGGGCTTTACAATCTGTACAGGGAGTGACAACCTCTGTCCTTAGACCCTCGGTTCCAGTGAGGAAAAACTTGCCTATAAAAAACCTTTAACAGGGAAAAAATGTGGAAGAAACCTCAGGAAGAGCCACAGAGGAGGGATCCCTCTCCCAGGACGGACAGACGTGCAATGGATGTTACAGGTACAGAACAAATCAACACAGACATATTGTACAATGAGAGTTTAAAAGTTTAAAATGTCTGACAATAAAAATGTAGTCTTGATAGTCATTGATATCATACAAAGACTTCAATAAAGTTAGTCAAAGACAGGGTTGAGGTTGCCGAGAAACCAGGGTCAGCTGCAGGCCAGAGTAATTGCCCCTGAGACACTCAGAAAATCTCTAAATGAAGCCCCTAGAAGATGGCCCAAAATACCAAAAAGGTGTGCCGCAAACCAAAAGCCGAGATGACCATCATCATCTTTATCCCGTGGACAATTTCCTTGCTAATTTTCAGGTAAAAATTGTATAAACCTTGGCCTCAGCTTTCACTGCGTGTTTTTTGGTGATTTTCAGCAAACCATTTGGCAAAACTCTTAGAAAATTCCTGGCCGAGCTGCACATTTTGATATCTTTTTTTGTGTGTGCGACAAAAACCATGGGAGGAGTAGCGTGCCAAAAAAGAGCGGAATGATAATAATAATAAGCGTGGTGAATAGTATATAGTGTGCTCTTTCAGGCACAATTAATGAATTACAATGAATGATAAAAATGATTACAGCAGCAGTGGAACCTGTGATAGAGATAGAGAGACACAGATGCACAGCAGCAGCAAATCATCAACTAACTATAAACAGTAATAGAGATATGATAGCAGTAATGACAGTAATAATGTGTGTAGTGGATGTCATGCAGGACCACAGCAGCAGCCACGATCCATTAGAACCTGCTGGACGAGAGAGCACAGAAACTCTGGGGAAGAAGTTTAGTTAGTGACATGCATTTATTCCATCATCTGCACCATTGCACTATCATCAGTCTTTTATTCAAATGTCTGTCAAATGTCTACAGATAGATGCACATATCTATATCTATATATATTTATGCTTACATTTTAAGTATATATATATATATATATATATATTTATTTATTTATTTATGTTTTTAATGTTTTTATGTTATGTCTGCACCTACCTGTCATGTCCCTTGTCCTTATGTCTATACCTGTATGTACAATTGTGAGCACAGTGAACTGGAGTCAAATCCCTCGTGTGTACACACACCTGGCCAATAAAGTGATTCTGATTCTTATAGAGTACGGTCTAGACCTCCTCTGTATAGTTGTGTCATGAGATAACTTTTGTTATGATTTGGCACTATATAAATAAAATTAAACTGAATTCTGCATGTTGCTTTAGTTTTTAATGTGTCACACCTAATTTATATATTTTGTACTGTGCATGCTTACACTTTACATGTTAAAAAACAAACAAATAAATTAATAAAAAAGATGAATTAGTTTTTTTATTATTCAACTTTAAAACTCATTCACTGTAAGGAGAAAGACACGCATATGATTGTTTTCATGAAAATTAGAAAACCTTCACCCTCTCAGGGCAAGTAAGATTATGGCTGCCCTCTGCTGACCCAGACATAAACGAAAACAAACAAACGAATGGACAAACGGACGAACTAACTAACTTTATGACAGTAAACCAATGATACCACAAGAGCAAACGACATTTCCATTGACATTTGAGAATTAGATTGTGTGGCACAGTCTGAAAGATGCATCAGCACCAGTCTATAATGAACATTTATTTAGACATGGTACAGAACACAGCCCGTCTGTCAGGCAAACTAGATCCTCAAAAGAACAACAGTGATGAAACAATTCACTTCAACAAGCTACAAACCTGTTCAACATTAATATTTAACAAGTCAGGCATACGGCTGCATATTAATCACACTTCAGTTCAAATGAACTCATTTCATTTATCAACTGTAATGCCTCTATGGAAACAATGAATGCAAGACAAATCATCTGTTAATACCGTTTCTATCAGAGTAAACTGATTCTGACACAATACTCACATGTCCAGTTTAAACATGCACAATAGTTCATTTTACATATAATAAATAAAATAATGACAAAACTGTCCATCTACAGGATCCTCACAGGGACAAAAGTGCTGAGTTCACAATAAAGTGATGAGTTATAAAAATAATAAAGACATTTTATCATCACTTTGCTCTCCATGATTCTGATGTCAGAGATCGAGGTAAGTTAAGCAGCAAAGCCTGAGGCATTTAATGAATTAATATTTCTTTATTAATGGATCTTTTGTAAGTGGAAACAGACAACCTTTTGTGCTGATTGCATAGAATAATGACACCATCCTTGTTTAGATTGGTTTCCCATAAGCCTTGCTTTCACCATGCAATTCTGTCTGCCACCGGATATTTCCTGGGAAAATGAAAATGTTTTATTTACAAGAAAGAAGACTCAATGAATGAACAAATGTTACTCTTATCTCCACCCTGACACCAAACACTGCAGGAGTTACATGTTTGTGACAGCTACAACGTTATGATTATGCAATGCACATCATTACAATAGATTTTTCTGTTTTTACATTCAGTATAAAATTCTCACAGTGTCAAAGTGAACATGCTTCTCTCTTATTTCAACGTGCTGCTGATCATTTCTTCACACAGCTGAACTCTGATCCATTCTGTGACAGTAAGTGTAAGCAATTATACCACTTGGAGATGCTGGGGGTGGGCTCATTGAAATTGTTTCTGTTCCCACTAAATGTTTAGTCAAAGCTCCTGTCAGTAGGTATCTCATTTAAAATTGAAGCACCCAGACAGAGTCTCAGAGATGACACTCATCACAGGAACAGAAGTTAACAGTTTGAAGTTGAAAGTGCAGGAAACAGGAAGTGAGGCATTCATTATTTCTTGCGTGGCACCTTGTCCCCAAGCGGTACTTCATCCATCAGTTTCTGCAGGGACCACAGAGAGATGTGTCACTGTATCAAAATAGATGAGAACTATAGATTGAATAAAATATTGAAAACACATTAGTTCATGGTGTGATATGTATCTAGATCCAAAAGGTATGGTACTATTTCATTTGATCAAATATTACGGTGTAGGAACAAAAACAAGTTGTTATCATGGCTTCTTCATGAATTCTTGAAAAAGTCTTATAAGCCAATTCTATAGTCTATTACAAAGAAAATGGATCACATCGTGTGTAATCTGCACAGTCCTTCCATCTGCTGCTTATGTAGCAGATGACCCCTGTAGTGTTTTACTGCTTGTGCAGAAGGGACTTGTTTGATCAGACCGATCCTTGATGCTGCAAACTAAAACAGAGACCTACTTGGTAGGTTACAGAGTAGAGGTTTTCTCATTGTGAGACGGCTCCCCAGGAGGGCTCAGGAGAGGTGAAGTGGAGCAGTGGAAGACATGTGAGGCAAAAATGCTTGGCGAGGTAGAAGAGACAGGTGCATGCAGGTGTTCTAAAAACAGGAGGCTAGTTATTGTAGTTTCACAGTCAGCAAGCAGGGCTGCAGCTGGGGCTGTGACACAGCTCACACACACAGCTCTCACACACAGCTTTATGTGGTAAATCTCACCATATGAACATAGAACTTCATCCTCTGGGGATCCTCTGTTTCTAATTCATGGAAGTTCATCCAGTAGTTTAGATATTTCTGTCTGGACCAACTGACTGACACACCCACAATGCCATCCATAGAGCCGTGACGCTGGCAAAGCTAAAAAAGCATTAAGCCACATTTATCCATCAAACACACAGACGCACTCACCTCCAGCAGCCTGCTGTAGTAGGTGAAGGCGTCCTCTCCGTCCCTGCGGCTGTCGTCAACCTTGTACCTCCTGCAGGCCAACAAAAGCTCGTTGGAGCTGTAGAGTGGTGCGGGGTCAATGGAGTGGCTGTTGATCAGGCTGACCAGGTACTCCCGGTAATGCTTCCTGGATAACAGTATGCTGCAGTGTTAGCATGCTCACACAGCATGGCGGCCTTGTGTGTAAAAAGGGTATGCTTTCAAATGTCAAATGTTATCCTTAGTCTGTCTTTTCAGTGTCTATAGTTTTGTCTTTCAATTTTATTTCTGGAAACATTTTACTTACCATCAGCTCTGAAATACTCGCCAGTTCTTTTATTTATATAAACTTCACAAAGAAGCAGGCTTTTGCATGAAGCAGGCTTAGATCAGATAGATAGATCTTGTTAGATCAGAGCTAACCATTTCATGTTTTGATAAGAAGCCTCTATGTTTACCCAGTTTTTTTAATCCTTTCATCATGTTGTACATGAATTTTATTCCAGCCCTGCATCAATTCTATTAGTAACCTGTCAGTTTAAGGGAATTAGCCTTCTTTGCTGAGACCCGGAGACACACGTGACATCACTAGAGACAGCTTTACAATGACCGAAACAGCAGCATCTGAAATTTCTGAAATATTATTGTCCACAGCTTTTATAAGCACAAGTGTAAGAATAAGTGGATGGATCAGTAAAAAAAAAATCAGTTTAACTTTACTGTGTGTTTTTTTTTTTTTTACTTCTTTAGAGTTCAGTACTTTATTATTGACCATTCCACAAAGATCAGTACATCCTCCTCTATCACTCTGCTTTTTAATAGGGCTGGATGATATATTGATATTTTAATCTATATTGATATATTTTCAAAGGCGATATAGCACAAGACCATATCGTTTATATCGATATAGTTTATTTTGCATTAAAATAACTATACAATTTCTTCCCTTGAGCCAATTGGCTTTTATTTCTCCTCTCCCTCTGTCCAGGCCTCCCGCTGCTTGCTGACGTCGCCACGTCAGAGTCTCCAACAACTCCAGAAAAAGTCACTAGATTTGTTGCTAGTCACTTTTTGTCAAAAAACAAATGTGTAATGTAAACAACAGAAGCAGCGGGGTTAGAGGTGTCGCAGTGCATTGTGGGATTTGTAGTATGAGTGGTGGGCGTGCGATTTACCGGCGAGCTATTAATAATATACATATGAAATTATCCAGCCACGGACAAAATATCGATATGACTTGTTCAGCTGATTTTTTTAAACATGTTCATTATCAGACGTTTGCAGGCCGAGTCGCCCCAGAAGCTATGGCACCTTATTGGCAGGACCCAAGCCTGGCCCCGTCTCTGCCATACTAATAATGAACATGTCTTCACCAGTGTGGTCATTTTTCATAGTGGCAGAAGATAACAGCATTGCTGTTTGCAAAAGTTGTTCAGCGACGATTCCGAGAGGAGGGAAGAAGACTTCGAGTTTTAATACAACGCGATGTTTGAAACAAGCGGTATTAAAGGAATATGAAGCAGCTGCGGTGCTACTAAAGCTAAAACAATGCACAGTGTGAATGATTGACACCTATCACCTGTCGGCCAATCAGAGTCAGGCGAATCAATTAGTAAAGCCCACATTCACCTTTGACCAACCAATGACGATCCAGAATGAAGTAAACCCAAAGGTGCTATATCGCAGCAAGAGGTCTCCCTTCACTTTCAAAGCCTCTTTGTCTTTATAACAACCAGGCACTTCGTGACTGATTCAAACTAAACCAGAGACAGAGCAGGAGACATTAGCAGCGTGCGCTCGCCGAGTTTGCCCATGTCTGGCCTAGTCCTAGTTTTCAATCATCCTTTTGATGTGAGCCAGTATCAGAGTGTTGCTCTGGTTTTTGTATCACAGAAGTTCATCTCTTCACATCCTTATCCTCTGTTAGGATTCAAAAAGTATCTGGGGCAGGAGTAGATGTACTTCCCAGCCCTTCCAACTTGCACTGCTAGGGTTTGGTCGACACTCCAGCATGCCCTCTTTGCCAAAGAAAGGGGATTCTCAAGCACATATTGAGTTGCTGCCCAAAAGCTCTGGGGGATGGCCGTTACCAATGGTGTCACGATCAGGTGCTCAAGATCATCGCAGAGTGGCATCACTAGCTGTCGGAGGTCAAAACTCACAAAGAGAGCCATCAACTTCATCAGAGATGGGCGGAAGCCAAGTACAACACCAAGAGCAACATCAGGGCTTCTCAACACTGCACAGGACTGGCAGCTGGCAGTGGACTTGGGCAGCCAACTCAAGTTCCCCCAGCATGTTGTTAAGACCACCCTCAGACCTGACATCGTTTTGGTGTCAGAGGCAACAAAGAGTGTTGTCATGCTGGAGCTCACTGTGCCGTGGGAAGAGTGAATGAAGGAGGCTTTTGAGAGGAAGAGGGGGAAATATGACGGCCTAGACAGCGACGAGGCTGGAAGGCTAGGTGCCTATGGAGGTAGGGTGCAGAGGCTTTGCCGGACAGTCTCTGTGCAGGGCCTACACTGCATTGGGCATCACAGAAGAGAGAAGGAGAAGGGCCATCTGGAACAACACAGAGGCAGCAGAGAAAGCCTCTAGGTGGCTCTGGTTAAAGAGAGCGGATCCGTGGTTAAATGCTGCTGGGGCACAAGCTGAGGCGTCATGAGGTCCTTGAGGTCCTCTGCTGTATTAGTTGTCTTTGGTTGGGGACAGTAGGTGCCAGTCTATCTCAACACTGTGGTGGCCGGGGTCACAGAGACCTGTTGCTGCCTTCTTAGATGCAATAGATAGCTAGCCACTGATGTTCTAATTGACGTAAACAGACAGATCTGTGTCTCCAGACTAGAATATGCTGACAATAACACCTGCATGGGTAAAAACATTCTCTTTGATTAATTCTGGGCTTGTAGTATTTGTGGTTTTACCTTGGGGTTTAAAGTCTATCCACCAGGATGAGTTCTGCAGAATGTGAGACCGACTCAGGCACTTCTGATGAACTTTGAGAGTGTCTCTAATTCTCCTTGGCCAAGCGTCAATAAATAATACAGCATAAGACATCAGAGGCTCCTGAACACTTTCTGAACTCCTGACTTCCATATTGACCACTGACCTTTGACTTCAGCAATTTCTCCACAACATATAGTAAGAGCACATTTCTGTCTGTTTTGCACATCATCACATTTTGTTTCTCTTTCTGTTTTACACAGTGAGTTTGTGTGGTGAAAGCTGTTTAAATTTAGTCCAGTAAGTGCCTGGAAAGCTGGGAGCAAAATGCAGGTGAAACCAAAAAGGTGTGACTGAAGCAGCATGACTACTCAAAAGGGTCGCACAAAGGTGAAAAAGCACTGAACCTTGGGGTGTCCTGATGACTTTATTTATAACATATAACATGCCACCTTGTTAGAGATAAGAGGAACTGAACAGTAAATAAAACCATCATACTCGCAGAGTCCAGCATGTCCAGGTTGGGTCTGAGCGCCACAGGCTGAGTCTGGCTGCTGCCCTCCCTCATCCTTCTGCTCGATCACTCCACACAGACCTGAAAACAGGTGAGAAGATAAAAAGAGGTTCTGAATAAGTCAAATCAAGAATGGACATGAAGAGCATTATTACCAGCAGAAGGCTCTCATCTCCAGCCATACTAGTGGCTCAATGAGGCAGTATTTTGCACGGCAGTGCTGTTACAGTAGGTCCGTGCTAACATCAGCATGCTAACACGTCACAATGACAATGTTAACAAGCTAATGCTAAGAATGTGTAATGTTTATCATGCTCACCATCTTAGTTTAGTGGTTAACAGTTGGTAATTAGTACTGATGGAATGTCGTTCATTTAGCAGGTGTTTCACAGACACATTCAAATGTTGACTTGATCGTGACATGAGATTAAGCCTGTCTGATATACTCCATCCATGGTTCTCCCCCAAGCTGTGATTGGACAGTTGAGAAGATCTCATGGAAATAATGACAGAGCTCTGCTTTAGCCTCTACAGCACTCTGCTACACAACATGGTAATGTAACACACCTCTTCACCCGGTCTGCATTATGACTTGATTTGAATGTGGCATGTAAAATCGATGAATGAAAAAGTGAAAGCTTTGACCTTTGAACTTTGTAAGTGGTGGTGGAGGAAAAATCAGATCCTTCAGTCTGGATTGATGGACCAACAGACTTACATGTATCCTTAAAGCCATGCGGGTAACATGCATTGTTCACTATAGCACCATGACTTTGTACTGTGTTCACTGATTGATTGACAAGTCATTGATTATACAGACTAGCAACAATAAAGGAAGTCTTTCCTTGCCACCGTCGCCAAGTGCTTGCTCATGGTGGAACTGTTATAACTGTATAATGAGTACGGTCTAGACCTGCTTTGTATGAAAAGTGTTATGAGATAAATTTTGTTATGGTATATGTATAGTGCTATATAAGTAAAATTTAATTTAATTTGATTGAACAACAGAATCAAATGTTTAACCACTCAAACTAACTTTAGTTTCCACATTAATGACATGTAGAAAATGCTGAAATGTTAATCATATTTTGCATATACCTGTAGATGATTATCCAAAGATGATTTTGCTGCCCTTTTTTAGGGTGCAGATGTGATGAATTATCCCAGAACACATGTTGTATTCATCAAATAGTTAAACATGATTACATTATGGTGACCACAAAGCAAATTCAAAGGATAAAATTCACTTCACTTTGATTGGAAGTATTTTTCATTATGAAACAATGTTAAAATGATTAAATATGCTGCAGTTAACAGTTTAGGAGATCTAAAGGGATTAAATCACACCCACTGGTAAGGGGAGGTTTTGAACTAAATTATAAATATCATCAGGTAGCGTTTGGCTACATTAACATTAATATCAAAATTACCTTGACCTGCTCCACTGTGAGCTGCTGCTGCTGCCGCCTCACCTCTCTTACATGATAGAAATGTGCTGGACAAAATATTAGAAACACCTGAAACACCTGCGTGTGTTTAGAGCTCTGAACAGTCATGGAGTCCTGGCCTACCTGCCTGTGTTCCAGGAGGACGTTCAGTGTTGAAGGCCATTCCGTTATTCTGTGAGACGTCAAGAAAAAGAACAACACTGATTATTCACACGAGACCCTGGGGTGCAAAACACTGAACAAAGGACAGATAACACAACAACACCACCAAACAACACCAACTAAATCTAATCCCATTTTAGAAAATACATGAAGAAATGAAATAACTCAACTTCAGAAATCACCACACATAAAACAACAAACATTTTAGAAAACACAGAACATTCACAAAACTCAATAACAAAACAAGACACAATAACCTTTATGAAAACACAACACAGAAACCAAATATGTTTTTCTCACTGTACACAGTGTCTGTGTGTCTGTACCTGCAGTAAAGCCTGCAGTCTGGAAGGTTCCCAGTCTCTCAGATAGAAGAGGCAGTCTCTGGGGTGATGGGCATGTAATCCAGACACACTGCACTCATCCACAGCACAGGTCTGACAGGAAGGAGAGGAGAGGAGTTTGAGGCTGTTCATTCAACCCATGAGAAGTTCACTCCTTCAGCTGCGTGTGGTTTTCTTCAGGTGACAGTGTGATTATATTGGCATAAATCGAAACCGCCGATCATCTGATTAGTGGACCTCCTGAGCCACAGCCACCCCAATTTTATAATTGACAAATTGTTTCAGCACTGTTCTACACTAACGAGTTTGTTATGAAATAATAACATAGGTTTGTAATTCAGTTTTGTACCAAACATTAACAGCCCGTCTTTCTTATGAGGAACATTTTAAGGTCAACTACTGCATCGTAATAGTGCTTTGAAATATGGCCAAAAATGGTGTTTGATTATTCCCTCTAAAAATACACTGAGCTTTGACTCTACATTAGAGTCCAAACCAATACAATGAGAGACATTATTATGTTGATCACTGAGCAAAAGACATGACCTGGTAAGAATATTGTCCCTGGTCTGCTTCTGCTCTCTGCTCTCTTAATGATATTATTAACAGGAATCCAACAATTCCCACCATTAGCAAGCACAAGCACACAGTGGCAAGGACAAAATTCCTTTAAGAGGCAGAAACCTCGAGTGATTGACTTGGTAATCCAACATTTGTTTACATGCTGGGTCAGTTATGCTAGCCACAGTACTTAGCAGTTAGCAATGGCTTCTTTCTCTCAGGCTCTGTGTCAAATGTTTAGCTATTCCTTTGCCTCATTTAGTGAGAATGCTACATGGAATAAATGTGTTTTGTTTGTGTGCCTGTTGAATTATTAGCTTGTTTTTGATTAATGGACAACGCTGATGTTTTGGCGCTGGTCATGGTCTTGTGTGCTTCTTTGCTCTTGCTGAAAACATTTCATGTTGTTCTGCTGAACTGTTCTTTCCTTCAGACTGACTGTTCAGACTTATCTGTTGTTCCGTGTGTGAGGAGAAAAATATGTTTGAACAAAACTTATTTCATTCACTGCATGACTAAAATATGGTCTCAGCCCAATTCTCTATCAAAAAGCAAACCTTTATTTTACATGTCGATATGTATTTCAAATGACCAACATATTGCAGGTCTTTACCAGGGTCACTGTCCGCAGAAACCAGGACACCTGAAATATCCAAAGAGCTCCTGTATGCAATCAGCACAGGGACCCAGCAGTGCTTTTATTCTGTCTTTATATTTGACCAGTGATTTGGAGAACTTACTAATGAAAATCACTAAGGAAAAGAAATTTGATCTCACCAACTGATTTAGTTAGTTATATTCCACAGCAAAAATTCGATCAGTACAATGTGTTACCAGTATTTTATAATTTTATCTAATAAAACATATTACTATAAACATTTATGACATAATGACAGCATGAAACAGGATCCATCTTCAGTATGTGTCAGACTTACGGTGTGGAAAGGGTTGTTGCAGCCGCTGCAGAACTGATAGCGACACTGTGAGCAGCAGAAGTGCATGCAGCCTCCCTTTGACAGCGCATACTGAAAGCGACAGTTAGGACAGGCTGGAGGGAGGGAGGGAGTAAAGGAGAGGAGGAGGGACAGTCAGGAGAAAAAGACCGAGAGGTGAAACAGAGAGAGAGGAGAGAGGCCGTGTCATGAAGGTCACTCTGATGTACACATCATTTATTCACTGACTGAACGTGTGGCTCCATGTCACTCCTGTGATATATTTCATTTGAAGGCAGGCTGCCTCACTACAAAAATTCGGATCATTCTGGGCCAAACACCTGAACACCACCTGAACACCACCTGCTCAGTCCGACCTGATCTACCTGCTGAGAAGGAGGCAGAATAAATAACCTGCAGGAGTGGAATTAAATTAACCGCCGAGAGAGAGAGAGAGAGAGAGAGAGAGAGAGAGAGAGAGAGAGAGAGAGAGAGAGAGAGTGTCTTACTGATGCCGTTGTCTCTGAGGTACCCAGCCAGGCCCTGTCTCTGATACTCTGGATCATTCTCTCTCTTCCATGACTGGTACTGTTCACAGGACAGACCTGCATGCTGAGACTCCCACTGCAGAGACAACAGCCACACATTAACACACTGAGGTTCCACCGGCTGTCTGTCTGATGTCGGATTCAAAAAGGGCCTTCAGCACTTTCGACCAGATTTCAAGGTGGTTGTGAGAAGAATGATCAAGAAGTGACATTACTGTTACTGTAAAGCTTCTGCTAACTAATAAATAAACCATCTGCAACTGCTAAGGTAAAGATTCCTTAACAATATGAATGCAAATATCTCTGGTATGAATATGAATAAAAACTAATTCACACTGAATATGCAACTTTCAGCTACTAGACCTGTTGCATGCAAAACAATGATCTTAATTGTACCTTTAATATCATGTATGTAAGATACTTACTGTATTAAATCATAAAATTAATATGCTGTGTCATCACAGATTAAGGAAACATTACTGAAATAAAAGCTTCCTAAAAAATCACTATAGTCAGTATGTTTCTTTTTTGGAAATTTGCCTTGACGGGTCTGTTTGTGTTTTGATCCGGTCTGATAACTACACGGCTCATGCCAAAGCTCTGGGTTGCCAGATAATAAATGTACTACATAAAGTGGATCAACGGAGTGAACCTAAGAAGCTCCATGAGCAGACATGTGGTAAGACACGGTAAATATTAGAGATGATTTATAAAATGAAGCAATTTAGAGCCAAGAAGGACCCAGAGTGCCTGGATCTTTTTTCAGTGGGTTTCCTCTGCGAATCAAAAAAAAGTCTCCACCATTATTGTCCCTGTCTTATTAATCTCATGGATGCTATAAGATTGTGTTGTGACAGAGATCCAGTGGATCGTGGAAAGTGACGGCCACGGAGACGTTTAGCTCAGAATTCACAGATATTTGTCTCAAACGTTGGCAAAACAGTTGTGTGGGACGCTTCTTTTACTAGAGGAGGTCTAGAGGAGTTTATTTACTGTATGCTGAATTTAACCGCTGTAAAACAATCAGAAAGTAACGTTTCTCTCTCTCTTCCTCTGTCTCTGTCCCTCTCCCTCAAACAAATGGACACAAACCAAATTCTTTAAACACCATACTTAAGTGAAAGTACAGTATTCAAGTATTCAAAATGTTTTGTACTTAAGTATTGCAAGTAGAATTATGTAAAATGGTATTCAAGTACTGAAAGTAAAAGTACAAGTAAAAGTACAAGTACTGTTGTTTATATTATTTCAAATATTTATTAAGGCACAACTTCTATTGTTACAGTGTTACAATGTTTATGGTAGAGTTCTGTGACTTCCCATGGTCTGTGAACGTGTTTGAATGAATGCGAGAGCGAGGGGGCGGGGCAGCAGGTGAGAGAGAGCGCACCTGGGTGAGTCAGGTGTATGACTTACGGCGCGCGAGCGAGGTTGATGTGAGACCGGGACTGTCCTGGAACCAAACCGTTCAGCAATAAATGCAGTTTGTTCAATATCGCCTCGTCATTCATCACGTGTCCGGCTGGACGCCACAATAGTAACGAGTAACGATTCAACACATGAAAAATGTATCGGAGTAAAAGTATTATATTCATCAAAAATATGTAGTGCAGTAAAAGTGGAAGTTGTACAAAAAGTACAGACACTGCAATCAGTACTTAAGTACAGTACTTAAGTAGTTCCACTTCGTTACTATACATCTCTGAACATTTGTCTGAGCTCTGACTTCAATGGCTGGGGGAGACAACAAGGTTAGAAAACAAGATGATCTGTGAGAAACCAAATACATGATGCACGAAACAAGAAGAGAGAGAGACACATTATACTTACAGGCTTTTTACACTGAGCACAGAAACTGTTGCAACACTGAAAACAGGTGACTTTCAGCTGGTCTCCATCATAGATAAACCCGTACGAACACTGAGGAGAGAAGAGGAGAGAAATATTACACACTGCACACAGCTGAAAAGACAAATGAGTGTGAGAAATATGAACAGTGGTGCATGGTACCATTGGATCTATTCTATTTAAGACTTATTCAGTCCTAGCCTCATCATATGATAAATAAATATGATACAGCAGTGTTTGCATTATGCATTTAAAGAATAAAACAGGAAACGCTGAACAAACTGCAAAAAGAAGTTGGAAAGGAGGTCATGAAGCATGGGATTAACGAGCTCCAACATCTCCTGCATGAACAGCACAGAGTTAGAAACTACCAGTGTGGTGTGTGTAGAGGAGTGTGTGGTTATTCTGTAGCAGCATGCTATCATTTGGACCAGATCTAATGAAGATACACACAGTGGACTGTGGTGTGTGTTGGAAACATGCTCTGATGAACACTTCTCAAATGAGAGGTAGATTTATCATAGCAGATACGTCATCTACTTAAATCTAGCATGAACCTAATATATATTAACAGAATGCAAAGAGCTAACAGCTATAACGTTATCTCAACAATGTCTTTAAAAAGATCAGATTTTTTGTTCATAACATTTTAAGTTTATGCACAGACAGGGAAAGATGTGCATTCAATAGAGGAACTAATGTTGTTATGTTGTGGGGGGGGCAAAGATGTATATAGAGTAATGTTCACACGTGTTTAAGATACTCACGGAGTAACGTGATGGTTTAATTACCTGTGTTTCAATTTATGTAAACAAAGCATATTGCAAGCAAACTGAGTACATTACATAAGGTATTTTTATGTTTGTGAGATATTTTTTAATGTTTATTCTTTAAAAAATGCTTTGTATGATATAAAACTCAATTTGTGATTTGTTTATTTGAATTGATCTAGTTCTCACGGCATGACTGGCCACAGCGATGTGCAAATAAATGCCGTGCATAAAAGGAATGTCTTGTGTTTGTGATTTCAACTGAAGGGAGTAATGGTTATACTTCACTTTGAATTAAGTTGGCATATACTATATATAGCCATGATCAATCCAAACTCTGTTCAAAAAGCAAGCATTTTATGTCATTATGTCAAATCAGCATCCTTTGGATCTGTTTATTGTAGTAGTCTCCAAACTACGGCCCGCGGGCCACATCCGGCCCGCCTAAACAATAGCGATGTGTCGCGAACGACGTTGGGAGCCGATTTAGAGAGCCGTTTTGTTTTTTTTTCACTTCGGTGCCTCACTGTCTCCCCCCCCCCCGACACTCTCCCTCATGCCATGCCTGTTCTCAGACAACTTGACCAAAAACTTTTTTTTCTCCACTTTTTTGTGTGAAAGCTGCACGTACAGATGTAGCAACTTAAAAATTCACTTGTTTCCGTGACAGGGCCGTGACTGGTCCTTCACAGGTCCTTCGCTGGTCCGTGAACGAAATGTAATGCCCCGCGATGACGTAGTCAGTGAGGCCCTGACTGGAAACGCCCCTAAGCAGTCTGTGTGAAAACCAGCTGCAATGCCTCATTTGTCCACGGGGAGGAGCATTGATGTTCCGCTCTCATCGTAGACTGTCTAAACTAAGACACATCTGAACAGATACGCTGGGGTGAGCTGGTGAGCCAATCAGCTGATCAGCGGATCAATTGATAGGAAAAAAAAAAGTTGTGATAAGATAACACGGCAGTGCTGCAGCCGCTCGTATCTGCAACTCTATGTCACGCACAACAACAACATGCCAACATAAACGTTTTATTAAAGAACACTCTGATCGTAACGTCCGTTTTTAAGTATATTTTTGGGCCTTTTATGGATATGACAGCTGGAGAGAGACAGAAAGGAGAGAGACGGGGAATGACACGCAGTAAAGGGCCGTCTGATGCAGCCTGTACACACGGGTGCCTGCACAACCCCCCACTACCTGCCATAGGCCAAATATGTGAAGTATGTTTGGTTTTAATAAAGTTTGCAGCATAAGCTTACGAAACCATCAAAAATATATTTAGGCATTCCATGAACGACTTTATTTGCAAGGAGGCTAGGCCAGGCACAAAACAGGAGCTCGTCGAGGACATACAGACGTTTTGGCAAATGAGAGTCACCGTGGACTTTTGCAACAGACTTATCTCTGGACTTTCAAAAGCTGTGCGGTGTATTATTATAATTGTCAAGTGTTTTGCCGGTGCAAGCTTTCCCACACTTGAAAGGGAAGGGCCTCACTCTCTTTTTAAAAACCAGACGCAGGACTTCACTCAATGCGCTTAAACTTCTTTTAATTCGTTCTTGGCACAGCTTGGCACAGGTGAAAAACCTTTGATAAATTGAACAAAAACATCCAAAATTAGACAGGTTACCAACACATACTGCTAAATATCACATATCACATTGTCACTTTAACTTTCAGAAATGTTAATGGAAAAGAAAAAAGTATTTTAGCAGTAGCTTTAAATGAAATTATGTTAAATTCGGGCTCATTAATTATTCCAATTTTAGATTTTTTAACTAAATTAAATGTTTTAAACTGCACATTTTAACAGGTTTTACAGCACAAAGTTTTACTTATATTTTTATATAATAGAATAGAATAGATCTTTATTGTCATTGTCACAGGTACGAGATTAAAAGTGCTTCTAGTCAGTGCAATAAAATCCTAGCATTAAAGTGACCAGTGGGGGTTAAAATAACTAGAATAAATAATAAAAATACCTGAGACATTAAAAATGTACTAAAATAAATAAAATTAACATATGCTAAAATCTAAAATAAATACTAAAAATGCTAAGAGGAGCATACACTTCTAACATAAAACATTAACATAAACATTATGATTATTTAACCAAATAATTAACAAATAATCTATTTAACACACCCTTTTTAACTGAAATATTTTAACAGTGCATCTCCATGAATAACATCGCCACACGCTCGCTCGTTTCTACATCACAGATCGCCGATCAGCGGGGCAAAGTCCTTTTAGAGTTTTTTAGACCTTTTCCTTACCCGTTTCCATTAAGTGTTCGCCAACGTTCAGCGTGCATGCACAAAGACCTCCTACTCCGCTACCCCACTCAGCTGATTACACCCCCGCTTCACCTGCGGAGCTAATTACATCTCCGCTTCACCTGCCGAAAAGTTCGGCGGCGGTGGGCATGCGTGCGCACTCCCGTTTAGTCCTCAGCACGACAACAAACGCTTGGCGTTGCCTCTAACTCGCCGCAACAATAATGAAGGATGGCATAGTGGAAAATAAACGTGGTGGTTCAGTGGTGTTCATGTAGAATAAAAACATAACATATAGTGGATATAGATGTAGAGCACAAACCCACTAACTATTCAAGTAAATACAATGTTTAAGGAAGGTATAATAGAGTGAATGCATGGAACAGATGTATAGAGTTTACGACTCAGCAGAAAAAACTGTCAGTGTTGACTATAGGGCTATTTTAGGAGTGTCGTGAAAAGGTTTGCACAAGATAGAGCAAAAGGATTGCGCCCTCAAAAGGGAAAATAGTATTTACAGCAGTTAAAGACTAAAGGGACATATAACCATATAAGTTAAGGCAAGAAGTGATGTTGGTAAACAGGTGTGGGGGGTATAAGAACAGGGAGCAGGAAGAACTCCTCAGATCTTACTTGGTGTTTGGCTGTAACAGATGTATGTTCTGTGGTAGGATCTCCAACAGCTGTTGTTATAACTGGAATAAAGACTTTGAACGGATCCACGTCTTCTGAGTGCTCTTCTTGCATCAACCAATTCGGGGAGGTGAATTAAGATTGCCTCAACAGTTTTGGGGGCTCATCCGGGATGCAGAAAGAGCTGGTTTTGGCTTAAAGGACAACACACAAGCGAGACAGGACACAGACCAGGTCTAACAGAAGGTAAGCAGAAGCCTGTTTAATTCAAATTCTGCATATTGAAAAAGCTAAATTAAGTGTCCTGGATCTGTGAGTGTGAAGTCTCTAAATTTAAAGCGTGTGATCGTTGCAAAGTTTGGTAAACGGCCAGAATTAATGAGAGATAATTAATGAGATTGAGAAAATAAGAAGAGTAAAGAAGTGTAAAATACCTCAATTGGCAAAAAAGACAAATATCAGACTGCCTTGGTCGTGGCGGGACAAAGCCGTCCGTGGACACAGGGACGGTGCCCTAAGGGGGCGGCTGGGTTAGTAGACCCGGGGAGTTCAAGGCCCCCGAAATCCGACTAGGTTTGAAGCCATCGGAGTGTAATATCTCCGTAAACTTTTGTAGGGAAAAGAGGCCCACGGAGTGCAATATCTCCGGAAATTCTAGTGGGTTAGAGTCCCTCGAAGCTAGAACTTCGTAAATTCAATGGTTTGAAGCCATCGGAGTGTAAGATCTCCGTAAATTTTTGGGGGGACGGAAGCCCTCGGAGTGTAATATCTCCGGGAATTCTAGAGGAAAGTCTGTTGGGTTAAAATCCCGTAAAAATCGCCACAAAGGCTGGGACAGGGTCCCATGAGGTATAATTAAATTGTAAATGTGTTTTAAATGCTCAGCTGAAAATTATGTGTTGAAATATTGTGTTAAAATTGCAAATGTTGCTGTATCTTTGATGTCTAATTGTCTGTGTGTGTTTTGTGAGGGAAATTAAGTGTGGTGTGAACAGAAGTGGTCATTTTTGTCATAAAGGTCAGTTGCTCTGGTTTATGCCATATAAACTGACTGGCTGCTCTGACTCTACTACTGAATAGGACTGGTTGTTTGGGGCTATTCCATACAAACCAGTTGGCTTCAAAGTTTAGCCAGGGTTAGTAGGATAGTGTAGAATGAAAGGTGAATTTGATAAAAATTACGGCGGATGGGGCCCCGTGTGGACCTGGAAGCCGTTTGAAGAATAAATTGCTAATGTAATGATGGCTGCGGCCAGAGTTATAGAGAGAAAAGATAAGGAGGCTAGGTTAAAGAGTGTGAGGGAACAGCTAGAACAGCTAGTTAAATATAACGGAAAAAGGCTCTCCGATACAGGCTCCTTAGGAGCCTGGCTATGGCAGAAAGAGAAGGAATGTGCAGTCAGGAGAGATGAGGCACAAGAGAAGGAAAAGAAAGCAGGTAGACTGCAGAAAGGCAAGTGGAAAAAGGAAAGAAAAGATCTAGATCAAGATCGACGGGGATGGTCTGAGCTGGCAGTTTGGTGGCAAAGCGTTGAACATTTGAATAAGGATGAAGGGAAGCCATCATGCCAACATAAGGTAAGACCAGACTCACAACCTACATCTCCACCTCCATATGCCCCTCCTAGTGCACCGCCTACGGTGGGTATTTATCCCACTATACAGCTTACAGAGGGTAAGCTACACATTGACGATGACCCAGACTCAGATTGGACTGGACAAGGAAGTGACGCTGACACCACATCAACTAAATATAGACCTATAGAATGTACACCTCGGAAGCCAGAAGTGCCTGAGACTGAGAAAAACGATCCCTTTGCACAACGTAGAACACGAGAAGAACAATTAGAGCGCACACAAATAGACGAGGAAAGGCAGGAACAGGAGCTAATGGCCAAACTAATACGGCAGGTAGACAGGGAGGCTAGAGAAGAAGACGAAAGAAAGCAAATAGAGGCGGCCCGAAAGGCCCAAAGTACCCCCCGCATTCCCAAAGCAGACCGAGAACAGGTGAAGGTGTATCTTAGGGCAGCTGGAAAGGGGGAGGATGGGCCGAAAATAGGGCAAAAAAGGCAGACGTCACAGGGTTCATGAAAGGGATGTGGGAGGCAGAAGGATCAGAACAGCCAGGGGAAGAAGAGGAACAGGATTTATTAACTGACATAACTGACTGTTATGGGCTTGATCAAGCCACAGGTAGAACCCACCACTTGATGACCCGATCCCACAGAAACCCTACACAGCCCCTAGCGTTCCAATACCCCTTAATTGGCACAGGAAACCATCATAAATATCGCCCCTTTGGAATAGGTGACGTACAGGCCCTAGTGGATAAATTACCCCCAGTAGCAGAAGGGGGGGTTTATGGCTAAGCCAGTTGGACAGTCTTACAGCAGGACACAGGTTAGCTCTGGGAGATTTCAGAGCAGTGATAGCTAGATGCTTGACAGGGGCAGATGTACACGAGATTGAACAACAGGCCCAAACCCAACTTACAGATGATAGCATGCCGTTTACACAGGTTAGTACACGAGTAGGGAGAGTGATGAGAGAGAAGTACCCCTTCCTAATGCAGCAGTTATGCTTAAGTTAAAATGGGATCCAAAACAGAACCCACGTGAGTTCTTAGATAAAGGTAAAGACACGTGGGTAAAACATACAGGCTGTCATCCAGGAAAGACAGGGGTACAGAGAGAGTGGTATAGACAGGCCATTTTAGAGGGTGTTCCAGAGGAAGTGAGAAATGCTATGAAGAATAATCCGGACATGCTAGGGTGTGAGTCACATGTGTGGGAAAAACATCTTATACATCATTTATCTAGAGCACAAGACACACATGAGGGTGAGCAAGACACAATTAAAGATCTACAGGCACAGCTGTTGAGGATGCAGATACTAGAGGTGAAACAAAAAGTGAATGATAAGAAAAAACAATATAAATCACAGGCTAAGGTGATGGTAGCCGCTGAGCCGCCAGGGACTCCTGATCTTTATCCTGTTCCCCCTTGGGTGCCACAACCATCTCAGCAGTTTCCACGGGGAGGTGGGGTCGGACCAGTGAGAGGCAGAGGCATGTGGAGAGGGGGTCGAGGAAGGGGCGGACCACCAAGAGGAGTGCCGGGAGGAGGCCGCTGTTACTACTGTCAGGAGCAAGGACATTGGGCATGTGATTGTCCCTACCTGTATCCCAGGGAAGATTTGGGTAACCCAAACCCGGCAGGATGCAAATAGGGACAACATTGTCTGCCTCTACCTTGCGGCTCAGACACCGTGCCATGCCCAATCAAAGGTCAAGCCACCACCCACCCTGTGAACCACCAACTGCCAGTCACAGGATGGGACCAATGGGAGGAGTGGGGAATGCATCAACAGCAATGACACGACCCACAGAGAGACCCGGACAGCATTAATATGGCAGACCCAATGCTGTCCCTAAGAGTGGGAACGAAAAAATTGTAGTTTTTAGTAGACACCGGGGCCACTTGTTCCACCTTGATCCACACGCCCCCAAACACACTGTCAACAAAGACTATAACGGTAATGGGTTTCTCTGGGGAAAAACAGACTCTGCCAATTACAGTGCCACTTCTCACCCAGCTGGGTGGACAGACTATAAAACATCCATATGTGCACTCACCTACAGTGCCGTTGAATCTAATAGGGAGAGACCTCCTCATTAAGTTCTCTCTGTTCTCTCAGGAGTGGAAGCCCTGGATCACCCAGCTCGAGCCGTATGTCTCTCCTCCTGATCCCCCTCACGTTACCCTCTTTTATGACAAATTGGAAACAGATTGGTACCAAGACAAATTTCAGGACCAGCTTGAAGGTAAAAGTTGGACAATTGAAATTCGAAATATTTTTGTGGCACCCGAAGGAGTAGCTGCGGGGGTAGATCTGAGTCCTGAGCTGTTGCAGTGGTACATGATGTCAGATGAAGCTGCACCACATGTCTCTCTAGCGCTGCATCCACAACACCAAGCTAAAAAATTAGGAGGTGTGGTAAAGAGGGCGTTAGCCCAGACTGATTGGCAGAACACTAACATACCACAAGTACAGTACTCTGCTTTGGCTAAAACATACAAAATAGCGATAACAGCATCTAATTTTGCTGTCATGGAGCATGACCACATTACCAGGCACCATGGTAGGGAGAAGACAGACCACTACCTGACAGCAGAAATGATTGACAAATTACCTGACCATCTGTGGGCACAAGGTCCCACAGATGTAGGGCTAACAGATTGTGCACCTATCACATTCTCAGTTAATACTGATACACCATTGTGGGTACGTCAATATCCCCACAAACCACAGGCTGAGACAGGGATCCAGGACACAATAGAAGGACTAATTGAGAACGGTGTGTTAGAACCCTCTCAGTCAGCCTGGAATACACCCATCCTCCCTGTGGAGAAGAAAGGGACAGGTAAATACCGCATGGCACATGACCTTAGGGCAATTAACAACATTTTGACCACACCTACTGTACCAGTACCAAATCCATATGTGGCTCTAGCAAACCTGGACCCCTCTCAGTTGGTTTACCTGTATAGATTTGGCTAACGCTTTCTTCTGTCTTCCCCTAGCAGAAGAATGCAGAGATCTGTTTTCATTCACCTATAAGGGATACCAGTTGCGATACACCTGGCTGCCTACAAGGGTTTGCACTTTCTCCTGGCCTATTTAATCAGGTACTCAAAGAAGCACTGAGTGACTGTCCTTTACCCGAAGATATAACACTAGTACAGTATGTAGATGATCTACTGGTAGCCGCACCTACAGCAGCCTCTTGTATCAATGCAACACATTCTATTTTACAACACTTGGCAAATAAAGGTTTTAAGGTAAGCAAGACTAAACTTCAGGTAGCCAGAAAACAGGTTTCATTCCTAGGGCGTATGATATCACAAAAGGGGGTCAGCATGTCTCCAGAACACAGATCAACTATTTTACATCACCCTAAGCCAATTAAGGTAAAAGACATGCTCTCTTTTTTAGGCCTGACAGGATACAGCCGTAGTTATGTAGCCAACTACACCGGACTGACACAACCACTAAGAGACCTTGTCAGACAACAGGGTATGCGTAACCTGACCGCAAATTTGGAGTGGACTCAGGAGGCTGAAGCACCTTTTTTTTCACTTAAACAATCACTTGCGACGGCTGCTGAGTTAGCTACACCAGACTATCACTTACCATTCTATCTAGATGTCTCTGGAACAGGAAATTGTGTTAATGGCATTCTGTTCCAGGGAAAAGGGGGAGATAGAGTAATACTGATGTACATAAGTGTTATGCTGGATAACATGGAGAAAAGGCATCCAATATGCACACAACATGCAGCAGGGATAGCGAAGTTAATACAAAAAAACGTGCATATGGTCATGGGACACCAGCTACACATTTTAACAACACACAGTGTAGTGGCATATGTGAACTCACAGGCATTTACACTCACAACACTGAGACAAAGGAGACTTAGCAAAGTATTAGAAGCGCCAAATATTTTGTTCACACATGAAGGAATCAATATGGCCGATCAAATAGGGACAGGAGAGCCACATGAATGTGCAGAGAAGGTATTGAAGGAAGAAAAGGTGAGAACAGATTTGCAGGCCACACCGATAGACGGAGCTAGAGATTTGTATACAGATGGTTGCTGTTTTAGACATGAACAGGAAGGCCTAAAAGCAGCTTATGCGGTAGTGGAAGACATAGGCGGAGATATAGTGATACAAAAGGCAGAAAGACTAGAAGGACAGCAATCAGCACAGAGAGCAGAGGTAGTGGCAATAATACAGGCATTGAAGCTAGGACAGGGCCAGGAAGTCAACATATATACAGACTCAGCCTATGCAGCAGGAGCAGTTCACGTAGAACTAGGACAATGGATGAGGACAGGTTTTTTGACGATAACCAACAAACCAATTAAACACGAGACTGAGATCAAAGAACTGGCGGAAGCACTGCTACTCCCTGAGAGAGTAGCAGTCATAAAGTGCAAAGGACACGACACAGGTAATACTAAAGTGGCAAGAGGTAACAATGCAGCGGATCAAGCAGCAAAACAGGCGGCGGGTTACTCAACAAAATTGTTTTTAATGACTTCAGAGACAGAACTGGAACCAAGACTGGACATGACACGACTAACTGAATTACAGGCCAAAGCTTCTCCACAGGAGAAAACCATGTGGAAAGCCAGAGGGGCCACAGAGACAGAAGGCCTCTGGAGAGGACCAGATGGCCGTCCCATTATACCCCCGAGGCTGCGTAAGACAGTTATGGAGGAGGCACATGGAGTGGGACATGTGGGTGTGGTCCAAATGATGAGAAACCTTCAAAATTGGTGGCATCCTTTCTTGAAAGATATGGCCCAGTACTTAATCAAAACATGTGAACAATGTACAAAATTCAACGCTAGACCAACTGTCAGACCAGAACCAGGTAGGTACCCCTTAGAGACAAAACCAGGGAGAGAAATTATTATAGATTACACAGATATGATAGATTCAGTCAGAGGGTACAGGTATGTGTTGATGTGTGTGGATGCGTATACAGGATGGCCAGAGGCATGCCCCACCAAGAAGGAAGATGGTAAGTCGGTAATTAAGTTTCTGGTAAATCAGTATATTCCACGGCATGGTTTTCCTGAAAAGATTAGATCCGATAATGGGACACATTTTAAAAATCAGGATCTCCAGCAGGTAGAGGTAATGTTGGGGTTGAAACACTCTTTTGGTACCGTCTATCACCCACAGTCACAAGGAAAAGTGGAACGAATGAATCAAACAGTAAAAAGCAAATTGGCAAAAATCTGTGCACAGACTAAATTGAATTGGGTGGATGCTTTACCTCTGGCTCTTATGTCTATTAGGAGCTCAGTCAATCAGAGTACTGGGTTCACCCCACATGAACTCCAGACGAGGAGGGCTTTCCCTGGACTGTATTCTAAGTTACCCCTGATGGAAAGTGATGATCAAAACCTAACCTCTAAAGTTTATTTCCATGAACTACAGGGCTTGGTGTCAGCATTTTCCAAGCAGGTGAAGGCCCAACAGGAGAGTGCCACGAAGACAGCACCTCCAGAAGCAGAGTGGGTTTTGTTGAGAGTCATCAAACGAAAGTGGTCCGAACCGCGCTGGACAGGGCCATTCCAGGTCACGGAGAGGACCTCCCACGCTGTGCGTCTGAAGGGTAAAGGTGAGACCTGGTTCCACTGGAGCCAGTGTGCCGTGGCTGAGGAACCACAATGTTCCCTAACTGAGGTCCAGAAGGATCTTCAAGCTGAGAGCACTGAGCCGGCTGGCTTAGAAATAGATCCCACCTGCACAGGGGCAGAATAATCCCCGGGTGGTGATCAGGGCACCAGGGCAGTCTACCCCTGGGGCCCGAAGAAAGAAGAGCTGGAAGACGGGAGGAGGTGAAATAAGCGCGCCTCTCCTACATGTGGTGTGTTATTCTAGGGATGTTTATGTGGGCAATGAGTAAGCTGGGTGTCACAGGACAGACCCGGGTGTAGGAAGATTAAGATTTGTATTAGACAGTTAAATATTTATATATATTATTACTTACTATATATAGTGTTTTCCAGTATATGTAATTTGATATAGAGGCATGTTTGGTCAATGGAAAGGTCTTATTATGTCCCTTATGATTTCCATTTCTATGTTTTTAGCCATTATAGTTACGTGTGGTTGTTGCTGTATTCCCTGTATCCGTTCCCTCTCACTAAGGTTGATAATAGCTGCAATAGAGAAAAAAGACATCCATGGGATGATGCCACTTGTTTAATCGGAGGACCCACAAGTGGAGAGTGATAAAGATATCCTTAGGCCTTATTAGGAATGATAACAAGCCACTTAATACTATTGATTCTGAATAGGACTAGTCATGATAATTACAGATTTGGAAAATGTGATCTCCTTGTGGGAGATCAAAAGAGGGAATTGTGGATATAGATGTAGAGCACAAACCCACTAACTATTCAAGTAAATACAATGTTTAAGGAAGGTATAATAGAGTGAATGCATGGAACAGATGTATAGAGTTTACGACTCAGCAGAAAAAACAGTCAGTGTTGACTATAGGGCTATTTTAGGAGTGTCTTAAAAAGGTTTGCACAAGATAGAGCAAAAGGATTGCGCCCTCAAAAGGGAAAATAGTATTTACAGCAGTTAAAGACTAAAGGGACATAAAACCATATAAGTTAAGGCAAGAAGTGATGTTGGTAAACAGGTGTGGGGGGTATAAGAACAGGGAGCAAGAAGAACTCCTCAGATCTTACTTGGCGTTTGGCTGTAACAGATGTATGTTCTGTGGTAGGATCTCCAACAGCTGTTGTTATAACTGGAATAAAGACTTTGAACGGATCCACGTCTTCTGAGTGCTCATCTTGCATCAACCAATTCGGGGAGGTGAATTAAGATTGCCTCAACAATATATACTGCAAAATTTATTAAAACCAAACATACTTAACTTATTTCATACATATTCTTTCCATTTACACTTTACGCCATTTAGCCTATGGAATGGACAAAAATGAGTCATTCATGTTCATGAGCACACTCAAATCACAAGGCTACTGTATAGTACAGTACTTAAACCAGCTGCATTTTCCGCTCTGTGATCTGTGTGACACTGGGAGACCAAAAAGCCCACCAAGTGCAAACAATGAGAATGCTAATGAGGGGTTTGTATGGTTTAAATGGCCTAAATCGTGCACTACAGTAAATACCTGCATAACAAAGGGCTTCCAAAAAAGGTTCTGTGAGAGAAGCGCCATTTCCTGGTCATACCCTGTAATTACATGAATGGGTGGAGTTACAGTAAAAAATAGACACGCCCAGGAGAAGGAGGGGGGTCACTCCGGTCACGGGACTTAGCAGGCAGCTGGCTGGAAGGGAGCTGGAAGATGGCTGCCATTCAGCTGGCGTTCAGCTTGAACGGGAACTTTTAAGTTGCTATTACTGTAATTGGTCAAGATGTATAGCAGCATCCACAGCAGGGGTGACACACACACACACACACCACACACACACACACACACACACACGCACACACACACAGCGATTGCAACACGACAGGAGGAAGGCGAGAGACATTATTTATTACATTATTACATTATTTTGGGTGATTAATTAATTAAATAGTTAGTACGTTTTATTTATATAGCACATTTTTACACATGCATGCACTGAAAGTGCTTTACAATGTCAAAAATAAAATATAATAACATTTAAAAATATAAAATAATAACAGCAATAATAATAAAATAATAATTAATTAATAAAACCAATTAATAAAGAGCCGAAATTCCCATCACTACTAAACATTTGGAGTCGCCCACTTAACGATCTCAAACAATCCGTCTAAACATGGCCTATTTTTCAAATTTGCATTTTCCTATTATAAAATATCCTCACTTAATTATTAAGCTTGGCATTCTAATTAAAATCTACTTATTTATGAACTATTTACAGTACTAGCTAATTTTCATCCAATTTTTTATCAGCGCTGGCTAGCCTCCGCGGGCGCATTTTCTCCACGGCGGTGCGCCACGACCGGCTCGGGGGTGAAGGTGGCTCACGGCTCCGGCCGCGAGCTTTACAGCGCCCTTCTTCCCGGACCTCGCCACTTCCCGGGGCTGTGGTTCGAATCGCAATTTATCGCATTTTAGGCCGCAACTATTCAAAAAAAGGCCTGTGAAATCCTGGCGGGACTGATATCATTTCCGGTTATAGACTGACCCCGGCCCCCCATCACAGAAAGGCAAGTTAATGTGGCCCACACCAAAAAAAGTTTGGGGACCCCTGGTATATTGCAATCAGAACACCAAACTTAATGATTGTTGAAACTTCTTCAGTCTTAAAACTTGTAGAATTGTTTGATTTACATTTTTTTGTACTCACATGACAGCACCAGAGGAACTTGGGATCCTTGATTAGAGCCTGCTCTGTCAGCTTCTTATGGAATAGCTCGTAGACTTCTGACTCCAGACACTCCCGCAGCTAAAGCACATAATACAAGAAAACAACCTGAAAATCAATGTCTGAAAGGTACCAAGAACCATGTCAATTTAGACACGTTAACATTGTTTAGTAGTGGAAAGACAAGAATGATTCTTTAAAAGTGCACTCCAAAAATAAAATCAGTTTATTCATGTTTAGTATTCCTCAGTGAGTGCCAACATCTGATGATGTCATATCAATGTCATCACTCAGTTTGGGCTAAGAGACTACAAATCTAGAATAGAGTTGTCACGATACTAAAATGAGTAACCAGGGAAAACGGGGGACGTGACCAAGATGGCGGCTTAGTAGAGAAGCTCCGAACCGGGGATTTCTTTTATTTAAAAAAATACCCTTTCAGACGTTCAACTTATCTTAATTAACGTACAGTGTGGTATGTCAAAGCCTTCTGCGACGCGACAGTGTGAGATTTTTACACGTGGAAGTAAAGCAGCCAAGACAACCAAGCCAACAACTCCGTCGAGTCCGCTAAACTACGCAGATGCTAGCATGGTGAATATAACGGAGGTGCTGAACGAGCTAAAAGCATTACGGTCCGACTTTGGGACAAAGCTTGACAATATCAACACAGGATTGACCGGAATGGCAAATGCTTTGACGGCACTTAAAGGTAAAGTGACGGAGATAAAACAAGATGTTTCGGCCAATACAGCCCGTGTGGAGGAAGCTGAAACTCGCATTGACCAGGCAGAAAGATCAATGGAGAAAGTGGAGACAGCCCTGGAAGTGGCTACCAAACGAATCACTTTCCTTGAGGCCAAAACTGAGAACTTGGAGAACAGGGGAAGGAGAAAGAACCTGCGCATATTTGGCCTAAAAGAGGGAGTAGAGGGAGAACAAACTCTCCTCAACTTTGTTACCGACATGCTGCCGAAATGGCTGGGATCGCCGCCAGGAAAAACTTTCACATTGGAGCGGGTGCATCGCACATTGACCAACAGGAAACCGAATCAAAACAGAGCGGTGCTGGTTCGCTTTCTAAATTTTCAAGAGAAGGAATTTGTATACCGGGAGGCAAGGAAATCAGAAATCAAGCATGACGGTGCCAAGATCACATTCGCTCAGGACCTTTCCGCCGAGACTGTACGCATTCGACGAGAGTTTCACCCGGCCATAAAGCTGTTTGCCGACATGAACGCTTTCCGTGGATTATTATTATTATTACACAACCCCTGCAGAATTAGGGTCCTGTATGAGAAGAAGATTCACATCTTCTCGACACCACGGGATGCTGAAGAATTCTACAAAACCCTCCCACGACAAGCAGCAGCGATAGAGGGGCCAAATGAGTGAGACGAACTGTGATGAACATGTCTCTGATGCTGCCTGTGATGACCAAATGAAAGTAGCCTAGTCTACTTTAGAGGACTGTACTAAGAGAAGCAAAGCAGGTAACATTCGGATGGTAGTTGCGTTGTTTATGGGCTTACACTTTACCTTAGTTGAACTTTATATGTTGAACGCTAATGATAAGCATTATTATTTTTATAAGGGTTACAATACCTTATTACCAGGCTATTGCCACGGTTGACGGATACTGTTGGAGTACTATTTGTTGTGTTCACGTGGATTAGTTGCTCCTCAGTCTGTGGATCAACATCCTTCAAACCCACGTTGATTTAGAGGGAGGGATAGGTATTTCAGAAAGGAAATGCCAGTGTTCAGTAAGGGATTGTTCAAATTAGGTTCAATGTTATGTGTGTGTGTGCGTGTGTGCTTGAAGGTATATGTAAACTTGCATCTCTGTAATAAGGTTTCACCCATTTCATTATTAATATACCAGACAAACCTGAACAATGTAAAAATTGTGTATGGATAAAACCGAACAGGAAAATAACTTGCTAGCTAATATTACGAGTTGGAATGTTAGGGGCCTGGGAAAAATTGCTAAATTAAAACAAGTATTGCACAGGATAAAAGATCTAAAATCAAAGATTATCTTCATACAGGAATCACATATGACCGCAACAGACGTTCCGAGACTAACCAAAAGATGGCTTGGTCAGGTTTTTCATGCCTCCCTCAATAGTCAGGCTAGAGGGGTTGTGATTCTTATACACAAATTGATACCATTCCAATTCATAAAAGTCATCAAGGACCCATACGGGAGATATATTATAGTACAAGGAAATATTCTGTCACAAAAAATAAATCTTATAAATATATATGGACCCAATGATGATAGCCCGTCCTTTTTTGAAAATCTATTCTTAACCATATCTACTCTGGAGGGCCTGTACATTAGGAGGAGACTTTAATTGTACCCTAGATCCAGTTTTAGATAGGTCTACTCAGTTGGACAACACCCATATAAAAACTAGAAAAATACTCCATAACTATATACATGATCTTAGGTTGTATGATATCTGGAGAATTAAAAACCCCAGTAAACGTGAATATTCATGCTATTCTAGTTCATATAAAAGTCATTCTAGAATTGATTATTTCCTAATATCTGAAGAGTTGCAGCCTCAGGTTAAAAAATGCTGGTATAACAGCATTGTAATTAGTGACCATGCAGCAATGTCTATGGAAATTCAATTGGATAAGATTGGGCACTGGCCAATAAGATGGAGATTACAATCATTTTTGTTAAAGGATCCAAACTTTGTCAATATTATAGGAAATTCTATAGACATGTATTTTGAATTAAATAAGAATGAAACAACAGCTAGTATTAGATGGGAAGCTTTCAAAGCCTACACAAGGGGGGAAATTATAAGCTACACCAGTAACAAAAATAAGCAATATAAACAAGAAATACAGTTATTAGAAAAACAAATCAAAAGCATAGAGAGTGAATTCTATCAAGACAAAGATCCCAAAAATTACAAAATCTGACTATTATGAGAGCTAAATATGATAAATTGACTGCTGAAAGAGTAGCTAGAAGTTTAATGTGGACTAAACAAGCATATTATGATCAAGGTGAAAAAGCAGGAAAGCTCCTGGCCTGGCAAATTAAGAAAACACAGGCTGAAAGGGCAATCCGGAGCATAAAGTCAAAAACAGGTAATTTAACACTAGACCCCAAAGAGATAAATGATAACTTTAGAGAATTCTATGAGTTGTTATATAAATCTGAATACAATGGAAATGAAGAGTTTCAAGACACTTTTCTTGACCCGTTACAATTCCAGACATTATCAGAGGAAGATAAAGCAATGCTTGATAATCCACTGACAATAAAGGATCTTGTGGATGCTATAGGAGATTTGAATAGTGGTAAAGCACCTGGGCCAGATGGACTGCCTATAGAATTTTATAAAGAATTTAAAAATAGATGAATACAGCCTCTATTAGATATGTATAATGAATCATATGAACAAGGTATACTCCCAAACTCATTGAGAATAGCCACTATAACTCTTTTATTAAAACCAAATAAATGTCCAACTGAATGTTCTTCTTATAGGGGAATTAGTCTCATGGGATGTGATACCAAGATATTATGTAAGGCTCTTGCCAGAAGACTAGATAAATGTTTACCTAAATTGATAACTGATGACCAACAAGGTTTTGTGAAGGATGGACAAGGCTATCACAACATCAGACGGGTTTTAAATATATTATATGAGAAACATAACACTAAAGACACAGCAATGTTAGCCCTAGATGCACGTCAAGCATTTGACAGAATAGAATGGAACTATCTCCTGGAATTACTCCCAAGATATGGATTGGGTGAATCATTTATCCAATGGATTCGACTATTATATACAAATCCTGCAGCACAAATTTTATCCAATAATAACATTTCAAAACCCTTTAACCTACAGCGATCAACAAGACAAGGGTGCCCTTTGTCACCACTACTATTTACATTAGCAATAGAACCTTTGGCTGTAGCAGTGAGAGCACATGCAGGAATATCAGGCATAAGAATTGGTAGGAGAGACCACCTAATTTCTTTATTTGCAGACGACCTCATATTTTTTTTGACAGATTTAAAGAGTAGCATTCCAAATCTGACAGGGCTGTTGGAGGACTTTGGAAAATTCTCTGGGTACAAAATTAATCATTCTAAATCTGTGTTAATGTTTCTAAATGAGGAAGAGAGGGCAAACCCCACCATAACAACACCATTTACAACAAATACAGAAGGTTTTAAATACTTAGGTGTTAAAATTACACCGGAACTTAACAAAATAATACCAAGATCACATTCGCTCAGGATCAAATTATGATCCCCTGGTAGATGAAGTCACCAAACTATTAGACCGGTGGTCTACTTTACCCATATCCATGATGGGACGAATAAATGTTATAAAAATGACAATTTTGCCAAAATTCCTGTATTTTTTCCAGACACTTCCCCTGCCATTACCAGCAACATTCTTTGATCATGTAGCCAAGTTGTTTAGTCAGTTTATCTGGAACAATAGGAAAGCAAGACTTCGCCTAAAATTACTATATGAGCCTTATGAAAGAGGGGGTCTCCAAGTCCCAAATCTCAAGTGGTACTATATGGCTGCTCAGTTGACATCTGCTGCACATTATTTTTGTTCTTCACCCCCAGCTTGGGTAAGCATTGAACAAGAATCAGTTACAGAGCTGCCCCTACACAGTTATCTGTATTCTTCAGATGAAAAAAGACAAAAAACATACAAAAAATCCTTTCCTAAAAAACACAATTTTAGTGTGGCATGCTGCACACAAACATATGGGAACTTTCCCTGTACTTTCTCAGTTCACCCCTATTTGGGGTAATGAGCAATTCACACCTGGTGCAAAAGATGGGGGGTTTAAATTATGGCATGCAAAAGGCATTCAGAGAGTGCTGGATTTATATACAGATGGAGTGTTACTTACCTTCAATCAGTTATGTGAAAAGTACCAAATTCCTTCAAAACACTTTTTTAAATATCTGCAAATGAAGAATTTCATTTCAGCCAGATACAAGCAGATTTTGAAGGTCCCACCATTATCAAAAATAGAAGAAGTTGCCCTTGGGCGTATGGGAAGGAAACGCTTACTATCTATTTATTATAATTTAATAATATCTACTTCTAAAGAATCAGCAATGGATAGGTTAAATGCCTGGAGAGATGATATGCAAGTAGACATAACTGAAATGGAGTGGAGTGAGGCCTGTTTAAAGGCACAAACACAAACCATGAATACAAGGCTTAAACTTCTCCAATATAAGTGGTTGATGAGGACATACATGACTCCTGTTAAACTTCATTATATGTCTGGTAACATTCCAGATACTTGTACAAAATGTCTAGATAACAGAGGCACTCTTCTTCACTGTCTATGGGAATGCCCAAAGATCCAGAAGTTTTGGAAGGATGTTATAAATTGTCTGTCAGAAGTCTTTTATATTAATATACCACTAAGTGCTAAGCTATGTGTTCTCGGGATTTATCCATTGGACTTCATACAAATGCGGAGACAGATTAAGCTGCTGGACTTTGGACTTCTACAAGCCAGGAGTGATTGCACTTAATTGGAAGAGTGCAGATGCACCTTTTATGAAACAATGGATAAAGGAACTATCGGAGTGCCTTGGACTGGAAAGACTAACATATATTACTAAAGGAAAACAGAAAGAGTTTGTGCATCTCTGGGAGCCATATATGAGCATTGTAGAATCTGGAATGTAAATTTATTTATTTATTTACTTTTCTTTTGTGTGTATATTTAAATGTTTTTTAAGGGTGACCCTCATTACATTTTATTTTATTTTGTTTGTTTTTTTCTTTCTTGCTTTGATTTGGCAAACCTATACATTAATATTGTGCAAGTTTGTGTGTGTGTGTGTGCGTGAGTGATTGTTGTTGGTTCTGTTTGTGAAGTGTTGCAGTAGTGTAATTGTTCTGTAATTCTAATAAAACCAATAAATATATTTTGGATAAAATGAGTAACTACGATACTATACCAGACAAAGTATCGCGGTTCCGGGTATTATCCCGATACTGCGGCCTTTTTAAATTAATATTATTTTTATAAACTGCAATGTATTTGTACAAGTTAGTTTGAAACAACAAAGTTTGTTTTTTAAGCTAAATTAGTGTTGCCACTGACAGAGACGCCACGGCAGACTCGCTGCTCGGGCCCGGTGCTTCTGCCACGGTGAGTGTGTTGTCTCGTGTCTGGGCGAGACAGAACTTTAGCTTGTTGTTTGTTTTTAAGCGAGTTTCTATCAAAGCTGAGCTGTCTTCATAGAGTCCATGCTTGCCGGCAGAAACACACGAACAGCCAATCAGCAACAGATGGGCGGACCCAGCGTGCGGAAACAGCCTATCATATCCCTGGACGTCACCAGTAACAGGCAAACAGCCAATCATTCAGCAGCTGTGTAGTTCGGTTGCGGTTCCATGTTGGTTTGTTTACAAAGGAGTAGCATGGAGTGAGAAGCCGGGAGGAGAGCAGAGGCGGCCGCTATGTAGCGGAGACTGGCACCGGTAGCATAGTAATCCACGGCAGTACCGTCGTGTAAAATTTCTAGTATAGTAGCGACGGTTATGATTTGGCACCGCGGGGTACCATGTATACCGTGGGTATCGTGCAACTCTAATCTAGAACAGAATTCATATGTTCTGATGTGATGTTTGAAAGATGTGGTTATTCACCACTTTCATCCAGATGTATTATGAGAAGTGTAGGATCAGGTGTTTTTGACAGCATCTGCTGCTTCCATTTTGAATTCTTCTTCTCTGTCATTTGAAAAAAGTTTAAGAATATTAGACAATTAGACAAGTTTAAGAATATTAAAGCAACTGATGATATTTTTAGAGCATACAGATGTCATTAACACATATATTGGACTGTGAGTGTGAGTTATCACCTCACTCCCTCATTACTTCCACGTTATATCTGCTTTCCTACCTGGATGTCCAGTGTGGAGAAGTAGCTGTTGAGGTGTTCGGGGTCATTGATGTCAGGCTCCCAGCAGACTGGACACACCATGTCTCTGATGTGTTTGTCCCTCACTGCGATGGTAAAGTGTTGCTGGAAACAACCACAACACACCGAACACTGGCACGAAGTCAAAGACTGCATCTGAGAGAGGAGAGGATGTGAAAGTAGAAAGCAGGAAATTACTTCAAATTGTGCTTCAACACGGTGAAGCTCATGTAAAGATTGGCTGTGTCAGTACCTTGCTGTGGGGGAAGACGGAAAGGCAGATAGGACACTCTTTAGCCAGCACTCTCTTGATAAACTCCCTGTCGTGGGACTCTCGTACAGCCTGCACTACATCTTCCAGTGAGTAGGGGGCGTTGTGCTCCAGAAGGAGAGACAATGCCACCTCACAGCGACCCCAGCTAGGAAGATCGTACACTGCTAGTAACCTCCGACATATATGCTGGAAAAAAGAAAGAATTTCTAAATATCAGGCTGATAACAGAATTAAGACTGCTGGTGAGTGAACCAGCTCTGATGTTAATGCTCTCACCTGTTTGTCAGGGTGATGGACGTCTACAGGAGGTTCAGGCTTGTCACTCCAAATGCGCTTGTGGAAGGCTTCAAGGAGGGGTCGCTGCAGCAGGGCCAAGGCCCCTCTTACCTCACCGCCACTCTGCCTCAAAATCTCATGACAGCGAGCTTCATCACTGAAACCCAGTGCACACAGCTCCTTTACCTGAGAGGGGTGGGGCCAAGAAAAACACCATGTCTAGACAAAAGAAAGACATTGTAAACAGTTTGATGGAGACATATTTGTCACCTTGGCAACTCTGTCTCTCAGGGCTTGTCGAGATGCTCTCTCAGTGTCACCCCCTGCTGTCAGCCAGGACTGCTTGGCCTCTGTTCTGGACAGCTGCACCACACTTTCTGTTTCTGCAGGGTCTACCACTTTCCCAACATCCTCAGCAGGCACTTCACATGACCTGGTCTGTGTTAGAGGAAGGTCAATGACAGATTTGTCAGGATGAAACAGCCTTTGATTAATGCTGAGAGAAGCATACTGACTGTGTGCCCTGTTGTCTGAAGTAAGGATGTTGCCACAGACATCCTGATCTGGTCTAACAGCAGAGGAAGCTCCGACTTTAACCACTTGCAGGGCGTGATGCTGCTGTCCCTGGAGACCCGCATGCTTGTGTACACCTCCTCTGGACTCACTCCTTTCTTTTCCCCATCCTGATAAAGACAGAACACAGACACACTAGAATGCAGACACTAGATGTATTCCAGATCCAAGAATAATGACAAGTGAGAAAAGTAACTTGCTCTAATCAGTTGAATTAGCTTCAGTCCCTCCTCCTTCATCAACCTCTGCCTCCAGGAGTCTAGGTCTTCAGATGCGGGCTCTTTGGGTTTGATTGGCAACGCGGGCACCCGTCTGACAGGAGAGGGAGGGCGTAGCTTCACAGGCAGGGGTGCTGGCTCTGGACGAGCCAGGTCACACATCTCACACACTGTGGCAGGAGAGTAGTTCAGATAGGTACAGAACTGACACACCCACTGGAGAGAGAGAGAGAAAGAGAGAGAGAGAAAACATTATCTATTGTGATTGACTGAGTAATCTAGAGTGACATGTTAAAAGTTTCAACATTTACACACTACACGTGTAAGTTGGGACATGATGTGTTTCCATCCAAATGTGACTGAATTTCAACTAATTCAGTAAAAAGAAATGGAAACGCTTATTTTAGATCCACTACATCAATCTAGTAGGAGCACTAGTTGGTTCATGAGGTAAGCAGAAGGTGCAGAACACAGAAGAACACAAATTCTCCTGTTGGAAAACCAGAACAGCACAACATATGACGTCATTACTGTTTCACACTTGATTGGACAATGTAGAAAGTTTGTTTCATGTAACACTGTGAGGAAGGTTAAATTAATGTGTGGAAACACAACAAAACAGAAAACACAACAACAAAACAAAAAACACAACAACAAAACAGAAAACACAACAAAACAGAAAATTAAATCAATCAAATCAATTTTATTTGTATATCCTGAAGTCACAAAGACACATTTATTACATTTGCCTCTGAGGGCTTTACAATCTGTACAGGGAGTGACACCCTCTGTCCTTAGACCCTCGGTTCCAGTGAGGAAAAACTTGCACACAAAAAAACAAACAAAAAACAACAACACAAAGCACAACAAAACAGCAACAACAAGGACATTAACCAAACCGGAAAAGGTAGGTACCCTTGGGAAACATGAATCATCGCTGATTGGACTGGTCCATTCTTTGAACCGGAAGGACATGGTTTACACGTTTTCAAAATATAAGTGCCGCCAGTGACAGTGTATGCGCTGCTATTAAAGAATATTTTGCAGTAGGGGCTGGCTCAATTTGTGGCAGCGGCAGCTAGTAGTGGCCTCAGCTCCCACTGACCTGCCGCAGCAGTTGCCGGTTTCTGGGGCAGCTGCCACTGACTGCTGCTGGCATGGGCATCCGTTTTTTATTTTTATTTCCATTACGTGGTTTCTGCATTAATTTTTAAGGTTTTCTTAACTAATCTCTCAGCCACTATGGCGCAGCTGCCACTGACCTGCCAACTACTGCTACTTTGATAATCTGTTTTAATTTTGTTGTATTAGACTCGATGGAAGCTGCCAGTGTCTGGGGCAGCTGCCACTGACATGCTGCTGTGCGTGTGCGTGTGAGAGGTAGGCAACTAAATAAAGTGTGAAGCACATTTTTAATTTAAAGAATAAATATGTGAACGGTTGCTAGATTTGATATGACACTTTATGACATAAGTGGTATGAATTGAATGCTTTAACTGTTATAACATTACCTTTTATGCTGGAGCATTTTAAGTTGATTTTAAGATGGGATATTTAGATTAGCTTCCATACCTGACAACCCATTGGGGCGTCAACTCAGACACCAAAAGGGGGTGACTCCCCATACACCGATGTAATAGTAAATTCAATGTCTTTGTTTCAATTACTGGAGACGCACAACCTCCCCCCTTCTTTACACAGGACACCAGCTTTTGTCTCTGTAAATAGTGATGCATACCTTTCCCCCTCCTTAACATAAGGCACCAGCTCCTTTTGTCTTTGTAAATTCTGATGCCTAGACTCAACTTTGCACCTGAATACAAGATCCTGCAGGATACTTCAAGAAAAAAGCATAGCAACAGTGGGTTGGCTTCCGGTTCAAAGGACGGACCAGTCCAATCAGTGACGATTCATGCCCGAGGGAACTTACCTTTTCCGGTTTGGTTAATGTTATTGTCGTTTCTGTTTTGTTGTTGTGTTTTCTGATTTGCCGTTGTGTTTTCTGTTTTGTTGTTCTGTTTTTTGATTTGTTGTTGTGTTTTCTGATTTGCCATTGTGTTTTTTGTTTTGTTGTTGTGTTTTCTGATTTGCCTTTGTGTTTTTTGATTTGTTGTTGTGTGTAGTAATTTGTTGTTGTGTTTTCTGTTTTATTGTTGTGTTTTCTGAATTACTGTTGTGTTTTTGTATTGTTGTTGTTTTGCTGTTGTGTTTTCTGTTTTGCTGTTGTGTTTTCTGTTTTGTTGCTGTGTTTAGTAATTTGTCGTTGTGCTTTTTGTTTTGTTGTGTTTTCTGATTTGCTGTTGTATTTCCTGTTTTTGTTGTTGTGTTTTTTTTATATGTTGTTGTGTTTTTTGATTTGCCATTGTGATTTGCACTTCAGGGCCACCATGCAGTCATAATTAATCTAAAATGACCAAAAAGTGAAAAACACAACAATGACATCATGACTTTTTTCTTGCCTGATAAACATCTGGAGACTGAATCATTGCAGCAATAAAATAATATGCATGTTGAGACAGCGTGCAGGGGGTTGTTCTTTGTAAACTCTAAACAGTCCAAATGAAGGTTTAACAACAAGTACTCAGTCACTGTGTTAGTCCTTCGAGGAACCTGAAGAAGCTGGTCAGTAGAGAGCTTTAAAGAGTGTTCCATGTGTTTAACCTGTCAAAAGACATCAACACAGATCAGCTGATTCACGATTCATTTCCTGTTACTGCAGAATTCAGTATCACTCTGTGGCTAGCTCTAGCTCTGAAGGCGATTTAAGAAATGCATACAAGGCTTTGTTTAATACTTGATTCTGTATTAAACAAAGTCAGTTACAGCATTCTACAGCTATGAATGACAGATGTATACTATAAATGACATGTATACTATGAATGACAGACCGTTGCTAGGGATGCAGTAAAATACAGTACAATACAGTGTATCACAGTCATTGCTTCTTCCCAGGATGGAAGCCTTTCTGATTACATTGTTTGCATTCCCATAATATTATGATGCTTTTCTTCTAATGAACAGATTTAATAAGTGTATTATCTATGATACCTGACTGACTCATCTGGTTCAAACCTGTTGGTATGTTGGGACTGAACACTAGCATTCCTTTATCAAACAAAGGTTCATCTTCAACATCTAATTCACAGACATTCCAAAGCCATTTATTAAAAATGGCCATCTAACTCATCTGTGGGTGTGAATCAAATTAAACAAAGAAAGATGATACAAGTATAATTAATTTGCTCTTAAATTTAGACTTGATTTGAAGCAACAAGCTCTGTGAGGCTGTACTCAGGCACAGTAGTAATCTAAATGTCCCTTGTGTCAGATAGAGGGGGCTTTGTTTGCAGGATATTATATTCATAATTCAGTTTTTCTTTGTGTATAATCATCAGAAAATAAGAATCTTTATGTTTTTGTTAGCTTAGAATGAGACTTTTATATCTACAGACAGACACTGGGTCATTTTACACAGTCCAACCTCCATGTTTGTACAGTAACCCAGAATGGACTAACTGACAACTAACTAACTGACTAAACTAACACTGCCTTTAGATAGGGCCTTTCACATGTTTAGTACTTTAGATAGGAAGGAAAGAATGAGGTGAGGGGGTTGCAATCAGCTAATTGCTCCACATTGCTCCACACTGCACAGCACCAAATGTAAAGAACAGCTGAGGTTGACACGCTGACAGTTTGACTGACGAAAAGTCAGAGGCTCACCAGCGTTTGATCCTTAGACAAACATGAATCAAATTACTGCACAAGGCAACCAACCAGGAAGAAATTCAGATATTTCACACACTCTTTTTTCACATCTCTCTCTCTGTCAGGAGCTGTGGTGATCCGTGGTGATGATGCCTATGGTTAGGATCTACACACACACATACACACACAATACCAACAGTTAACTGACCTGGCTGTCAGGGTCACCCGGCATGCCCAGTACAGGTGCAGGTGGTCTGGGGGGGTTGATGGGTGGGTGTGATGGGGTCACTGGAGGTCGAGTGGCCAAACGAGGTCTTTCACACACCTCACACAGAATACTGTTAGCTGCATTCACCATGGTACAGCTCTTACACTGCCACTCTAAGAAACACATTCACAGACAGACAGACAGACAGACACACTTTATTCAGTTCACTCTATTCACATTATTATCATTTATCAATGTCATACCTGTGTTTCACATTAAGTCCACTTTGCCATTCCTTTAAATTTGCTTTTAGCTAACCTAAGAACATTCTCCAATGTGACAGCAGAGCAGTAAGTCAAGAGTAGTTATAGATTTATAGATTTCTCTGTCACAGAGGAAACTAGAGAGGACTGTAGTAGAATAAAGGAGAAGGGATCACTGGGATAATGGAAGACAACACAGACCGGTGCTGGTGGCAGGCTGAGATTCATGTGCTTTTGAGCCGATTGTTTCCAAGCGGGGGCACTCACACTCCTCGCACAGCACATCCTGGACAGAGTTGACTTTAGTGCAGTGAAGGCAACGCCAAGTGGAAGAACTAAACCAGGGAAAGAGAGGCTGTTATACTGTTGTATCAATACGTAGAAATAGAATATACATCCATAAATGTTCATTTGATACTCTTCTCATATATAAAATGATCAGCTGTAAGTTTGATTAGAAACTCCAGCATTTGATTGGCTGAGCTTGCTTAGAACAATACAAACACCCAAGAGAGGCACAGTTCTGGCAGCTCAGTTAGCCAGCCGTTAGCAATTGTATTTGATTTTCCTCTATTCTGCACTGAATGAATGGTGTCATTAAATCTCCTGTCTAACCCAGGGGAAGGAGGAAAGGATGTGAGCACTTGAGTCAGCATCTGCTGAGAGCTTTAACTCCAGTTAAAGATGAATGTTTAGTGAAGAATCCTGGAGTGAACTGTTACCTGATACTGACCGACAAGGAGTGAGATCCTGACCTGTGACTGGTCCTGTTTTGGGATGATGAAGATGACGACGACGACAACGACGAAGATGATGACAATCTGACAGCTGTTCGACGGTGGTTGGCTCTCTCAGGGTAGGAGTGGTACAGTCTGTCACATTCTGAGCAGAGCCCCTGGAGGCAGGTGAGGCAGTGGGCAGAGACCCGGAATATTTCACAGATAGTGCAGTTCTCTGAAACAGAGAGAGCAGGACACTGAACCAAACATCTGTACTCATTCAACAACACAACATCTGTGAGTAACTGTAATCAGATTGTTTGCCGGGGAGTAAAGGGTGGAATTAAACACTGGACTTTTGGAGAGTAACTGCATTCCTGCATGCTGAGCAGTCAATACTCTAGCTCAAGTTCAAGTTCAAGTTCAAGTTTGCTTTGCTTTATTGTCAAAACTGCAAATGTACAAGACATACACAGAATTGAAATTACGTTCCTCCTGTCCAAATGTAAATATGTAAACATATATGTAAAATAAAATAAAATAAAATAAAATAAAATAAAATAAAATATGAAATAAAAATATAAAAAAAAAATATATACAATATATACAAGCTGCAGTAGTTTCCTGTGGTTAGATAGCACAGTAGTTCCTGAAGGGACCCTTCCATCACTAACTAAATGACATATTCTATGGATATTTTAGATAATATTAAATGCATATAAATACCAGAACAGAGCAGATGAAAAACCTCCTGCATAATTACAGGAAGTTTGTGTCAAATAAGCCACTTGGATGAATTTTATTTATTTATTTAATATAATTATTTCCTTTGAATATTTCATCAGATATTTTAAGAACTTTTGATATAATTCTCTGCATTATTTTTTTTTTTTTTACAATCATACTTCATAGGCATATTTTTTTTCTGATGCGTGGCCTATGTTCCTGTTCATGTTCTTTTCTAATGTAGGACAATGTTGTCTAGCACAGAGTGTAGACTCTGTTATGTTCATGCTGATCTGAATTAATAATCTAAATTTTAGAAATTACTATTTCATTTAGGTTTCCTCACAGGAATTAATAAAATGCTGAGATACAGGCCATGTGGAGTACACACTGACTCAAGGATGACTTTAATAAAAGAATATGAATCAATGGGTTTACTTCATTCTTCAGTTGGTAACTGCCATCTGAACAGAGTAGAAACAATACAAAAGTAAAACAATACCAAAAATATCAGAGACCAACATTCAATTTGAAACAGAAACAGAATCAGTTGTTTAAGATGATATTTACAATGCTCATTCTATAATCTATAATTTTCATAATTACCAGCATAAAATAATGAACTATTCCCAATACATTTGGTCACATAACTAAAACAATTAGTAACCGAATGTACATTCATGGTATAACCTCTCTCATTCGTCCTCTTCGTTAGTGAGTCAACTGCAGTGCTGCTAACATATAAATAAACCATTAGGATTCAACTCAAAGAAATCAGAAATCAGTGAGATCAGTCAGGATTGGATTTGACATGTTTTGACAGGTAAGCTAAGGCCAACTCGACCCTGTCAAGGACACAAAGCGAGCACAAATGCTGCTAACAAAAAACCACATCAACTTTAGACTAAACACAAAGTCTACATAACTGTGCAAACTGTATGAATGCTTCACTGGAATCACAGTCGGCCATCAGTGGCTTTAGTCTATTCAGGTGTCAGCTGCCAACTAAAGAATGCAGTGCCAGTGCACAGCTGCATATCCCTGCAGGTGGCCTCATGCCTTTTATACTAAAAATAGAACTGCTAGCAACTTAATGGAAATGTCTGAAAAAATGCAAAATAAACACATTTATCTAACTGGGCAATCCCATATACATGTCCCCTGTGCCACACTAGCTCAATAGGCACTGCTGTAACTTAAACTGTATTTGTTTTTTGGAAAAGTTGGCATCCCCCCTGGTGGAAAAATTGTCAAAATCATCCCTCTTCTAAAATGGTCATCCCTACTTCCATCCCTTGTGGCATTTTATCAATGCATGTGAAAATTACTTATATTTAACACTGGAAATAGAATTACCATTCGACATTTAGGGGGGCTTTATGATAATCAATCTATTACCTATGACAGCGGTTTTCAAAGTGAGAAAAACGCTGTCGCCGTTGACGCGCTAGCAATTAGCATTAGCCACTAAGAATTATATACATGCTGATTGCTAACATGCTAATGCTAATGTTAATTGCTAGCGCGTCATCGCTATCTGCTCCTGTGTCTAAATAAACATAAACAATAAAAAACAAAAAAAAGGTGTGCTTTTTGAATACAGACCCCGGCAACAGCCCACTCGTCACTCTCAACACAGGGTTCCCGCGGGTCCTTAAAAAGTCTTAAAATGTCTTAAATAAAATCCGGATAATTAAGGTCTTAAATTGTCTTAAATTTACTGTAAATTTGCTGTAGGTATTTAATTTCCAAGCGGTGTGTTTAATGCCAATCGCGAAGCACTGTGGCCTGCCGCCGTAAAATTCTAAGTATTTTTTTTAATTAACATACCGTGCAGTAATAGGAGACTTCGCGATTAATAGATGTTATACGGTACGTACCGTCAGCATCGCTGACGTCAGGCTGCGTGTCACTGTCATAGTTGTTGAGGTTAGCGGAAAGATGCAGCAGGGGCTGGCTCAATTCGTGGCAGCGGCAGCTAGTAGTGGCATTTCTGGTGGCAGCCTGAGCCTGGGCCGCGGCAGCTGCCAGTATCAGAGGCAGCTGCCTCTGCCTTAGCGGTGTCTGAGGCAGCTGACACGGACCTGCCGCAGCATTTGCTGGTGTTATGGGCATCTGTTTTTAATTTTATTTTATAAAACAGTCGTCAGAGTTGTATTAGCCTCGTTGGTAATAGCTAGTTGGTATGCAGTTAGTTCTGCATTAATTTACGAGGTTTTAATTAATCTCTCAACTGCTGCGTGTGTATGTGTGTGTCACGACAGTTACTGCTCTTATGGGCATTTGACCTGCCGCTGTGTGTGTGTGTGTGTGTGTGCCACCGCTTTAGCGGTACCTGAGGCAGCTGCCACGGACCTGCTGTGTGTGTGTGTGTCTGTGTGTGTGTGTGTGTGTGTGTGTGTGTGTGTGTGTGTGTCACGACAGTTGCCGGTATCTGAGGCAGCTGCCATCGCCTTAGTGGCAGGTCCGAGGCAGCTGCCACCGCTTTAGCGGCACCTGAGGCAGCTGCTGTGAACCTGTTGTGTGTGTGTGTGTGTGTGTGCCACCGCTTCAGCGGTACCTAAGGCAGCTGCCGCGGACCTGCTGTGTGTGTGTGTGTGTGTGTGTGCCACCGCTTTAGCCGTACCTGAGGCAGCTGCCGTGGACCTGCTGTGTGTGTGTGTGTGTGTGTGTGTGTGTGTGTGTGTGTGTGTGTGTGTGTGTGCCACCGCTTTAGCCGTACCTGAGGCAGCTGCCGCAGGACCTGCTGTGTGTGTGTGTGTGTGTGTGCCACCGCTTTAGCAGGCAGCTGCCACGGACCGGCTGTGTGTGTCAAGGCAGTTGCTGCTCTTATGGGCATTTGTTTTTATTTTATAAAATTGTATTAGATTACATTTCATAACATTTCTTTTACGTGAGTTCCGCATTAGCTGACCTGCCGCTGTGTGTGTGTGACGTAGGCAACTAAATAAAGTGTGATACACATTGTCAATTTAAAGAAATATTTGAATGGTTGCTAGATTTGTGTTTTTCCTGTCACTTTGGAGAATGGAATGCTTAACCCTGAATAAAAAGTTCATTCAAAAGTGCAATGTTTTGTGTCGCTTGTGGGGTCATTTGTTTTCACTTCATCTATAAAAACTAAAAATGACCATCAAAACTGTTTAGAAACAACACCTATCATGGGATATGACACTTTATGACATAAGTGGTATGAACTGAATGCTTTAAATCTTATAACATTAACTTTTAAGCTGGAACATTTTAGGTTGATTTTAAGATCGTATACTTAAATGAGCTTCTATACCTGACAACCTATTGGGGCGTCAACTTAGACACCGAAAGGGGGTGACTGCCCACCTACTTGTCAGTCGGAGTAGCCCTTGGGACATTTAACAGCTTACATCTCTTTGCCATTGCAAGCTCAAGATATACCTTAACAACTGGGGAGATATTGGTAAGTAATCATATTTACTCGGACGAGTTTCTTCGTATTTAAAAAGCATCTGTTAATTTTATTAATTTGAAATTACATGGTTGTAATGTAATGTAATCAGTGTAGTTGTTCTGCCCTCTGGTGAAAGTTGTGGTCTGCCCTTTAATTAATTCATGTTATGTTAAAAATGTTTAAATACCATTTACAGCTAAGAAAAAGGTGATAATATTACATTGCTTACATCGTTTCATTCATGCTCTTATTTTGAAGGCGTCTGAGAAATACGCTAGGTATTATGGGACAGACGAGTTAAGCTCTGACGACTGATGAAAGTTTTCCTAGCGTCTTAAACTCCGTCTTGACACCCTCGTAAGCAATGGCTTTTTACTCAGAGTGTTTCACCTGTCATGTTTGGAAATAAAGGAGCAAGGCGCTCGCTTCCTGGCTCGTGAAAAATGAGTTTGGCTTGCTGTTTACCTATGTTTACATACTGGACGTATAACACATAGTGAGAACAGTACAGTAAAAAGCCAGCATCAGAGGGTGAAAAGAGGAAAATACAAGACACAGCCATGGACTCTAACCGTAAAACCAGTGCAAGAGAAAATATAGCTTCATCAGAAGTCAGCTGTTCAGCCTCCGCAAAGTCTTCGGTCAAGGCTGCATCCAAGACTAGCTCTCAACGTTCATCTTCTTCAAAATACACCTCTCAGCGCTCATCTTCTACGAGGTCTTCTGTGATTGAGGCAGCAGCCAGAGCCAGAGCCTCAGCTGAAGCTGCACTTGCTAAGGCAGCCTATGTTAAGAAACAGCAAGAAATTAAGAAGGAATCAGCCAGGTTAGACCTAGAAAAAGCCACACTACAAGCCAAAATAGAAGTCTTGGAGAGTGAGAAAGAAGCAGCAGCCGCACGGGCAAAAGCTGAGATCCTAGAAGCAGCTGCAGCTATTGAAAATGATGACATTCACAGTGTGAGAAGCACAATCCCACCCCAAGTGGTCCAACAGAGAACAGAAGAGTATGTGCAAACACAGTTCAACACTCAAAGCTTAGCTCCCCTTCACAACGCACTCTTACATTATGAGGAAAATCCCACTCTTAAGACATCGCCCATGGTTGCAGGAAAACATCAACATGCAACGTCTTTACGCCCTCAGTGGTAAGGCACACACACACAGTTCATCACATGCCCCCTCCTAGCTCACCAAATCGCCCAGTAAAGCAAGATGTAACCAACCACTCACCTTCTCCAAGCCCACCAGATAACCAGCAAAGACAGTACAATCAGCATTCCCCTCATCATGTTACCCTCCCACCAATGATAGACTTTGCCAAGTTCCTCGCACGCAGAGTTGGTGACTACAGGTCTCTCAAAATTTGATGACACACCAGAAAGCTTCAGAGCATGGCAATTATCATTTCTGAATGCAACACGGGACATAGGGCTCACATACGGTGAACAGTTGGATCTCCTAGTCAAGTGGCTCGGCAAAGAGTCTTCTGAGCACATCAAGAGGATCCGTGCTGCTCACGCCACCAACCCCCAAGTTGCTCTCGAGTTGTCCTGGAACAGACTTGAAGAATGCTACGCTACACCAGAAATTGTGGAAAATGCCCTATTCAAGAGACTTGACAGTTTTCCCTGTCCATCTCCCAGAGACAACACAAAACTCAGAGAACTCAGTGATCTTCTCTTGGAGCTCCTAGCAGCAAAAAATGAGGGATACCTTCCGGGTCTCGCCAATCTCGATACTCCTCGTGGGATAAAGCCCATAGTCAAGAAGCTGCCTGCAGGTCTACGGGACAAGTGGCTTTTTGCCGGCTCTCATTACAAAGAAGAGCACAGAGTGACTTTCCCCCCTTTTTCATTCTTTGTTGACTTTGTCTATGGCCAGGCTAAGGCAAGAAATGACCCAAGCTTTATCCTGTCAAACAGCAGCCAGCCTCAAAACAAAGGTGAGAAAATCCCATTTAGACACATTGGAAACAAAACTGTATCTGTGTACAAGACAGATTTTACTGCAACCACTGATACAAGCACCAAAGACACAGATCTGTCTCGTTACTGCCCTATTCACAAGAAAACCCATCCTCTGGCTAAATGTAGAGCCTTTAGAATGAAAACATTGTCAGAACGAAGAAACATCCTAAAAGAACACAAACGCTGCTTCAAGTGCTGCTCCCCAAACCATTTGGCTAAGAATTGCCAAGCCACGCTGAAATGTAGTGAGTGCAAAAGTGAAAGACACTGCTCTGCAATGCACCATGACACCTCTCAACCACATTGCCCATCACCTAGGCCTGATTCAGATACAGCGTCACAAGATGGCAATCCAATCGAGATGACATCACGGTGCACTGACGTCCGTGGTCAAGCCAGCAACATACCTCGATCCCGTTCCAAGGTGTGCTTAGTGAGGGTCTTTCCTCGTGGTCAGTCAGAACGTTCTGTTAAGATGTACGTTATCCTTGACGACCAGAGCAACCGTTCACTTGCTCGTTCTGAGTTCTTTCACCTGTTTGGGATCAAAGGCAGTCCGTCACCATATCTGATGAGGACATGTTCCGGTGCAACTGGGATGACTGGCAGGAGAGCAACAGGCTTCCAGATTGAGGCAGTACATGGAGGTGTATGCTTGGATCTCCCACCTCTCATTGAATGCAATGAAATGATGACCAACAAATCTGAAATCCCAACACCAAAGGGTCGCTCTCGCGCATGCTCACTTAAAACACCTTGCCCCATACATTCCCAAGCTGGATCCCAAAGCTCAAATGACGATCTTACTGGGAAGAGACATGATTTGAGTGCACAAAGTGAGACAGCAAGTGAACGGGCCCCACGATGCACCTTTTGCTCAACACCTCGACTTAGGCTGGGTAGTTGTGGGTGAAGTTTGCATCGACAACGCTCACAAGCCAAATGTGAGTGTCTTCAAGACTCATATTCTTCAAAATGGTCGCCCATCCCTCTTCACTTCTTGTCATAACAGCATCGATGTAAAGGAGAAACCAAGCTATGACGGGGAGCATAGAAATAACCACTCTACATGCATTACATTACATTACATTACATTACATTACATTACATTGCATTTAGCAGACGCTTTTATCCAAAGCGACTTACAGAGGAGCATGCACATCAAAGCCTGCACAAACTGAAGACGAGCTTGGGCTCAAGGTGTTTGAACGTACAGAGGACGACAACAAGCATGCCATGTCCTTTGAGGATGAAACCTTTCTGAAAATCATGGAGGTAGAAGTCCATCAGGATGAAATGAACAACTGGGTTGCCCCCTTGCCGTTTCGATCACTTCGTCTCCCACTCCCAAACAATAGGGAGCAAGCATTATCCCGTCTGAGTTCTTTAAAGCGCACCCTGAATAAGAACCCTGAGATGAAGCAGCAGTTCACCTCCTTCATGGAAAAGCTGTTTGAGAATAAGCATGCAGAGAGTGCACCATCTGTCAGTGAGAAACATGAATGCTGGTATCTGCCCACTTTCGGGGTTTATCACCCCCAGAAGCCAGGACAAATACGAGTTGTGTTCGACTCAAGTGCCCAGCAACATGGCGTATCACTCAACTCAGTCTTGCTGACAGGTCCCGACCTTTATAACACTCTCCTAGGCGTACTGCTACGATTCAGGAAGGAAGTTGTCGCAGTTAGCGCCGACATCCAGCAAATGTTTTATGGATTCCTAGTGAAACCTGACCACAGAGACTATTTGAGATTCCTATGGCATAAAGATAATGACCTGTCCAACGAAGTACAAGAGTATCGCATGGGTGTGCATGTCTTTGGCAGTAGTCCATCCCCAGCAGTCGCGATCTATTGCCTCCGAAGAGCAGCTCAAAAAGGTAAGCCAAAGTTTGAAACAGACACAAGACAGTTTGTTGAAAGACATTTCTATGTGGATGATGGACTGATATCACTTCCCACAGAGCCCGCAGTCATAGATCTGCTGAAACGTACTTGTGCATCACTTGCAAAGTCAAACCTGAAACTTCACAAAATCGCATCGAACAGTGTTGCTGTGATGCAAGCTTTCGAGCCTGAGGAACTGGCTACAGGCATCAGAGACTTAGGTCTTGACAATGAGACTCTGCCAACCCAAAGGAGCCTGGGCTTATGCTGGGACATAAAAACAGACACCTTCACTTTCAAAGTAGCCGTCGCCGACAAGCCATACACCCGTCGAGGGGTGCTTTCTATCATCAACAGCATCTTTGATCCCTTAGGACTTGCAGCACCAGTGACAGTTAGAGGCAGATCGTTGTTGCGACAACTCTCCATTGGAGTTCAAGACTGGGATGCTCCTCTTCTTGATGAGCGCATGAGCCAATGGGAGACTTGGAAAGCATCACTCCAGGAGCTAAGCAGTCTTCACGTACCTCGTTGCTATGTACCAACATCACTCTCAGCATCCACGTACACTGAGCTATGTGTCTTCTCTGACGCATCAAACTGGGCCATAAGTGCAGTGGCGTACTTACGAGCTGTCACCGAAGAAGGTCACTGTGAAGTTGGATTTGTGCTTGGAAAAGCAAAACTTGCACCACAGCCAGAGCCCACAATTCCACGTCTTGAACTGTGTGGAGCCGTTTTGGCGGTCGAGATGGCAGAGCTCATCTTAGATGAAATGGATCACAAACCAAATGTTGTAAGGTTCTATTGTGACAGCCGAGTCATTCTTGGTTACATCTACAATGACTCTAAGCGCTTTTTTGTGTATGTGCATAATCGCGTGCACCGGATTCGCCAGACAACATCTCCTGAGCAGTGGAACTATGTCTCCTCAGAGCAAAATCCAGCAGATCTAGCCACCAGATCTGTACCTGCATCACAGATCATGGGCACCATGTGGTTCAAGGGACCTGACTTCCTTTACAAACCTCCGAAACCTAAAGTGCATGAGAACTTTGAACTTGTAGACCCAGAAGTGGATGTGGAAGTGAGACGACAAGTGATTGCTCTTGCTACATGCACTGAAAGCAAGAAACTTACTTCAGAGCGTTTCCAGCGCTTTTCAACCTGGAATTCTCTACTGAGAGCTGTCTCCTTGTTGATTCACCAAGCACGCTCTCACAGGTCAGCTGGCTCAAGCGACACACCACAGCACACATGCAAAGGGTGGTATCGATGCGGCAGGCCTTACACTCCTACAGAACTTGCAGCCGCCAAGAGGCTAATCCTTGAGACTGTTCAAAGAGATGCATTTCCTGATGAGTACGGTGCTCTGAAAGCAAAAAAGGAAATCCCTAGTTCAAGCTCACTCCTGAATTTTAGATCCATACATGAGTGACGGTCTGTTAAGGGTCGGAGGATGTCTCAGACATGCCTCTCTTGAGTCAGAGATAAAATATCCCATCCTCCTCCCTAAGCAAAATCATGTAACTAAGTTGCTTGCAAGACATTATCACAACGAAGTAAGACACCAGGGAACGCAGTTCACAGAGGGAGCTATTAGAGCAGCGGGACTGTGGGTCGTCGCCGGAAAGAGGCTAATTTAATCTATAATCCATCACTGTGTAACATGCCGCAAGCTCAGAGGGAAGGTAAAAGTCCAAAAGATGGCTGACCTACCTCCAGAATGACTTGACACATCTCCACCTTTCTCTTATGTTGGGTTGGATGTTTTTAGACCGTGGACAGTTGTCACCCGACGCACACGAGGTGGTGCGGCTCAAAGCAAAAGGTGGGCTGTTTTTTTTACTTGTATGAGTACCAGAGGTGTACACATTGAAATCATTATGTCTCTGGATACCAGCAGCTGCATAAATGCATTGCGAAGATTCTTTGCAGCTAGAGGCCCAGCGAAACAGCTCCGGTCAGACAGGGGCACCAACTTCCTTGCTGCCAGTTCAGAGCTAGGCATGAGATCACCTGATGAAAAGCAGTTGAACATCTTGAAGTATCTCCATAGCAGCGGCTGCACATGGGAGTTCAACCCGCCTCATGCCTCTCATATGGGAGGCGTATGGGAGAGGATGATAGGTGTGACACGGAAGATTTTTGACTCCATGCTTTTGCAGAACAAACACACTCATCTGACTCATGACGTGCTTTGCACATTGATGGCAGAGGTATCTGCAATAATCATTGCCAGACCCTTGGCCCCAATATCATCTGACCCCTCCTCACCACTCCTGCTTTCCCCAGCGATGCTTTTGACTCAGAAACCTGGCTTATGTGCTCCACCAGGAAACTTCACTGGGAAAGACCTCTTGAAATGCCAGTGGAGACGAGTACAAGCACTCGGTAATGAATTCTGGAGCCGCTGGAGAAACTAATACATCAGCACCCTTCACTCAAGGCGCAAGTGGCACAGGACATGTCACAACCAGGGGACGTCGTGCTGTTGAAACAAAGCCAAGCACCAAGGAATGACTGGCCAATGGCTTTGGTCACAGCCACCTTCCCAAGTAGAGATGGAAAGGTTTGCAAGGTTGAAGTGAGGACATCTTTTAAGGGCACCCTCAAAACTTACCTGAGGCCCATCTCTGATGTCATCATTCTGTTGGAGAGAGAATGAGAAAAAAATAGTAAAGTATAAATATATGGAAGTGGCATCAGTTAATGCCAGACGGGGAGTGTTCTGCCCTCTGGTGAAAGTTGTGGTCTGCCCTTTAATTAATTCATGTTATGTTAAAAATGTTTAAATACTATTTACAGCTAAGAAAAAGGTGATAATATTACGTTGCTTACATCGTTTGAGAAATACGCTAGGTATTATGGGACAGACGAGTTAAGCTCTGACGACTGATGAAAGTTTTCCTAGCGTCTTAAACTCCGTCTTGACACCCTCGTAAGCAATGGCTTTTTACTCAGAGTGTTTCACCTGTCATGTTTGGAAATAAAGGAGCAAGGCGCTCGCTTCCTGGCTCGTGAAAAATGAGTTTGGCTTGCTGTTTACCTATCAGGGTCCGACATATCCCATGGCCCGATGGCCCGGGGCCAGTAAAAGTACATGCAGGGCTAGTTGATTGGCCAGTCACTGGCCCGTTCGGGCCAGTGACTGGCCAATCAGAGTCATGGGTAAATCGAAATTTGAGATTTGGATTTTTACCGGAAATTTCACCGGGAAAAAACATTTACACCGTTTAGACAGGAAGCATGTCGTCGATGCTCATGATAAGAGTAAAAATCTTTTACTGTGTATGGTGGCTAAGCGGGTGGCGGACAACCAGGCTGCCGGTCCGCTGAACGTTTGGGCGAGACGGGCTACAGCTGAGCGTCAGCAGCACGTGACTAAACTAATCAACGCTACCTACCACACAATTAAACTGAGCAGCCCTTCGTGTCTTTCGAAAAGACGGTCGCTCTTCTAAGGAAGAACGGTGTCGACGTGGGATCAGGGCCGGTCTTAGCTATGGGCAATGTGGGCGGCTGCCCAGGGCGCCGTCTCCGTGGGGGGCGCACGGGCGCCGGAGCGGGCGCCCCCGGGAGCGGGGGGTTGACGAGGCAGAGGGGGGCGCCGGACAGACTGATCGGGGCGCACGGGCGGCCGTGAGGGCGCACGAGAAAATCTTCGCCTGGGGTGGGAGGGGGTTCGCCCAGGGCGCAAATGTAGCCAGGACCGGCGCTGCGTGGGATCCCAATATTGCTTCGATGTGGCATGTCGAAGGTGAGTTAAAGTTCAAAACTAAAAGTTACAAATTTGTAGTGTGTAAATTTGCTCATACAGTTTTATAGTGCTCATACTGTTTAGATCCAAAACAATCATACCTGCTTACAGTTTCGGCTGTGGCTTCAGCCTTCGTCAGAGCTGTCAAAGCATCTTGGTGTAACATGTCTCCCATATACCTGAGACACCATTCTCCACCGGTGGCTTGAGGGCGGAAGACAGGCGCGGCTGGGCTGGGGAACTTTATTTTGAAAGGTTTCCCATCCCTGTCAGCTGTTTTAAGACACGTCACACCAAGACGCTTTGACAGCTCCGACGAAGGCTGAAGCTACAGCCGAAACTGTAAGCAGGTATGATTACATCCTATCCTTACTTACTTGTCTGATCACAAGACACTAAAACTATAATACCTTGTGGGTACGTTGTTCTAACTACTACTTTTTTATTTTTTTTTAGGTTTGGAAATGTCTGGAGGGTCCAGACCTTGAGCACTTTAACTCCATGTCTGTGGTGGGCAGGTGGCTTGCAGCAGCAGACAGAAGGGGCTTGGAGTGAACACACACACACACCTTTTTTCCTCTCACTGTTCTATGTGATTGTGTTCTATGGCAGATGCGTTCTTAGTTATTGACATTAGAAAGAGAAATTATTATCTGAAATGTGTAAATTGTCAAATGTAAATCGAATTAATTTAATAAATTAAAATTTAGCTTAAAAAAATAGTTATTTTCATTTTTGTCAGCCGGGCCAGTGAAAATACCCAAGGGGCCAGTAAAACTCTGATCTACTGGCCCAAGGGGCCAGTAGGGAAAAAATGTTATGTTGAGCCCTGCCTATGTTTACATACTGGACGTATAACACATAGTGAGAACAGTACAGTAGTGCTCAATGGCCTTTCGGTGTACCAAACTGTAACCCCCTCCCCCACACCAAGTTCTGGGCCAAACCTTTTTCTTTTAAGTCTGTTCATTACCTTTTGTATTTTTAATTGCTTTAACATTCATTTACAACAACTCTGACCCCTGAAGATCTGTATTTAACGTAAATAAACATTGTCAGATGCCAATGATATAATTTTAGGAGTACTTGCAAATAAAGACCCCCTTCAAAAGAAGCATCTCAGAGACACAGTCTATTTTTTGGAAAACAATTAAGGTAATCAGTACTGCTGAACTATAGCAATCAAGACCGTTTCTTGCTATATGCGGACTCTGCGGATGCATAGAGCCCCGCAGCCACCAGGGGGCGCCCAAGCTGCAAGCTCAGCCACAAAATTTAAAGTACCTGTCTTAATTTGTAGCCAGACATCATGTCATCAAAATAATAACTGATAATTGTGTGTGAGTTCTGAAGGAGCTGCAGTGTTACATGCGCATGTTTCTGAAACATTAATATTATTCTTACTAGTTTTTTGTATTGTTTGCATGTTAATATGGAGGTTAGTCCATTATATTTTTATACATTCAAGTCATTTATTTCTTTTTTACTGTTTTGGATTAGTGGAGAGAGTTTTTAATCAACTTCTTTTCAAAGTTTACATTTAACATCTTTCAGGAACATTTCCACTGCATCTGGTGCATTTCTTAACATAATGAACCCTGTTTTTACAAAGTGTTGCACTGTCACAGATGATTTGAAAAGGTTAAAGAAACCCTAACCCCAGATGGCATCCTACATAGGCCCCCCAAACAGCTAGAAATGGCCCTGATGGAGATGTGTATGATGGGATGTAATTGTTTCTATCTTGAGATTTCAATGTATTGTACCAATTTTGGATTTGGGGGCTATAGGCGTGTGTGGACGGGGTACAGCGTTCCGGTAAGGATTCAGGGGGGTACACATCAGGCAATGGTGGACTCGGGCTGCATGCAGTCTATAGTTCACCAGAACCTGATTCGACCCGGGGCATTGTTAGAGGCAGGATGGGTGGATATCAGGTGTGTGCACGGGGATATTCACAGATATCCTGTGGTGCCAGTGGAAATTCGTTACAAGGGCAAAAAGCATAGTGTAAAGGCTGCGGTTAGTTCCCGCCTGGCGCATCCTCTGATCTTGGGCACAGATTGGCCTGGGTTTGATAGGTTAGTGGGGCAGTGTGTGGGGGTGCGCTCACGACCGACAGGGACATGGGATATGTGCGCTGTGCTCAGCGGTGACGCGAGGTTGTCCGACACTGCAGACGGGGAGGGGGAGCCAGCGGTGCCTTCTCAGGAGGCGCCGCCGGTTCCCATGTTTGACTCCATGGAAGATTTTCCACTCGAGCAGTCTCGTGACGATACTCTACGCTTTGCCTTTGACCAAGTGATACAAATTGATGGTCACATGGTGCGCCCTGACGCAGCGCTAACGTATCAACATTTTTCATTGCGCAGGGACAGGTTATATAGAGTGAGTCGTGACACTCGAGCAGATGACGTGGTAACCCAATTGTTGGTCCCGAAAAGCCGTCGGGAAATGATTTTCCAGGCGGCTCATTATAACCCTATGGCTGGTCACATGGGATATGATAAAACACTAAACCGGATAATGGCTCGATTCTATTGGCCAGGCATTCGGGCAGACGTGCGCCGCTGGTGTGCGTCTTGTCCCGAATGCCAGTTAGTTAACCAACCGGCCATCCCGAGAGCGCCGTTGCGCCCATTACCGCTGATCGAGGTCCCATTCGAACGCATTGGGATGGACCTCATCGGGCCATTTCACCGGAGCGCACGTGGATATCGCTTTGTGTTAGTCCTTGTGGATTATGCAACGCGATATCCAGAGGCAGTGCCGCTGCGCACCATTTCTGCAAAGAGTGTGGCGCAGGCACTGTTTCAAGTTATCTCCCGGGTTGGGATCCCGAAAGAGATCCTGACCGATCAAGGCACCCAATTTATGTCACGAACACTGAGAGAGCTGTACGCCCCAGGCCTCCACGGGATTTTCTCCCTTTGAGCTGCTGTTTGGCAGGACACCATGCGGGGTTTTGGACCTGGTTAAGGAAAGCTGGGAGGAGGGTCCGAGCCCAAGTAAGAATGAAGTTCAGTACGTCCTGGACCTGAGAGCAAAACTCCACACACTGGGTCAGTTATCACGCGAGAATTTGCTCCGGGCCCAGGAACGTCAGCAGCGGCTGTACAACAGAGAATCCAAGTTAAGACAATTTTCAGCGGGAGATAAAGTGCTTGTATTGCTCCCATCTTCCAACTCTAAATTACTCGCCAAGTGGCAAGGGCCCTTTGTGGTCACACGGCGAGTGGGTGACGTTGACTATGAGCTTGTGCGTTCTGACAGGGGAGGGGCGACACAGATTTATCACCTCAACCTCCTTAAAGCTTGGAGAGAGGCTGAGTCTGTCTCCCTGGTGACGGCAATTGCAGAGAGAGATGAGTTGGGGCCAGAGGTACCAAAATCGGCTGATCCTGCCTCGCTCGTTTGTGAAAACCATCTCTCACCGTCCCAGAGAGCAGACATTGCCAGGTTGCAGCAGCGTTTCGCTGATGTGTTCTCCCCCCTACCAGGGCGCACAAGCCTTATTCAACACCATGTTGAGACTCACCCGGGCGTGACAGTGCGTTCACGGCCCTATCGGCTACCTGAACACAAGAGAAAAGTGATTCAGGCTGAATTGGAAGCCATGTTGAAGATGGGTGTAATAGAAGAGTCCCACAGTGCCTGGTGTAGCCCCATCGTTCTTGTAGTCAAGAAAGATGGGTCTATCCGGTTCTGTGTGGTCTATCGCAAGGTGAATGATGTTTCACAGTTTGATGCCTATCCGATGCCCCGGGTCGACGAACTCCTGGATCGCTTGGGCACGGCTCGCTTTTTCACGACGCTGGATTTGACCAAGGGCTACTGGCAGATTCCCCTGTCTTCAGAGTCCAAGGAGAAAACGGCCTTCTCCACTCCGTACCGTTTGTACCAATTTGTTACACTTCCATTCGGGTTGTTCGGGGCCCCAGCCACATTTCAGCGCCTCATGGACCGGGTGCTGCGGCCGCATTCTGCATATGCTGCCGCCTACCTGGATGACGTCATCATCCACAGCAACACCTGGGCGGAGCATGTGCAGCAGGTGGCCGCGGTGCTCGAGTCACTGAGGCAGGCGGGGCTCACGGCCAACCCGAAGAAGTGTGCAGTTGGACGGAGGGAGGTACGGTATCTGGGGTACCACTTGGGCGGCGGGCAGGTGCGTCCACAGGTAGATAAGACAGCAGCGATTGCAGCCTGCCCAAGGCCCAAGACGAAAAAAGAGGTGCGGCGGTTTTTGGGGCTGGCCGGCTATTACCGGTGATTTATCCCCAACTTTGCAGAGCTGACCAGCCCCTTAACCGACCTCACCCGAAAGGGTGCCCCAGATCCGGTCCAGTGGACGGAGCAGTGCCAGGTGTCGCTTGAGAGGGTAAAGCAGGCCCTCTGTGGGGAGCCCCTTCTCCACACACCTAACTTCTCTCTCCCTTTTGTCCTGCAGACTGATGCGTCGGGCAGAGGGCTGGGGGCCGTTCTGTCCCAGCAGGTGCGGGGCGTCGACCGCCCAGTGCTGTACATCAGCCGCAAGCTGTCCGAGAGGGAGGCCAGGTACAGCACGGTGGAGAGGGAGTGCCTGGCCATCCGGTGGGCGGTCGGTGCTCTGCGCTACTACCTGCTGGGGCGCCCATTCTCCCTCTGCTCGGACCACGCTCCCCTCCAGTGGCTCCACCGCATGAAGGATGCCAACGCCCGGATCACACGGTGGTATCTGGCGTTGCAGCCATTTAAGTTCACTGTGGTCCATAGGCCGGGGGCACAGATGGCTGTGGCCGACTTCCTTTCCCGCTCCCTTGGGGAGGCGGGGGGGGGAGTGGGTTAGGCCGGACGGCTCCCCGGCCTAAGTCGGGCGGTGGAGGCATGTGGACGGGGGCGTGGTGCATCAGCTGCAGGAGAGAGGTGTGGGGAGGGCTCAGGAGAGCAGCACCAGGTGAGTGTGATTGGCACACCGGTACCCAACTAAATAATAATCACTCTCGCCCCTTTTCCTGAGTTAAGTAGCGTGCTGGACGAAGAGAAGGGAGGACGGAGAGACAAGCACGCGGCAGACGGCAGCGAGGACGCCTGCGAACGGCTGCAGCGTGACACTGTGCGATACTGAATAAAATAACCCATTATAAATCAGCTTTGGTCTACGACTGGTCTGTGCTGGAACCCACAGTGGCAGTGAGCGTGTCACAGCGTGATTAGCTGTGGAAGCTGCGGTTAAGAGAGATGTTGAAAGAATAATTAAAATCAATGCAAATTAATACAGAAATCACATGATGGTAATGTTACTTCCATCAAGTCCAATAGAACAATGATTGTTTTATAAGATAAAAAATCAAAACAGATGATCAAAGCATCAGTAGTTGCCGTGGCAGGTCACCTGCGCCACACAGCGGCAGCAGTGGTAACTGCCCCAGACACCGGCATCACTGCGACACAAATCACGTAATGGAAATGCCAATACCAGGGACACAACACTGACTACTGTCTTATAAAATAAAAACAAATGCCCATAACAACTGCCTTGGCACACGCACACGCACACATGCATACATGCACACACGAACACACACACACACACACACACACAGCTAAGGCTGTGGCAGCTGCCTCAGATACCGGCAACTGTCGTGACACACACACAGACACACACACGCACAGCAGGTCCACTCAGGTACCGCTAAAGCGGTGGCAGCTGCCGCAGGAGAGCAGCAACTGTCGTGACACACACACACACATACACACGCAGCAGTTGAGAGATTTAAAACCATGCAAATTAATGCAGAACTCATGTAATACCAACTAGCTATTACCAACGAGGCTACTACAACTCTGACGACTGTTTTATAAAATAAAATTAAAAACAGATGCCCATAACACCAGCAAATACCGCGGCAGGTCCGTGTCAGCTGCCTCAGATGCCGCTAAAGCGGTGGCAGCTGCCTCAGACACCGGCAGCTGCCGCGGCATAAATGCCACTAGTAGCTGCCTCTGCCATGAATTGAGCCAGCCCTTTCTCGAAAGATGAGAAGATGGGAAAGTGCAAATTGAATGAAAAATGGATGGAAGATGATATATTCAAGAGATGGTTGGCCCCTGCTGAAAATAACAACAACGCCATGTGCAAATTATGCAAAAAGACATGTTTGTTAGGGACCATGGGGCTCAAAGCCGTCGAGTCGCACGTGAAAGGAGACAAACACCAGGGGTATGCGGCAGCAACTAGCCTTAGCGGGGCCAGGCTAATCCCTGCGTTGTTTGCAGCACAACCTAAAGTTACTTCAGTCAGCTATGGCGAGCTTCATTTCACTGCCAGAGACACAAAAGGCAGAGGTGCTGTGGGTTCTCCACATTGTTGTGAGGCACAATTCATTTAAATCCAATGAAGACATACGTGGCGTCTTTTCTGCCATATTCCCCGATTCCCAGCTTGCCAGGTCATTTACCTGTCGTGAAAATAAAACGGCATACATCGCCAATATGGCATCGCTTCATTCATCAAAAAGGAGCTATCGCGCAGCGTCAGTGAGAAGACATACGTTGTCATGTTTGATGAGAGCATGAACAAAACTACAAAGACTAAACAAATGGACCTCCATTTGCGGTTCTGGAGCACAGATGCGACGGGAACACAGCACGTCATCTCCCGCTACTGTGGGTCGGAGTTCATGGGTCACTCCAGAGCCGAGGACATGTTGGGTCATTTCAATGTAAGTAACCTGTTTGAAATTATTTTATTCAGGTCACAGTCTACGATGATTTTGACAATATGAAAGGTAACAACACATTAGCTCAGAGTTTAAGGCTGATGAAAGTTTTCCTAGCGTCTTAAACTCCGTCTTGACACCCTCGTAACAACACATTAGCTCAGAGTTTAAGGTGTGTAACTGTTGGTAGTTGTAGTTGATTTTTGTCTAACTATGCTGATTTTATGACTTTATGGGTTGTTGGTGGGATGGTAAGGCAAATGTAGTGTTGCTGTTAACTTCGGCTGTCACTTGTTGCCATAGCAACAGTAAACATTCACATAAGGGCTAATGAACTGTAAATAGAGATGCAGAATGAAGCAATGTTGTAGATATGTTCTATTTTAGCACAGAATACATGATTTAACCAGTTGGTAAACCTATAGAAAATAATTAGTCTAATTTGCAAAATTTACCATTACATTTATAGGACGAGTAGTAGTATTTTTATCTTGGCACAATGAATTGATAATTTTCCCTTTTTTTACCCCCATTTGTGCAGGAAATTACAAAGGAGCTGAATCTGAACAACATGCTCTCACTGTCGATGGATGGGCCTCATGCTAACTGGAAGTTTGTTGAACTTACAAGAGAAATACAGAGAGCAGTGGGGTGGAGCCCAACTACAAATAATTGGGAGTTGTGGCCTTCACACGATGCACAACTCATTTAAGAATGGTTTCATGGTGTGGCAAGTTGGTGGAGCTACACCACGTGTCTTGAGGAGAATTCGGGATGTTAGAAAACAATGGACCTCTCTGTTGATGGGTTTCAGTTATGTACATTATTTTTCAACCTTCAGGCTTCGGACAGGCTGTTTTGAGGACTTATTTAAACTGGAGCCTGCTTTAAGTGTTGGAAGTGTTATTCTTCCTTTTCTTTATTTGGAAAAAAGTATTTTTTCAGGATTAACGAATGGCTGCTACTGAACCATAATGGACACTGCGTGTTTTATTGTGTTTACAATTAAAAAGTATTTTTTACCAACATTTTTGGGTCTTAAATTATATTTGTTGAGGTCTTAAAAAAAGTCTTAAAAAGCATTAAATTTGACTTTTAAAATGGTGCAAGAACCCTGCAACATATCTGGGGGAAATTGTTTAATAGAGGGCCTCTAATTTTACTGTCACCTTCCTCAGGGATGATTGAAGCTGTGTTCTGTACTACATGTTACTGTGAGTTTCTAAGGCTAGTAATCTTACTGTTACCTTTCTCAGAACAAGGCAGATTATAAGTGGTGCTGCTAATGTTTCAAGTTTTTCATCTAAGTACTTTATATGCAGGCTTAATATTGTGTAGGCTAAGCCCATATTGTATAGCTTAAAAAATATTTTATGTTGCTTAATGTTTCACATGGTGAGTTCAACAGGTGAGCCAGTGCAAAATTATTTTTTTATGTATTTCAATTTTCTGTGCAGAATTTATTTTGGTTAAATGCCATTTCTGTACCGTATCAAAACTGGTACAATAACCTGTGTCTATTTATGTTTGATGTCCGTACCAAGAGAGTAAGTGTAAATGTAACCGGAAGCAAATTCCTTGTGTGTGCTCACATACCTGGTGAATAAAAGTGATTCTGATACGTTATAAGTTATTCTCACATGGTTTCTTCATCATGAAACTCTGGAAACTTTGGGTCTAGAGAGGTCTCTCTCGTCTTCTCCCGCTTTATCTGTTATCGGGTAACGGGGGCAGCAGCTTCAGCAGGGAGGCCCAGACTTCCCTCTCCACGGCCACTTTATCCAGCTCTCCCAGGGGGACCCCAAGGCGTTTCCAGGCAAGCCGAGAGACATAGTCCCTCCAGTGTGTCCTGGGTCTTTTCCAGGGCCGCCTCCCGGAGGGGCGTGCCTAGAGCACCTCACCAGGGAGACGTCCAGAAGGCATCCTCACTAGATGCCCGAGCCACCTCAACTGGTTCCTCTCGATGCGGAGGAGCAGCGGTTCCACTCTGAGCTCCTCGCGGATGGCTGAGCTTCTCACCCTATCTCTAAGGGAGAGCCCAGCCACCCTGCGAAGGAAGCTCATTTCAGCCGCTTGTATTGGTGATCTAATTCTTTCAGTCACTACCCAAAGCTTGTGACCATAGGTGAGGGTAGGAACGTAGATCGACTGGTAAATCGAGAGCTTCGCCTTTCGGCTCAGCTCCTTCTTCACCACGACCCATGTGAAGGGGGGCCCTTTCGGGCTGAGCCCGGCCGGGGGGAGGGGGGCAATGCCCTTCGGCTCCTTGTATAGACATTTCATCAGGGGAGTTGAGCTGCACTTTGTCTGGTCCCTCACCTAGGACTTGATTGCTTTAGGTGACCCTACCAGGGACATGAAGCCCCCGACAACACAGCTCCTGGGATCATTGGAACACGCAAACCCCTCCACCTCGGTAATATATATATATATATATATATATCATTACACTGTGGTCTCTCTCCTCACCTGGGTGTTTGTTTGAGGAGGTGGAGAAGACTTGAATGGACCTGAGACTTTGATGGTTGGAGGACAAGGAGTGACCATGGCTGCTCTCCCTCGAGGAGTGATGGTGGTGGGGGAAGGCAAGAGATTTGGTTTGACCGTCCGAGCAGTATGAAGTGGAGGAGGAGTGGTAGACCACAGCATCAGTGTTGAGACCCACATCCTAAGAGGAAAGAAGAGTGGATGAAGGCTGATGCCACAACATCATCAACATCAAATTATGAGATGATTCACTCAATTTAATGTAAAACCGATGCCAACACTGGACCAGGCAAGGTAGCTTCATTAGACAGAGCTCAGAGTGCAGAGCTTTTCTTTAGCACATGGGATTCAGACTGAGTGACCTCAGAATACAGTAGTCTTCAGTGAAGGCATGAGAGACGTGACAGACATTACCTTGTGTCTCAGTGCAGGAATGATTCTCTCATAGAACTCAGGGTGTGGATGAGCCTCCTGGGATCAAACCAAAGAAATAAATTATTGTTTTTTTTTTTCACAGAGCAATGTCAGCTCACTAACTGGGTGATTCCGTTTGCACCTGTTTGGTAACATCAAGGCTGAACTATTATGTGATGGGATGGGTGGAGAAGCACAGATGATGCAGAGGATTTATTTAATCACAAATCTATTAAGTGTATGCATCTTGTAGGAATACAGAAATCACATACACACACACACACCTTGATAAGCATTTCTAGTTCCATCCTCAGGCTCATCACTTCCAGTGTTACTGCAGCCACTCGGCCCACATCAGGATCCATGACATCATCAGGAAAGCTGAGTCCATCTGGCTGCTGATTGGAGTACCCATAGAGACAGAGCACTGCTCGTCCTCCCTGGAAGACAGGGTGTACAGTGAACTACCATTAACCTTTATTTTGTTGAATGAAGAGCACAGATTCTTTGGGACAGAGAGTAAACGAGTCAAGACTGAGAGAGAATTGTAGCAGTTTTGGGACAGGGGAAGGACACATTCAGGATGACATCAGGACAGAAGTTCAAAATGTGGTGGTAGGTTCAGAAGAGACTCGGACAAGTCTGGGTAGGTTCAGGGTTCTACCAGAATGAAAGTTTTAGCAGATAACTTAACATATTCACGGCTGCTCACCAACTAAACAATGACTGCTCTGCAGCCAATGAAAGAGTCAGTCCAAAAATGAACATGCTCATACTGCTGACAGACTACTTCTATTCCAGTCACAGACTTAGGAACACAAAACATGCCATCAATATGTCATACGCTCCCTACTGCTCCCTACTATAGATATGTTTTGTTGTCACCTGAATGGCATCGACGGTGGCTCTGAAAACAGGGTTGTTGTGTTTCACAGTCCTCCAGTATTTTGGCCTGTTGGGGTTTGTCAAGTTACAGCCGTATTTTTCCAGGATGTTTAATGCTGTAGACAAACGCTGGAGAGATGCAAGGGTCTAAAGAAGAAGCAGAGAAAGCAATACATTTGGACAATTTCAAAGGTTCAAGTTCAATAAGATTAGATCATTTCCCAGAATGTTTGTCCTTAAAAACACATTTAATATGATGCAGTATTTCATCCCATAATTTATCTTTATCTTGAAAGCATGAAAAGAACCACCTATACTAGAGGTAGATGGTGTAACTGTCCATCTTCAGTTCTGCCGATTGAGCTACACACATTCTATTTTTGCTGGCAGATCTTCTTTGAGTATACAGTAGTAATAGCTTGAAGTACCACCTGATAGTCATTAGCTGGAGTCATATTTTTCTTCTTTAGTTTTCCAGAATGTCAAAGCTTTCATTGTCGAGCACATAGTGTTCAAAAGAGACAGATGAAGGTGCTAATGCACCGAATAAGAGCAATATGATGGAATTTTGGTATTTCTTGTAAGGAGCTCAATAACATTTCATCTTTACATCCAACCATGATAATAATATTCAAGAAACAAAATTGATGATGATAATAATAATAATAATAATAATAATAATAATAATAATAATAATAATAATAATAATAATAATGAACACAATTGATATATTGCACAGTATATTACAATAAATTGAATATGAAGTCATTTCTCACTTGTTCACCCTGAGGTGTTCATATTTCCCAGAGAAAAGCACACAACACATGTTGATGCTGTCAGTGTCAGCAGTTATACCTTGTATTTGATTTATTACCAGGACAATGTTTGACAGCTTCCCAGTGTTAGCCAAATGTAACCAACAATCCTGATCTGCCCAACCTGGGTTGCTTGGTCTGGATTGATGCTTTACAGGCCACAGGTCAACATTTCTACGCTTGTTTTCTCTCACCTCCTTCCTGTTGCTGCCAAAGCTGTTTTCTATGACCATGGTCTCTGCAGCGATGTGGTGGTATTTGGAGCAGGGTGGTAAGGGCAGATTAGCTATAGCCATTACACCAGCCCGCACCTCCACCACTCTGCCTCCAGAGTACAGACATACTTCAGCCCGACTCCTCACCTCCTGCAGCTGCTCCGACAGAGACGGCATTCTACAGACACACACACACACACACACACACACACACACACACACACACACACACAGTCTGTGACAGACATATACGTATAATTAAAAATATAGATGTACAAAAGATTATGTAATCTAGTTATCAGAGAAATGAGGATTCTCTCAGAGTTTGCTCTTCCTTTGTCTTGTATCTATGGATAGTGACTCAGAGAGCCTCTGTGGGGCTGCAGGCAAATCCTGTCAAACTTTAGTCAAAGTTATCACAGGAACATAATGTGTACCACATCTCATGGTAATCCACCTCATAGTTGTTTGTCTGGTACAGTCTGGTACAGAAGTGTGTCAGACTTTCATAAATCAAGGTTACCATCTAAACATGACCGGGGAGCGAGTACATATGAGCCTATTTATTTTTTTAATGCATTTATTCATGCATTTAATCAATAATGGAAATATTGACAGCTCTTGAAGAACAGACCTGTCATTTGCATAATGAAAGTGAAATCCACAAAGAAAGGGAGACGCATGGGGAAACAAACAGGTGAAGAAATGTAAAGGCAAAACAGAAATAAAATGGAGAATTATAGAAATAAAATCAAACAAAAAGGTAAAAATATATACAGAATCAAAATAACACAAACTATGTCTTTTTAAATCAATTCATGTCTACATTATTGTTATTCATTTCACTCCTGCATGTTCATCACATGTCAATTCATGCTTTACATGTTTTAATATTTCACATGGATCTGACCTCTACGAGAGCGCAATGCATTCACTGGATAAAAACATTAGACAGGTTCTGTTACAGTGACACAAGTCTGCATGTCACTTAACTGAGCAGCAGCTTAACACACACACACACACACACACACACACACACAAACACACACACACACACACACACACACACGACATGAAGCTAAATAGCCAAACCTGCAGCTACACACACACAAACACGGGCTAGCTAAACACGGACAGGGCTGTCCTCCTCATCCTGGATGGATGTGGGTGTGGAGGTCTGTCGGTGGTGTGTTGTCTTACCTCTGGTCCACACCAGTCAGCAGACATCCACAGCTGCTCTTCACGGTCCTCCTGGATTCATCCACACCGCGTTCCGGCCGCCACAGTGCCGCGTACCGTCTGATTTATAACGGAATGTCACAGTAATTTGTGTGTGAAGACACGACACGTTACTGAACCACGTCCAGTAAATAGACTGATCCCAGTGAGACGCTCTCTCTCTCTGTCGGGCACGAGCCAAACATGGACGCATAGTAGGTGACGTCACCCATAGTTTTTTTTGTTCAATGATGTCATTTATGAATCAGTTCAACACTGTTATTATTATTATGTACCGGTCATTAGTTAAAACGTGACGCGTCACACTTGGACAATAAAATGAAATCTACTATTCTTTATATCATTGAAGAACAGTAGATTTTACATAGGCTAACTATTATTCATTCATATCACCTCCTATGACTTGAATGGAATATTTTAAAAGGAGTTAAATCTATGGATGTAAAATGTCTGCCATGTGTGGGTTTGACTCCCCACTGAGACCCCTATACTGCTCCATCTGTCAAAGCAGAGTAATACACCTGTGTGAGGGTGGGTGCTAGTTTTTAGAACCAGGGCCGTTTCCAGGTATTTGGGGGCCCTGTGAAAGATGCTATTTGGGGGCCTCTATAGACCTAAAAGGCATACACACCTTTTTATAGGTTATAAGGAAAACTGGGGTAAACAACTATTAAACTTCAACATAACTATTATTCTTATTGTTGGTTTATTGCCATTATTCACACTTTAAAATAGATGCTGGTTCAAAAACATTTAGCTTTAGCTGATTTCTGTTGATCTTGTGCAGTGGCCTCAAACATCAGATTGTGCTTCTACATACCACAGTCACAGAAACAGATCCAAAATGGTGCTGAAGGGGTTCGAATTTGGTTGCAAATTAAGAAGATACTGTTGTGGATTTGTGTCTTATCTTGGTTTTGTCTGGTTTTATTTACAAAGCTCTTCATGGTCAGGCACCGTCATATCTTAAAGAGCTCATAGTACCTTACTACCCCTCTAGAACACTGCACTCTCAGAATGCTGGCTTCCTTGTGGTTCCTATAGTCTCCAAAAGTAGGCTGGGAATAGGGATACGGACAAAAAAAAAATATCCTGATAATTTCTGGTATTTATCATGGTAACGATAAAAATGAAAATGAATAAACACCAGTTCAGCCTAATCTTTTTGACTATAAATCTATCACCAAAATAATAATAAAGACTAGGGGGAGCTGGTGGTGGGCGTGTCTATACCTGCTATAGGCTGCATTCATGACCTACACACCAGGACCTCCTCAACGAGGAATGTAGCCATCATTCATGATATTAAACACACACCTACATATAATATTATTCTGAAGGTTTCTGTAATGGAGTGTGCTGTCTGAAATCATTATCATTGTCTAAAATGATCACAATGGTTTTTTTTATATCTATCTACACATGCAGGAATATGAAGCGTGTTAGTATGGATTCAGGTCACCACAGGCCTCAAGAACAGCTTCAGTGCTCCTTTTTAAATTTGGCGAACTCTGCTGGAAGGTTGAACAGAGTTCCTCCACAAGATGTTCCATCATTTATATACACAACATTTATTTATTCAGGAAGTCTCTCTGAGATCAAGTTCTCTTTTGTGAGTACAGCAGATAGAGAGAAAACATATAACATCAGGGACAGTCACAGATGTCACAAAATAAATCAAAGGTAATAGTTTCTATTATAGTTGGGCTTATGAACATGGTGGTATTCTGGTTGAGATGTGTTGATTGTAAAGGCTGGGGAACTTTATTGAATCATTTTAATACTCACAAATCATTCAGTGAGCCCTGGTGCATCTGCACTTCATCTGTGGGTCAACTCTTTTATTTAAGTTTTTCTTAAATAGTGTCTTTGGTAACATGCAACACAACTATAAAAGCAATGTTAATTTATTATTCTACAGCACAGGGTGGGAAATAAACTGTTTTTTGTTGCACCTTTTTGTTAACAAACCTTTCATCCTATTTTTACCTTTGTGTCTTCATTGTGGGTTCAGCAAGTACAAGGCCATCCATGCCTCATAACACATATAACACACATAACACAAAAACAAATGACAGACGTAGGTCACATGAACACTTTTATTTGTCTTGCATATTGGTTAATGAATCAAAAGTCCCTATTATTCACTATCATAATGCTGACTTACAAATAATGAAATTGAATAATCATCACACAGCTTACTGTTAAACAAAGGAGATGAGGTTGGAAGAGTGCAACAATAAAGAATCGATAAAATAAGAAGAGGAGAGGAGAGATGAAGAAGCAGGTTTTTTGTGTCTTCTTTCTGTAATTGTCTGTTTGTCTAACTGTACAAAACCAAACTGTTACAACAACAAATACAAAATGGAGATTGTGTGACATTTTCCTGGTGGTTGTGTGGAGATGGGATGCATAGGAGAGCCAAAGCAATATCCATGGTCCTTCATCTGATCCAAGAGCTGTGCTGTTCTGGAGCAGAACATTCCTTCCACATGTGGACAGAGGCGAACCAGCAATGTACAGCATTTACTCTATTTGAACTTCAAATACTTTAAATCAGGTATCAGTTTTAGATTATTTCGGTTCAGCTTAGGTTCATTTTACTGGTTATGAGTAAATAAGTGTTTGTCATGGTATATTATGAGCCCACATGGTCTGCTTCTTTAGATATCAAGCAAGTATAATTATGTTTATTTATTATTAATATTGTCCAATAGGGAGGGATTTCCAGTGAGCCTTGACTGGCCTAACAGTGAATACAGTTAGAAAGTGGCAATCACAAACACTGCATCTCTAAAGCTACTGTGCAGAAGTTGATGTCAACTGCTCATCACATGCTGTGGCATCTTTCTTGGAATGTCACTGTCCATTTAGCATAGTGCTGCAGCTGAAATATACAGTATACTGCTGAAGCATCAGAGTGATCTAAGCTGAAATAACTGAGGCCACTGCCTTCCACAAAAGTTGCATTTGTTGAAAAAAAAGTCATTGTGGCACAGTGAGGTTAGAACTGTTATGTTGCGTGAAAACTAGATGGAGATTAATTAATTGGACACAAAAGTAAAGGTATGCAAAACCTGGGGATTTGCATATTGACATATTCACTAAACAGAGATAAACAAGAGAGAAACGAAGAAGAGAAAACAAAAACATTCAATAAAACAAGCAAAAATGTAACAAAAAACAAAAAAATCTGTCCATATTAGGGATACAGTTTTCTTTCACCTTCTCATAAATTATCTATTTATGAAAAGGCACCATTTTTTTTAAATATACTGAGATGATCCAAGTTCCTCTTGCAATAATATAAAATGCATCTTTTTTTTTTCAACTGATGACAGAAAATATGACATCTTTATCTAGAGTGCATAAGTATACTTTTACTGTCACAGACTGTTCCCATGACTGCACACCCACTCTGTCCTGCAAGTGCAAGTAATTCATTGTGTGCACAACTAAATGCATTTGAATGTGTCAGCATGCATTCACATAAATGCACAGATGATCTAATAAAAAAGATATCCATTAAATAAGATGATACAGAGTGCTACAGAGGCACTGCATCCTTTCATTCAAGTACCCTGAGAATGCCTGTAGAGGGTGCTGTTATGATGCCTTTGAAACACAGTCCACACTCCCTCTCTTCATCCCTCTCTGGTCATCATATAGCATAAATATGTGCTGGGTAGAACAGTACAAATGTTGTGTGGAGTCACATGAATTCAGGGGCCACCTCCTTCAATGGGCCAGTACATTGTACCTGCTCCTCCCTCAAAGGGTAAGGGTTCATTAGTCGATTACCACTTGGTCTTGTTAGTTTTGCAGCATAGTTATTCTGGTAGCATGGTGACATATGTGTCATATGAGATAAGAAATATATTTAGTCAGATGCCCAGACAGTGTAGTCAGATCAGATACAAGCCAGCAGTTTATCCAGATTATTTGATTAAAAAACAATTTATATGAAAGCAAAACTAAAAATTAATTTTGCAAATAGTCTCAGCAAAACAGTGTGCACATAACAGCCAAAGACAAGTACTGGTAAACTGGGCAATATCCTTGATCTTAGTCTTAATGACAATGATCTCTTTTAGAATAAGTCAATCCTAATTAGTCTTTTATTGTCTTATTCAGTATAGAAATGCATGACAATGATGGAGGGGCCTCAGAGCAGGGGCACAGGCAATGTGTGATGACCCACATATGAATGATCAGTGAACGTATCCACTGTCCGTGTGCGCTTTCTTCCTTATGAGTATATAGTGCTGTATCCTAAGGTTTTTCATTTTTTAGTTTTTTAAATTTGTGAACTAGCAGTAAATACAATAGCTTTTCTATTCTCTTTTCAGCTTCAGGACCCTGCTTTCATTTCAGGTGAAAAATAGAAAAAGAAAAAGAAGAGACAAAAATTAAAAACAATACAGAGATAAACATGAAACAGAATTTACACTGTTACATTGACAAATATCAGTGTTCAGGATACAGATGCATATGTCCTCTTGGACTATACAATACTATTTGTAAAATTTAGTTATAAGAATGGGACTTTTAGTCCTGTATCATGTGCTTGTGTTTGATCCTGGTTTCATTGCACAAACGCAATACCTAGTCTGACAAAATGATGAGTAAGCAAGACCACTAAAACAGATTCGGTTTGTTTTTTCAAGTCTTGTAAAAGATTCATTTTCAAAGGTTGCTTAGGCAATTGTAAAAAATATTATTCTCCTTCCTCCTTGGTGCGATTAGTGCATCATAAAAAATAGGCCTAAATAGCAAGTGATAGGAAACTGTAAATTATACCTACTGAGCTGTAGACACAAACTCCTTAAGGTAGTCTCATTCACACAAGGCTTCATTTATGCTCACATCTGAGCCATACAAGATGAATCAGTTGTCCCTGTTTTTCTCTGCAGCATATCAGTCTGGTATTCAGAGAATAAGTCAATAACACTGGCATGAGACAGTGTCTTTCAAACAGTAACACAGTGGGCACATGTTTTGATTTCCAGAAATAAAGCGATGTGAGAACACTGCAGAGATGTCTGTTTTCTAACAGCAGTGCTTGTCAAAAAAGAGATGAGAGCCCAAAAATGTCATGGGATATAATGTGCACATTTCTCCACAAAAAACACAACACCTTTAATGAAAGTGTCTTTGTTTAAATTAGGTAATAGTTGTTATTTTCTTCTGGGTAGTGGCTGTCATTAATTCCATCAACTCTTTCCTTCTGCCTTTATGGCTTCCCTGCCTGTGAACTTTTCTGTAAGTCTAGGCTCACATGCTTGTTTCACACGGTGGTGTCAAGCTTCCATCCAGAACAATGTGGTTTTCTCGTTTTTCTCCACTCTGTTCTGGTCCCTCCTGTCCTTCTGCTTTGTCTCCTCCTTCCATAGTTACTAGCTCCTGGGTGAAGTTGAGTGGGCTGGTTTTAGACGACAGTGGGCTAGCACTACTGGCTGAGCCAACAGCAGATCTCTCCATGTGATTCCTTCCTTGGTGGCTTAAGCCCATGAGCTGCCCTTCACCTTCTAAGCCCCTGGCTGCTGAGCCCTCACCTCCCCCCTGGGAGTTGCTTGGACTGACAGATTGCTGGGCCAGAGAAGCAGACTGCAGGGTCGCCAGTGGAGACTTCCCTTCCTGTGTTGTAGAGTTTGGAGATGTAGAAAACCTGGAAACAACATCATCAGAAAGTAGTTGAGCAAGCTTGGCTGAGCCAGTGGAGACTGGGGTCGCCACAGGTGTCATCACTGCCATTAGCATGTCATCTTGGGATCCAATTAAGTCAACCTTGATGGCTCTTGACTTATGAGGGCTGGTATAATCTCTCAAGGAGCTGCAAATGCTGTCATAGGGCACCCCAAAGCTTTCCACATTCTGTGGCACCAAACCCATGTCCCTAGTCCCACTTCGTGGACTGGACACAAACTCATATAAACCCTCTTTGATGATGGTCATTTGCTGGATGTTGTCAGGGCCTTTGTTCAACTCCATGGTACTGATCTGACTTAGATCCAAGGGAGGGGGGATACGCTGGTGTCTAGAACCAATTTGACCCCCTTCAGTACTGGGGAGCAGAGAGCTTCTTTCTCCTCTTTCCACAAAAAAAACATCAACCACATTAAAGGATTTTTTTCCAATGTTGGCTTCAGGCGAAGTTTGTTGGGCTTGGGCTGAGGTCAGTATTTTCATTTCCATTTGCTCTTTGATATTTTTTTCTCTTTGCTCTCCATCATCTAGCCGCTTCACATTGAGATGTTGAGGAGTAGTTTTGTTAAGCGAAGGCTTGACTCGTTGAGGGGATCCCAGCTGAGCCACTTCCTGATAATGTTGGGACTTGCCCGGGCTACCCACCTCTGCATTACAGTAGTGTTTCTGGTAGCTATAGCGACTTGGTGACAGGTGATTGTCCACAGGACACCTACTGTCCTCTTTTTTTTCCACCAAAACATCTGTGAGCTCCATACTACGTGCAAAAGCATCCTTTAGGTTAATAGAAATAATGCTTCCACTCCGTTTGGCTTTTTCGAGAGCTTCTCTCCTCTTGATGGCCTTCTCTTGTCTCTTCTGCTCTCTGTAGAACTCGGAGAAGTTGTTCACAATGATTGGGATTGGAAGGGCAATAACCAACACACCTGCTATGCAACAGAGCCCTCCTACAATCTTGCCAAGGAGGGTTTGTGGGTAAATGTCTCCGTAACCAACAGTGGTCATAGTAATCGTAGCCCACCAGAAGGAGGCAGGGATACTGGTGAATTTGGTGGCATCCTCATCCTTTTCAGCAAAAAAAACCAAGCTAGAAAATATCATAATGCCCATGGCTAAGAAGAGGATCAGCAGACCCAACTCGTTATAGCTCCTTCGCAAAGTGAAGCCCAGAGACTGGAGTCCAGTTGAATGCCTGGCCAACTTCAGGATCCTCAGGATCCTCATAATTCGGAAGATCTGGACAACACGGCGCACGTTTTGGAACTGCATCACACTCTTGTTAGACTCAGTTAGGCAGAGGGTCACATAGTAAGGCAGGATAGCCAGCAAGTCAATAATGTTCAATGGTGCTTTGATGAAGTTCCACTTGTTTGGTGCTGAGAGCAGGCGCAGGATGTACTCCATGGTGAACCAGGCAATGCAGACAGCTTCCACATGAGCTAGGCTGGGGTTGTCATTGAACTGGCCAAATTCATCTACTACCTGGAGCTCCGGCAGGGTGTTGAGAGACAATGAGATAGTGGAAACAATGATGAACAGGATAGAGATCATAGCCAGGATCTGCAAGACAAAGATTTGTCGGTTACTTTTATTTGCCACAAAATGACATGCATGGGCTATACCAAGTGTGCAGTGCTAATAAGTAATTAATAGCACACTAATATGCTAGGTGTATATGCTAAGCATGTTAGATAGCATTCAATTCAAAGGCTAACTTAAACCATTTCCCCATATTTTTGTATCAAAGTGACTAATGGGGACCACAAGTTTTAAACTTAATCCATGAAACAGGCTAACATGATCCCGTTCCATAATCCTAATCCAGTGTCAAAATATACCCATCAAACATGGTTATTATTGCTATTGTCTTCTGTATCTTTTGCTTGATCCACTGTGTATCTAACCAAGTCTCACTCAGAAGAAGTGAAGTGTGGAACAGTGAAAACCTGAGTGACACCAGTGCTGTTGTTCCAGAACAACAGGGTCAATCCTTCCTTTTCTCGAGCTAAGGTCTTCTTTATGTTTCCTTACTAAAAGTTGTGGAATGTGTTTTGTCAAGTGTCAAGTGTGACCTGGTGATGTCATCAGGGTTATCTTACACTGGGATTGGAGACTGGAGAAAAAACTACAAGCGTATGTTATAGGTTTAGCCAACCAGACAGACAGTGTCTCATGAATGACACTATCACAGTGCTTGTATGGGAAGTCTAGGACCCAGCAATTTATTTTTGGCCTCTGTTGCATCAATTTTGACCATTCTTTATGTAATCATACTCTCTGTGAGCGCCACAACACTAGATCTCTGGAACACGTCTTTAAAATATCAGTGCTGGTCACTACGAATAAGAACTGTCAAATGCCTGTAACTAAATAGTCCAGTACTGAGACCCCTTTACTCATCTCCTTTGTTTAAGTAAAAGTACCAATACAGTATTGAAAAAAATCAAATATGAAATAGTCATTTAAAAGTTTACTAAGATTTATCAGCCAAATATACTTGTTATACTTGTATATAAAGTAAAAGTATGTAGTATTTACAGAGCAGTATTTTGCAGTTGTACTGTAGCTGCTTGAGGTGGAGCTAGTTTGAACTACTTTATATACAGTGACATAGCTCAGTCCAGTGATTCCCAAACCAGAGGGTGTCACCAGATAAATCTGAGGCGTCATAAGATGTTTAATAAAAGAAAAAAAAAATAATGCTTTGATACACAAAAAAGTTACTTCTTACTTCTGTACTTTTGTGTCACGAGTACCGACACTGGCAAGGAGAACCCAAAAGCACGACACTGAAGCAGACAAGTTTGAGGGAAGATCAGTTTACTTAAGTCCAGAAACAGGCAGGGTCAAAACCAGGAGATCAGAAAACAGGCAAACAAATCCGACGGGGGGCAGGCTGGAGTCCAAAACAGGCAAAAACAGGATCAGATCAGGTAGTCAGGACACAGGAATTGCTGGAGAGCTTGGCAAAATAAAACAAGACACTCTGGCAGGGATGAAATGAAACTGGACTAGTATATATACACACTGAGGGGCTAATGAGGAAATGGGCTGCAGGTGTGGAGATGGGCGGGGAAAACCAGGTGAGGGGAATGAGCTGATCAGGGAAGATGGGACCTGAAATGACGGGAGAGTAGTTAAAGAGACAAGGGACCAAATAAAGAAAAACAGGGTGTGACTATGTTACACTTTTGTATCTATTTGGGCCTTTAAAAGTTGTTTACATGAAACAACATCTGTGAGGTTTAGAGGAGAAATTAATCTCTGGTGGAACTACTAAAGCACATAGACAATTTTTTGTAAGTAGTTCTACTCTCATAGTAAAGGATAGTGTATCAATGGATCAATGAGCTTGGGTCTGCCCGAGGTTTCTGCCTGTTAAAAGGAAGTTTTTCCTCGCCACTGTCGCCAAGTGCTTGCTCATGGTGAAACTGTTGGTCTCTGTAAATAATATTATGAAGAGTATGGTCTAGACCTGCTCTGTAAGGTGTCATGAGATAACTTTTGTTATGATATGGTGCTATATGCATAAAATTAAACTGAACTGAATTAAATAGCGTATTTACCTCTGAAATGTAATGACATTTTACATAGAAGTATAACATAGCATAAAATGGAAATACTTATATACACTGTAAATGTACTCAGATACTCTGCAACATTGTCTGTAATATTTTGATAATTGGTAGTTGAAGCACATTGCTGCCATTTGGTGGACTTTGCTGACATTTCTGATTTTTTTCCATGAGGTCGGCATTCCCTTTTACTGTAGTGCTTCTTCTTGTGTGTCAACTGCTTTAACAGCTATTTTACTAAATGATCTGTTATTTCCAACAATGCCCTGAAAACAATTGGTCACCAGAGGCCAGCAGACATTCAAACATTAGTATTTTTTAAATTTCCAAATAAAATGTGCACAGAGTGATTGAGTTTTTGCCCCTGCATATTTAACTTTGCCCTGCTCCTGACTGGGTGAAGCTCCAGTAATCCTACTTCTCACAACATGATTCAACACCATGCTCTCCTACCAACATTCAGGGACTATAATGTCGGAGCCAAGTGAGGTAACTGAAGCACGTGAGGTCTGAGTCTTCTCTCTGCAGCCCTTGCTAGAACATTTCAGGATAATTGTAATAGGATTGTGTTGCTATCTATAGAAAGGATAGAGAGAGGTTAGAACTGTTTACTCATTCTTTCCTCTCCCAACAGGAAGAATTAAGCAACTGTTGGACCTCCCCCCTAAAAAAAGTTTGATATTAAAATAAAATAAAATAAAATAAAATAAAATAAAATTTTTGAAAACACTGCTGATAACTGACAGTGTTTCTAAATGAACAAATGAACAGATACTGTGGCGCCTCATGCTCTGTATGTACTGGTACATCAGTACTAATGGTGCATCATTATGACAGCCTGGTGAGTCTGTTACAACTAACAGTGAATACAATGGAATTTCTGAATGAAAGATAAAATAGACTCTCCTTTGTGACTCTTGAGACTCCCTGACTTTGTTTCTAACTGAGTGCTACCAAATGTCGTTAAAATTGTAGTTTTTATTATGGAATAGTCTCTTTCCGAGTGCTAAATGATCGATGTGTTTTTTCCTGTAGCTAGTCAGAGTGGTGCTGCAGGACATAATTAATACTGCATTTCTACAGTCATACAACAGTGTTTAGTAAATTAGTGCTGTTTTCAGTTCCTCTCTTTTCTGTTTACATAATGTGAACTGTTTACCAAGACACCTCATATTTAATATAAAACCCCGATCTTCAGAATTACTAATTAAACCATTTATTGAAAATAATAATATACAATGCTTCCTGTGTGTTTTAGCTTGTACTTGACTCAGCTGAAAAACATTTAGTAACAGCAAAATACTTCAAATAGAGATAAAAGCAAAGAAGACACACACAACAGGGTCAATCCTTCCTTTTCTCGAGCTAAGGTCTTCTTTATGTTTCCTTACTAAAAGTTGTGGAATGTGTTTTGTCAAGTGTCAAGTGTGACCTGGTGATGTCATCAGGGTTATCTTACACTGGGATTGGAGACTGGAGAAAAAACTACAAGCGTATGTTATAGGTTTAGCCAACCAGACAGACAGTGTCTCATGAATGACACTATCACAGTGCTTGTATGGGAAGTCTAGGACCCAGCAATTTATTTTTGGCCTCTGTTGCATCAATTTTGACCATTCTTTATGTAATCATACTCTCTGTGAGCGCCACAACACTAGATCTCTGGAACACGTCTTTAAAATATCAGTGCTGGTCACTACGAATAAGAACTGTCAAATGCCTGTAACTAAATAGTCCAGTACTGAGACCCCTTTACTCATCTCCTTTGTTTAAGTAAAAGTACCAATACAGTATTGAAAAAAATCAAATATGAAATAGTCATTTAAAAGTTTACTAAGATTTATCAGCCAAATATACTTGTTATACTTGTATATAAAGTAAAAGTATGTAGTATTTACAGAGCAGTATTTTGCAGTTGTACTGTAGCTGCTTGAGGTGGAGCTAGTTTGAACTACTTTATATACAGTGACATAGCTCAGTCCAGTGATTCCCAAACCAGAGGGTGTCACCAGATAAATCTGAGGCGTCATAAGATGTTTAATAAAAGAAAAAAAAAATAATGCTTTGATACACAAAAAAGTTACTTCTTACTTCTGTACTTTTGTGTCACGAGTACCGACACTGGCAAGGAGAACCCAAAAGCACGACACTGAAGCAGACAAGTTTGAGGGAAGATCAGTTTACTTAAGTCCAGAAACAGGCAGGGTCAAAACCAGGAGATCAGAAAACAGGCAAACAAATCCGACGGGGGGCAGGCTGGAGTCCAAAACAGGCAAAAACAGGATCAGATCAGGTAGTCAGGACACAGGAATTGCTGGAGAGCTTGGCAAAATAAAACAAGACACTCTGGCAGGGATGAAATGAAACTGGACTAGTATATATACACACTGAGGGGCTAATGAGGAAATGGGCTGCAGGTGTGGAGATGGGCGGGGAAAACCAGGTGAGGGGAATGAGCTGATCAGGGAAGATGGGACCTGAAATGACGGGAGAGTAGTTAAAGAGACAAGGGACCAAATAAAGAAAAACAGGGTGTGACTATGTTACACTTTTGTATCTATTTGGGCCTTTAAAAGTTGTTTACATGAAACAACATCTGTGAGGTTTAGAGGAGAAATTAATCTCTGGTGGAACTACTAAAGCACATAGACAATTTTTTGTAAGTAGTTCTACTCTCATAGTAAAGGATAGTGTATCAATGGATCAATGAGCTTGGGTCTGCCCGAGGTTTCTGCCTGTTAAAAGGAAGTTTTTCCTCGCCACTGTCGCCAAGTGCTTGCTCATGGTGAAACTGTTGGTCTCTGTAAATAATATTATGAAGAGTATGGTCTAGACCTGCTCTGTAAGGTGTCATGAGATAACTTTTGTTATGATATGGTGCTATATGCATAAAATTAAACTGAACTGAATTAAATAGCGTATTTACCTCTGAAATGTAATGACATTTTACATAGAAGTATAACATAGCATAAAATGGAAATACTTATATACACTGTAAATGTACTCAGATACTCTGCAACATTGTCTGTAATATTTTGATAATTGGTAGTTGAAGCACATTGCTGCCATTTGGTGGACTTTGCTGACATTTCTGATTTTTTTCCATGAGGTCGGCATTCCCTTTTACTGTAGTGCTTCTTCTTGTGTGTCAACTGCTTTAACAGCTATTTTACTAAATGATCTGTTATTTCCAACAATGCCCTGAAAACAATTGGTCACCAGAGGCCAGCAGACATTCAAACATTAGTATTTTTTAAATTTCCAAATAAAATGTGCACAGAGTGATTGAGTTTTTGCCCCTGCATATTTAACTTTGCCCTGCTCCTGACTGGGTGAAGCTCCAGTAATCCTACTTCTCACAACATGATTCAACACCATGCTCTCCTACCAACATTCAGGGACTATAATGTCGGAGCCAAGTGAGGTAACTGAAGCACGTGAGGTCTGAGTCTTCTCTCTGCAGCCCTTGCTAGAACATTTCAGGATAATTGTAATAGGATTGTGTTGCTATCTATAGAAAGGATAGAGAGAGGTTAGAACTGTTTACTCATTCTTTCCTCTCCCAACAGGAAGAATTAAGCAACTGTTGGACCTCCCCCCTAAAAAAAGTTTGATATTAAAATAAAATAAAATAAAATAAAATAAAATAAAATTTTTGAAAACACTGCTGATAACTGACAGTGTTTCTAAATGAACAAATGAACAGATACTGTGGCGCCTCATGCTCTGTATGTACTGGTACATCAGTACTAATGGTGCATCATTATGACAGCCTGGTGAGTCTGTTACAACTAACAGTGAATACAATGGAATTTCTGAATGAAAGATAAAATAGACTCTCCTTTGTGACTCTTGAGACTCCCTGACTTTGTTTCTAACTGAGTGCTACCAAATGTCGTTAAAATTGTAGTTTTTATTATGGAATAGTCTCTTTCCGAGTGCTAAATGATCGATGTGTTTTTTCCTGTAGCTAGTCAGAGTGGTGCTGCAGGACATAATTAATACTGCATTTCTACAGTCATACAACAGTGTTTAGTAAATTAGTGCTGTTTTCAGTTCCTCTCTTTTCTGTTTACATAATGTGAACTGTTTACCAAGACACCTCATATTTAATATAAAACCCCGATCTTCAGAATTACTAATTAAACCATTTATTGAAAATAATAATATACAATGCTTCCTGTGTGTTTTAGCTTGTACTTGACTCAGCTGAAAAACATTTAGTAACAGCAAAATACTTCAAATAGAGATAAAAGCAAAGAAGACACACACGCTCCTCTCTCCTGTCATTATGAACAAAAATCTATGATCAACTTTGGAGGACCTTTCCTTGACAATGAATGAATAATCTACTATACCACAAGCGCATATATATATATATATATATATATATATATATATATATATATATATATATATATATATATATATATATATATACATGGGTGTGTAATTAAATATGCGTATTTAATGTTTCCACATCATCACATTTGCCAACTTTTTTGGAAACAGGCCTGTTTATATATTATTATATTATGCCCATTTTGCTGCTGCTATTATCACTATGACTGTATTATCATAACTACAAGTAGTGAACCTTTTTATATTTCTCCCAGGTAACATGATTTAATTAGATGCATAGTTAACAGCTTACAGGATTATAAATACAAACTGTGTGTAAACAACATAAGTCTATAAACAAAACCGTTTCCACATAAAAACAGAATATTATTATAAGTTAGTGAACATTCATTAACTTATATTTACATTTAGTCATTTAGCTGAGGCTTTTATCCAATCAAGGTACAGAACACATAGAAGCAAGTGACAGTTCTAGAGGGGGATAGATTTAGCATGCCCAGTTGTTGGTAGTGGACATTAACAGGAAACTAGTAGCTGTACACACACAAGACATACTGAATCTAAGGAGACAGCAAGACAGAGAGAGAGAGAGAGAGAGAGAGAGAGAGAGAGAGAGAGAGAGAGAGAGAGAGAACACAATATGGAAGGAAAGAATAGATTAAGTGACTGTGCAGAGAAACCTAAGCCCTGATCAATACGTGGAGGTATTTCTGGAACAACAGGGACAGGATCTGTTGCACAGTTGATGTTTCTGCAGAGGTCAACACAGTTTATCTCCAAATCTGCTTTCAACACTCATACTGTTTTCATCTGGTGTTACACTCTGATATGCCAACATTCATCCATTCATTAATCCACATGTTCAACATTCACTGCACTGTTCACAATGTAAAAGATTTGTTGTGGTGCAAACAAATCAATTTGGTTCCCAGATCACCATTGATGCTGCTGCACTCATGACAGACGAGAGAATTAATGTTAGAATTTATTTTTACAGATATCATCAGTCATGGCTGATGGGTTATATGAAATGCGATGCTACTGATGATATGTGTGTGTGGACGGATGTGACAGGTGAAGTGAGGTTTATGGAGAAAATGATGGAAAGTTTGGCAGTTTGAAGGCACTATAACTAACTTAAAGGATCAAGGAATGAAACACTGTTACTTAACCATTTCCTATGGAGGCCAACATCTAAAATAAATATGTGACTTAATAAATGAATTAATATGTGGCAACAATCATATTAATGACATTCTGAAACTAAGAAGGTCCAGTTTTTTACTTCAGTGAGTCATACTATTTAACTGGTATTCTCCTCCTCATTCTTTTCAAGTGTTCATAGATAATAAGACCCATATCTTAGTACACATAATGTCACAGTGTTAAGTGTTAAGCAGTCATCAGTGCATCTGATATCACACACACACAAAGATAGAGACACAAAGATAGAGACAGTGAAGGAACAGAAGCAGAAAGAATAAAGACAAAACCAGAATGATAGTAATTACTCCACAGAGAAGCCTCTGGCTGCTCTGTTTGACACACTGGGCTGTAATTAGCCAAACATGGTGTGTTATTAGCCATCCAGGCAGAGAGATCACTACAGCACCTACACCGAAGCACAGTGGAAGCTGCTCTGTGGATCTGCTGCTTTTACCCTCATTTCATGAATCTTTGTTTATATGACATGATGCTTTGTCATGTGATTTTTCTTAGAGAGGATGGTGTCAGAGTCAAACCTGCAATTAAGATCAGTTCATTCTTGAGCGAACAAGAAAAACAAAAAGCAGCATTATCATATTCACTCTACAGTTTCTGTTTAAAGAGTAAGAGAAAGCAGCAGACTATATAAGTGAGGTGATCATTTTCCTCTATAACAGAGAGGTGTGATGGTGCACTTCACTGCATGTATTGTGTAAAATAAAGCCATCCACATGTTTCACTGCAACTGATCACTGATGTAATGAGACTGTGGAAATCAGTGGTTGTATTTGGGTAAAGAAATATCTACATCCGGTGGCACAACGTAAGCTGAACCTGACGGAGCTTTGTGATGACTTAATTACACACCTGATCACACTTTCGAACCAATCAAGAGTGGATGCCCTGTGTTCATAGGAACAAGTGGAAACTTGGGATCAGATTTTTTCAGTCGATCAATAATCTTCCCATGGCTGGAACCGATAAGAGAACTGATAATGTGACATTTTTGTATTTTTAAATGAAGTTCATAAGCTGTAGTTCATGCAAAAAAAGTAAGAAAGTCTAAGATGTAGTGACAAAGATCGGTGATGATGATGATAATTTAATGTTTCTGTTACCAGTTTGAGTTTGTTTTCTTTGTTTCCTGTTTTATTTTGTAGTTCTGTCTTGTCTTATTCCGCTTCCTGTTGTTTCCCGCCTTTCTTGATTTGGCACTTCCCCTGATTGGTTTTACCTGTCCCTGATTTATCTTGCCTGTTGTTTCCTCATCTGTCCGTTCTCTGTGTATGTGCTTGTCCTTAGTTTCCTGGTTCTTGTTTTGTGTATTTTCTTGGCTTCTTGCGTTCCCATGCTTGATTCTGGATTATTTCGTGTTTTTGCCTGGTTTCCAGCTACCTTTTGGTTGATCTGTTTTTTGTTGTTTTTTTAATCCTGCTCGTGTTTCTTTATGTTTCTTTGTGTTTCTGTTTCCAAATAACAGTTTCATCACTCTGATTAAAGCAAATCTAACTAACATCACGATTCATGACACAAGTGAAAGTGAAAATGTTTTTTCAAGTAAAGTACATTAAAAAAAAGAATATAAAGCTAATCAAACGTTTTGCAAGAATTCAATATTAATTATTACCATTAGTGAGCTATAATTTATTGGCTTGAATTTCATTACTGTAATTATAGATTTAAGCAACCTCACACTTGAGGTTATAATGTCTCATATAGAGTACGACATCACAACCTCAACAGTTTAATTCAGTGACAACAGATTATGATTTGTTGGTTTATTTGAGTTGAGCTCTGCTAACACAAATAGTTCCACAGCTGGACAAGGACTGCACCAAGCAACACGTCAACATTTTTCCCTGCTAGCCTTGATCTGTACGTCATAACGTATGTTATGGTAGCCCAGAAGACGTTAAAAATTAAAGACTAAGCCAAGTCTAAACTCAGTTCACAGTTCATGTTAGCCTCACGATGTTAGCTTTATTTTTCCTCATTGTCTGATGTCATATGAGCACACCTGGATGTTTGAGCTGAAGTATCCAGGCTTCTTTGTTTCCCGTCGTCCTGACGACCATTCAGAGTTTGAATTTGTAGAAACAGGATGGTTTATCAGAAGACACATGAGATCTGTTTACTTTGTTACTCTGAGAAGCTCCAAATCAGGGTAGGTTAACAGAGTCGGGGGTGTATGGGATATAGATATTACAAGTGGAAGAAATTAATACTGTAGAAAAGATGTTGCAGCTCAGCGGAGAAACCACTTAGTGATAGACTGGTTTAATCCAAACAGAAGCTGCTCATCAGAGTCTTTGACCCTCTGCCTGTGTCAAACGCATCCAGTGGCTTCATGCACAATGTAATGCTGGTAGAAATGCACATAGGGTATGATCGCTGTGCTATGTTTGGCCCCAGAGCAGGGAGATCTGTTTTAGGTAGACAGAGAAACGTCTATACAAAAACTATATAAAAAACAGAAAGTAACTAAAAATAAAAATGTTTTACACAACTCTAAACTATATTACAAATATAAATTGACCGTAGAAATTAAAATGTTTTTACAACTATAAAGTATATTGAAAATATAAGGTGACCATAGAAAGTAGAAATGTTTTTTTTTTTTTACAAATAAGAAAGAACTACAATACATAACTGATATATCAATCAGCTGCATCAAAACATCACTAGTGTCTTTCTACACTGAAGACATAGAAAGCTTGTAAGCTGCGGTACACTCACACACAGTGAGCAGTGTGACACAGATACATTTGCCAACAAAAGAATTAGACTCGACAGGATGAACTTTGCTGTAGATGGCAAACCACTTTGGTTCAGATAAATCATCTTGTCTGAATTAAAGCATTCAATATAGGAAAGCTACAGTACATTAGCGAATATGCATCATTTTGCTGCACAATGCCCACACACTTTACACACAACCAATGACTCACTGTTGACTCTTCATGACCTGAATTACACTCAGGATTTCACAATGAATTTCATTATTTTTCTAACTCATGCAAGTGTTGCTAAATAGTAAATTGACAAAGAGATTTCGGAGATTGAGGAAGCACTTCTGGAATACAATGTTAGCTCTGAAAAATAACGTACTGCACGAACTGGGCATTTTATATTAAGTGTAATCCATGAATGGGTGCACAGTGCTGTACATCAGGCGAGCCAAACTGACAACAGGAACGCAGGCCAAGATTTCTTTGAAAAGTGTCTTTATAAATCACAGTTTAATAAGGCAAGAAGACAGACACACTAATCTCCTAAGTTATTGTATAAACAACTTATGTGGAGATGAAAATATCAGCAAACACACTGGAAACATTTATTAGATTCACACACTGTAAGTACAAAAATACTAATGTAGTACAAATAATATATAGTAGTAGTAGTAGTAGTATAAGGTGAGGCAAAAAGTGGCTTTAATAACTTAACTTATATTAATAATGTGGTTTAAGTGTTGTCAGCCTGACTGCTGTCTGTAGATGGCTGATGCCTGCAGCTTCATTACTGTGTGTGAGTGATTTGCTCACACACAGTAATGAACCGTCTTCAGTTGGTTATTGACATTCAGACAATGAATCAGTAAGTTTTCTGAAATGTTCTGGTTAAATGTGCAAATGAGGAATTATCTAATGGTAAATTTCTACAGACACAAGTAAACAAAGTGAAGTATTTGGGGTGTTTTCTTTTCACTAGTCTGAGAAAAGAAGCAAAAATATCTTGTAAAATTGAACAATATATAAAAAACAATGTTTCTTTTGTCTCACAATGCTTTGAGTAAGTGACTGAGGGTGATGACAGTAGAACTACAAACTGTCCTGACCTGCAAACAGTGTGTGAAATATGTAACAATAAGCCACATACACATTTCACACATGCGCCATGTAATCCTACATGTTCAAACTAGTGAGTTGTGACCTAAAAATGATTATTATTTAATAATATATACACATAATGTGCACAATAATGAAATAATTTTGATCCTGTTAGTGTGTAAAGCCTTTGTGTCATATGATCACTATATAGCCTGTCCTCCTTTTTTAGACATGCCCAAATACACACACACACACAAAGAAAAGAACTCTGACTGTAGCAAGATGCATCATTCCAGAGCTTCAAGCTGAAATGCGACAGCCCCAGAAAGAACCAGAAAAGTGTACGAGGAAATCATTCAGACATCCCCGGCACAGAGCTACACATGAGGCCAAAAAAGAAAACAACATTTTGAAAGAGTTCAGCTATAAGTGGAGGGCAGACTGAGACTTTTCCGTCTGCTGTGGACCAGTGGTTCATCACAGAGACAGACAGTGTGTTCCTGCACTGAGCAGTATACAAAGAAACATTATATTCCACACATATCAAGTCATCAAGTCTCTCGTTCTGATCGTAGCCAATCATCCATCACTGATGAAATAACTTTGTTTGTTACAGTAATCAAACTAGTGGTAGCCTGAATCAGTTCTGAATCAGTACAAGTGCCATTTACAGTTTTTTCTGATAGCTAAGACGCAATT